>CM060846.1:213225511-213653011 GCA_030762175.1 Metallyticus violacea | reverse complement strand
ATGATACAACTAGGAGAATATTGAGAGAGAATAAGATATCAAGTGATTAATATAGCTAGAGAAACCAACAGTTATTGCGTAGTAAGTGAGTAGAGCGTCGTCATCAAATTATCAGTCAGTCAAATAACAGTGCGAAACTCGACGGCATTAAAAGCAAAGTAGGAGAGTGTTTGTTATAAGAAAGTCAGATATTATGCGACGAGAAATAGAGAATATTATATTGCGGTTAAACTGTCAAAAAGATTTTGTCGTGTTATAGTTGGAGTGAAATAGTGACGCGAAGGTGAATATGCACGCGTAGTTGTAAACAGAACAGGTGAACAATATTATGGAATCTCATGTATTGCGTATAGAACAGAACTTAATCAGAGAGCGTTCAGCTTAAATAGTTCAAGAGTGGCATAAAGGACACTCAAAAATTCCTTATGACGTAAAGGCTGCCCAATGCAGTGGAAAGACATTAAATAGTAAATAAATCGTGTTACATATAATTACACGAATTTATTCATCTTCTGATAGATTCTCTTTCCTTTACCTCTGACACAACAGAGTCACAAAACTCCAGTAATCTACCGAGGTACAGTCGAGGCAAAGGCGATAAAACAAGGCACAACATCGGGAGAAGAAGAGATTGAAGAGATTGATTGAAGAAGAGATACAAATAATTAATCTAGAATCCAATGTAATCCAACCTAATCAATCATTTTCCTCTTCCGCTGATTTCCGGCTGTTTTACACCACCATCGCAACCTTCAAGTTACATTGATTACATGACCAACTGAGACTCTGCGAGATTATCTTGATACGCTTATCTGATACAATGCAGATGCTTTGAGCATGTCTTTCTTACCATTCATTTGTAAGCTTGAAATTACAATAATATCACGATATGTATTCATGACTGTTGTATGTAGGTTACTATGATGCACATTTTCATCGAAAGAATAATCGGCACTTTCATTCAAAATGGTAATTTATTTTCATAATGAAAAATTGGTTTATTAAATGATCAAACTCCTTTCAAAATAATACAATAATCGAATGGAACAAAATAGTGCATTATTTTTATTCGATTATCCCATCGCTAGCTAGGCGCTTCTTCCTATTAACCTTACTTATACATGGTTTTCTGAGAGTTTTTCACATATGATAACAATGTAGAACACTGAGTCAGTATCTGCTGAAATTCTTTTTCCAAACGTATTTCTTACCTCCAAAACAATCCTCGTAACATATAATTTTGAGTTTCTCTGAGCCTTTTTTTATTCCAAAATGTCTTTGTCTTTCAGTTAATATTGTAGTTCACTCATCTTTAAGTTCATTATCCTTTTGAGAAAAACGATGATTCTACTGAGCGTTTTCACTGTTTGAAAGATTTACCTTTTTCTATAAAGATTTTCTTTGCTGTATGTACTACATTCACTGTTATGTTCATACAAACTTTTGCTAATTAAGAGTACTGTTTGATAACTGTATAAAAACACCAAGGCTTTATTAGTGAGAGAGTGGGTTCATAAATATGTAGTCGCTAAACGAATGCACTTTTGGCATTGAATAAGCCACAATATCAAACGCTTTGATCTGAATAAGAAATTTCTCACTTATTCTATTTTCTTTACTTTTATATAAGAGGAAACGCAAAGGGATGTTTAACAATACATACATATTTATTTCTATAACAACTAAATTTCAACATTTTTTCTTTTTAATTGTGTTTAACGCCCATTTTTACTATTGAGGCACCACAGGCGTGAACACTGATGATACATGAGATGAAATGATATTCTGGGAAAGGATTTTTTAAGGAAGGAAACGTTCCAGGCCTAAGTTTAGGGTACCTCCCCGGCATTTTCCATTTATGAGGACTGAGGAAAACCTGGAAAAAATCTCAGTCGGGAAGGACGGTCCTGAGGACTGAGGAAAACCTGGAAAAATCTCAGTCAGGAAAGACGGTCCTGGCGGGATCGAACCCAAGACCTGTTGCTCACGAGTCCACGCCTAAACGACCTCGGCCACCCGTGGTGGTTTTTCAACATTGTGAATATGTGAATTTTGTGAGACAAATTCTTTCTGGAACCAATGATATACACCATGATTTTATGCTGTGCCCTGCTCTGCTCTACATTGGAACTGTGCGATTGTTCTTAATGGATTTTCATTCACACAAATAACACCTGGCAGTACCGTTTTACATATTGTTAGAGTTATTATGTTCAATTTATGTTTGTACTTAACTACACTAAATACAATGATGTGTTTGTGCGTTCTGGATATTACCCCTGCCGGCATACACTTGAGCTGTACTGAGGTCCACTGCTTAGGTTCTCAAATTCCTGTTTCTACTAATGGGCAATGTTATGAAAGCATTCTCTCTACACTATAACTATTTGACTCTAGTGTCATCGGCGAAATATTTCAACATACACGGCTCCGCTAAAGATACTGCGAAAAACTATTAGAAAATTTTCCAATTGAAATGCATTTTGTCCGGTGCACTTCAAACTCAACCATGGTTTTTAAACATTTCCTAGAATTTCTTAGTAGCTTTCTTCGCACTTGAATAAAGCTCAAAGGCATCTATAGCAGCTCACTGTTAAACATTCACTTTTTCCATGGATATAAAAAAACTGCACAGAGCCACGCAGTAAATACAGAAGCTTAATGGAGTATTATAGCACATGAAGGAAGAGAACTTAATGAGTAAATGTCAACATCTCGTTCTCTGCAACAAATGAAACGAAAGGGCTTGTATCACTTTGACAGATCCCTCGCCCAAAAAGGAAAAAAAATCGCCCGTATTTTTTCGATTTAATGAATCGAAGTTCTGATTGCAATAATGAGCAGACTAAAAGTTCTAAAAATATATGATCACTTAACATTTTATTCCTGATAAATGCAGAGGGGTAAGTAGTGTATATCCCGGATTAAGCGGATGGTTTACCGAGAATCCTGCCACCAGATTACACTAATTTAGTTTTTAATACTCTAGGTAGTGTGGAGAGGGGGTTAGCTGTCATCTGATGGTAGGAACATTTTAAATGGGTTGTTTATTTGTGGACAATTTTTATTTATTC
This sequence comes from Metallyticus violacea, assembly GCA_030762175.1. Classification (NCBI taxonomy): domain Eukaryota; kingdom Metazoa; phylum Arthropoda; class Insecta; order Mantodea; family Metallyticidae; genus Metallyticus; species Metallyticus violacea. Next base: position 213,649,937 of record CM060846.1, on the reverse strand, counting down.
ATTTATTTAAAATATACATATAATTACGCAAAACACGCATTTTACAAAGTAATATGAAGTAAAATTGACTGTCTGTTAAGGTTATGTCTGGTCAAAATGTGAACTAAATGTGATTAAGGAAAATGGTGATGTTGGTGCCAAACTATGAACTAAGGAAATAGAGATGGTGGGGGGAGGCTTGATGGAAAATCAGTGAATAAACTGGATTAAGAAAAATGGCAATGGGGAGTGGTTGTGGTAAAACTGTGAATTAAGGAAGTGAAATCGAAGAAGTAGTGGCAAAACTGATAACTGGATTATAGAAAATGGTGATGGGGGAAGCAGCTGGCGGAAAAACTGGACTAAACTAGGGTACGTACACGAATATTTCCACAGGGTTTAAAATACTAATTACAAAATGCAAAGAAAATTAATAATCACTGATGGTGGAAATAAAAACTACTAATACCATCACCACTACTACTACTACTACTACTACTACTACTACTACTACTACTACTACTACTACTAATAATAATAATAATAATAATAATAATAATAATAATAATAATAATAATAATAATAATAATAATAATAATAATTATACTAATACTAATAATATGCCTTAAATAAGGTTGTACAGAGATGCTTCGATCACACGTTTCCTGGTGTCTACTGAGCTAAAAGAAGGTGTGTAAACAATATAAATTAGTAGGGAAAGTCATGTTACTAGTGCAAACAATAGCTAAGTTTGTACAACCAAGTGTGGTCCTCAAGGTCATATGACGTCACAAACGGGGAGTGGAAAACCTGTTGATGCTTCGATCACACGTTTCCTGGTGTCTACTGAGCTAAAAGAAGGTATGTAAACAATATAAATTAGTAGGGAAAGTCACGTTACTAGTGCAAACAATAGCTAAGTTTGTACAACCAAGTGTGGTCCTCAAGGTCATATGACGTCACCAACGGGGAGTGGGAAAACCTGTTGAAACGTGCACATTGGGGAAATCCCAGCTCGAGACGTCACAAAGAGGCAGGGAACTTGTAGAGTACATATGGCGCATATTCGGACCTGCAAGCCTAGTGCGTGACATCATCAAACAAGTTAAAACCTTCATAGGATGTCAGGCACCATTATATCGGGCAGGGATGAACAACATGGAACATGTAGAGAAGTTACTGTAGGAAATGAGGTGCATTAATAACTGTGGTGGTAGAAATAGAAAGTAATACACACGTTTGCAATGTATTGAATACCATTCTAATAACATGTTGATGCAAAATGTACCTACTTGCGAAGACGTGCCGTATACAGTGTTTACCTCTGCAAAAATAAAGATAATATTGCAAAAAATGCTATGTAGCAATCAAAATTTATGTTCACTCCACGATTTACATTTATAGACAAAATCGAACATTAGAATAAAAAACTAACTTTGTAAAGAATGAAGTCATGTTGCAACCAAAGTTTTTTCAAGCCGCAGTAGATTTTTAATAAAAAAATGAAATATGGAAACAAAAAACTGTTGAACTATGCAAAATATAAGTTGTTGCAATGAAAAATTTTCCCTTTGCGATTGACATTTAATAAACAAAAACAAATTTAGGTACAATGTATATGTCGTTCAAATTTGCAAAAAAATAAGTTATGTTGGAATCAAAAAATATTTTCCGTTCGCGATTGAATTTTAATAAAAGAAAAACAAATATTATAATCTAAACCCTTTTCAACATTGCTAAAAAAATTACAATTGAAGAATATTTACTTTTAATAAAAAAAAATAAATAAAACGAATATAAGAAACGACTTAACTTTTTAACTTTAAAAAAAGTTCTTATGCAATTAAAGAATATTTTCATCTGCAGTTGACTTTTATTAAACAAAAACGAATATGAGAAACAAATACTATTTATCTTTGCCAAAAAAGAAGTTATGTGGCAACTAAAGAATATTTTCAATCTGCAATTAAATTATTAATAATCAAAATGAACATTCGAAACAAAAAACCATTAAATTTGCAAAAATGTTTTATATAGCAATGAAAGAATATTTTCACCCTGAGATTGAATTTAATAAACAAAAACGAATATTAGAAAAACTATTTAATTGTGATAAAGTCGTTATGTTTCAATCAAAAATATTTTCCCTGTGCGATTGACTTTTACTACACGAAAGATAATATTAGAAGAAAAACTATTAACTTTGCGAAACTGAAATGTTGCATTTAAAGAATATTTTCACCGCGATGCCTTCGAATATACAAAAACAAATGTAAGAAACTGTTTAAATTTGCAAAAAAAAAAAAACTTATGTTACAACGAAAGAATATTTTACACTCTGCGATAGACATAATAAAACAAAAACAAACATTAGAATGAAAAATATTTAGCCTTGCTATAAGAAATTATGTTGCAATCAAAGAACTTTTTTCATTCCGCGATTGACTTTTAATAAAAAATAATTTTAAAAAATCTGTTTAGTTTTGCTAAAGAAATTATGTTGCAATTAAAAGACATTTTCAATTAGCAATTGACTTTTACTAAAGAGAAAACAAATATTACAAATAAAAATATTTAACTTCCCAATAATATGTTTTGTTGCAATTAAATATACTTTCACTTCGTGATGACATCGAATAAATAAAAAAGAATATTAGAAACGAAAAAGTATTTAAATGTGAGAATAGTTATGTTGTAATCAAAGAATATTTTCACTCTACTATTGACTTTTAGTAAACAAAAACGAATATTAGTAACAAAAACTATTTACCTTTGCAGAAATGTTGTGTTGAAATCTAAGAATATTTTAACTTGGTGATGGACCTTTTTTTAAACAGAAACGAATATTAGAAACAAAGATGTTTACATTTGCAAAATAGTTATGTTGCAATAAAATATTTTCACTCCGCGATTGACATTTTAATAAAACAAAAATGAATATTAGTAACAAAAACTATTTAGCTTTGCAGAAAAGTTGTGTTGAAATCTAAGAAAATTTTAACTTGGCGATGAACCTTTTTTTTAAACAAAAACGAATATTAGAAACAAAGATGTTTACATTTGCGAAATAGTTATGTTGCAATAAATTATTTTCACTCCGCGATTGACTTTTAATAAAACAAAAACGAATATTAGAGTAAACGTTTTTAATATTGAAAACAATTTTATGTTGTAATCAAAGAGTATTTTCAAATGTAGGATTGAATATTAATAAACAAAAACGAATTTTAGAGAGAAACCATTTAAATTTACAAAAAAGATGTTCTATTGCATTTAAAAAATATTCTATGATTAACTTTCAACAGACCAAATCGAATATTAGAAACAAAAAACTGGTTTACTTCACTCTAAAGAAATTACATAACAATAAAAGCATTGTCACTTTGGGATTCACTTTTTATTAATAGAAGTTATTTTCAGAAGCAAAAAATATTTAAATTAGCAAAAAATGCTATGCTGCAAAAGAATATTTTCACTCCGCTATGACTTGGAATAAACGAAAATAAATATTGGAATCACAAAACCATTCAAATTTGCGAAAAAGTTATGTTGCAATTAAAGAATATTTTTCACTCCGGAATTAACTTTTTATGATTTAAAAACAAGAGTTAGAACCATAATACTATTTTACTTTGCAAAAAACATTGGAAGCAAAATTATTTGCATTTGTGCGATTGATTTTTAAAAACCCACAACGAATACTAGGAACAAAACTATTTATCTTTGCGAAAAGGAATATCTTTTATAAGCTGCAGGGGGTAATTAATATGAGGAGGATGAGAGGGTAGTGTGTGTGTGTGTGTGTGTGTGTGTTGTGAGAGGGAGTGGGTTGGGAGTTATTTTGAGATGGTATGCTGGCTACATAAGTATTCCTGTGGTTTCTCTCGCTCCTTTCTTCCCCTCGCTGATCTTGAGGTAGAGACTGCGTCGAGATGTCTTGGACTTCTTATGCTGTATGGGACTTAAAGATAGGGGATTTTTGGAAGGTAATACCATTAATGGGTAGAACAAATTGAACAGGTCCTTGTTATATGAACAAGTGCATAAACGAATCGGGTCTATAGAAGTGTTTTATTGTTAGTCCATTCATACACTCAGGGATTACGTTAACATTTTGGTCACTGTTCGTTCATTGTAAGAAACTTCGGCTCCCTCGTTGATTTATAATTCAAAATGTAATATCGCGTAGGCCTTAACTATGACCGTTCACTACAACAGCGTACTTTACTTTCGGGCTTCAATTGCCTGGCTTCAACTCACAACAGCAACTTCGTCACTCCGACTGCCAAAATTCTCCATAATCGAAAGGCTTTATTTTGTGGCAGTCTGTCAGTCTATGACGACGCTTTCTAGGTCTAATTCAACTGTTTAAAATATTAGCCTATACTACTATTGGCTGTTGAATATGAATTTATGTTACGCAATCTCCTGATTGGTATATTTTTTCGCAGTACCTCTGACTGGAAGTGGGGGTGTTACCTTCTACTGCGCGAAAACATATTCTGTAACTGTTTTCATTTCCTGTTTTTCAAGAATTGTGCGTAATTATTTTCCCTGAGGGTACAACATTCGAAGTTTCTTTTGTACAACTTATACAATATAACACAACGGTACACGGCTAGTTTCATGTTCATAGTAATCCTTGCAAGAAAGAGGGTGTCGGCATTTATGGCTCTCTTTCGCTCCTTTCTGCTTACAAAAAAACTTGTGCTCGCCAAACTGACGACCTTGTGAGATTCCAGGAAGGCACTAATCTTCCGCTTCTTGCTCAAAATATTATGCCGTTTAATATTCAATATTACTTCAATATCCTCTTTTATTTTATATGCTCTTGACTAAGGTGACTCCCCTCAGGGGCCCAATTTATTGGGTACGGGGCGTAGCGACCCCGAGGCACCCGAGCTGCTCCCTCAGGTCCGCGCTTAGCGCGTTTGACTCCTTTTTATTTCGCCTCTTTTATTGTTTTATTTGTCCTACTTCCCTGTTCTTAGTCTGATGGGTGCCCCCGTATTTGACACGGTAAAAAGTGACTGGGTAACAGCGTAACTCCCAGCACTGGGTTACCATGTAGGACGGGAGCGTATCCCCTGGTAAAGGCCAGGCCCGGGGAAGGGCCATTGCATGAGCTGTAGACTTCCTGCAGGCGATTGGGTCCCTTCGTCAGCCCACAGGAAGGTGTGACCTTAAGGTTACTTTGTTCAGGCCAGAGCCAGTAACCTAAGCCGGGGTGGCGCCCAGGAAGCAGCCCGCCATCGGAGACGGTTGCAATGGTGGAGGAATAAATCGCTATGGTACTGGAAAATAATCCTTTACATTTTAAACGTAAAAGAGTTGATGCAAAAGAAGTAATCGAGAAGTCTTTCCCTCGTTACTTAGTCATTAGTCGTACTGAAGAGAATCAGTCGTTTACGACCGTAAATCCATTTAAAATTCAGAAGGGCATTGATGCCATAGCTGGACCCGTTAAGTCCTGTACCCGTCTACGCAACGGATCACTTTTGGTGGAGACACTTGGCCTGTCTCAAAGCAACTCGTTGCTCAAGGCGACGCTACTCCACGGATATCCCGTCCGTGTCGAGAAACATAAGACCATGAATTCGTCGCGAGGAGTTGTCACCACAAATGTTCTAGACGGAATGTCCGACCCGGAAATCCAGAGCTGTCTGGAAGACCAAGGGGTCACCTCAGTATATCGTGTACAGGCAAGGAAAGAGGGGGAATTACAGCCCACCCGGACTCTTTTCCTCACATTCGACAGGGTCGAATTGCCGCAGAAGATAAAGGCGGGCTACGAGGTGATAGAAGTGCGCCCGTATATCCCTAGCCCGTTGCGATGTTTCCAGTGTCAGCGTTTTGGACACACTCGCATATCATGTAAAACTGCCGTATCCATCTGTGCAACCTGCGGTCAAGCAAGTCACGAGGGAGCATGCCCATCCGCTCCTGTCTGCGTCAACTGCCGCGGTGAACATCCAGCCTCGTCCCGCGATTGCCCTCGTTTTCGAGAGGAGCGCTGTATCCAGGAGATCCGGGTAAAGGAAAAACTCTCCTTTACTGAAGCCCGGAAGCGATTCCAGTCTCGCCAACCTGTCGTGCCTAAGACCGGCACCTACAGCGCAGCAGCTTCTTTTGCGCCCAAGAAGTGCGATAGCAGTACGCAGACCTGCGATCTTGTGTTTACACGGGTCCAACCTACGCCTAGTTCTCCAAAGCGCTCTACCGTGAAGCCCAAAGCTGTTGTTTTTAATGCCCCTGATATTAAGTTCAGGACGAGTTTTACACGAACGGATTTTTTAAAGTCATCAACTCAGGTAGAGCAGAAAAAGAGCCCTTCTCCTCCTCGGAGGTCACGCTCCCATGATGGGAGCAAACCCGCTAGGCGGTCGCCGTCGCCGCCTATATCTACATCCAACCGATTCCAGGCGTTGGAATCGGTGGATGCTTCTCAGCGTGAGAGCCCTCCCTCTGAGGATGTGATGGAGCAGGATATGCCTGCTCCTTCAAAACCACCGAGTCCCACGCGTTTGAAAAAAGGACGTTTGTTTCGCCCTGCACCGTCCAAAAAGTAAGGTGGTAAATTTTTAGCTTCTTTTATCTAATTTTAACAATGGCTATCCTTTCGTGGAATGTGCGTGGTCTCCGTAGTCGCAGACCTGACCTTGAATTAATTTTACGTTCTACTGACCCTTTGCTCGTGTGTCTCCAAGAGACTAAGCTTCGCCCAAGTGATTCTTTTAATTTACGCGGTTACTCTTCGGTGAGATTTGATCTCCCTCCCGAAGATGGCACTCCCGCTCACGGCGGAGTTTTACTTTTAATTCACAATAACGTGTACAGCACCTCACTACAGCTCCAGACTCCTTTACAAGCTGCTGCAGCTACAGTTCACTTTTCTGGCCTTAGTTTTTCAGTCTGCACTGTTTATTTACCTCCGTCCGACACCATCACCACAGTTGACCTGGACGATCTTTTGTCTCAGCTACCACCCCCTGTTCTTCTTTTGGGGGATTTCAATGCACACCATCCCCTATGGGGTTCCGCCACGGAGTGTGCGAGGGGTAGCATTATAGCCGACTTTCTGGATCGTCACCATCTAGTACTGCTCAATACTTGACAACCTACATTTCTTTCAGACAGCACTCACAGTTTTTCATACTTGGACTTATCCATTTGTTCTGCCTCACTTGCTGTACATTTCACCTGGAACGTCATCTCTGATTTATATTCCAGTGACCACTTTCCGTGTCAGATCCATGTACTCTCTCCAAACGCACATTTACAGCGCACGCCAAAATGGCTCATTGATAAGGCGAATTGGACTCTCTATCGATCTTTGGCCGAATTTTCAGGGTGTGAATTTCCATCTATCGACATAGCGATCGAGCACCTCCGTACGGTCATCATGACGGCCGCAGATAAGGCTATTCCCCGGTCGTCTTGTCACCCCAGACGCTTGCCGGTTCCCTGGTGGACTGATGAATGCCGGGATGCATTGCGTGCACGCCGAGGTGCTCTCCGAGCTTTTCGTCGCCACCCTACATCAGCAAATATGAGTTGCTACAAACAACTTCGCGCCAAATGCCGCCGAGTCATTAAGGATAGCAAAAAGGCTTCTTGGATTTCTTTTACCTCTTCTTTTAACTGCACAACGCCTTCATCCGTAGTTTGGGAACGGCTACGCCGCGTTGCTGGCAAACCAAGGTTTACACCTATACCCGGTCTTAGGGTTTTAAATCGAGTGCTCACTACTCCGGTTAACGTCGCCAATGTTTTAGGGCGAACCTTCGCTGATGTTTCTAGTTCCGCCAATTACCCGGCTACATTTCGCGCATTAAGGGAGCAGGTTGAAAGGAAAGGTTTCTCATTTGCCTCCAACCATCAGGAGAGCTACAACGTTCCTTTTACCGCCAGGGAACTGGAGCATGCCCTTTCTACCTCTCGACATTGCGCACCGGGACCTGACGACATTCATGTTGCCATGTTGCAGCATTTACCAGCAGAAGGCAAAGCATTTTTATTACGAACTTTTAATTTTATTTGGTGTAACGGCACATTTCCTTGCGCTTGGCGATTGGCCACCGTCATTCCCATACCTAAGCCTGGAAAGGACCCACATCTTCCTTCCAATTACCGTCCGATTTCCCTCACCAGCTGCGTTTGCAAGGTGTTGGAACGCATGATTAACGGACGGCTCATGTGGTGGTTGGAGTCGAGGCAATTATTAACGAACGCCCAGTGTGGTTTCCGGCGTCATCGTTCCTCAGTCGACCATTTTGTGTCTTTAACTACCCATGTAATGGACGGTTTTGTGCGCAAGTGCCAAACGGTTGCTGTATTTTTCGATCTGGAGAAAGCGTACGATACTTGCTGGAGAGGCGTTATCCCTCAAACGCTTCATGATTGGAACATACGTGGGTGTATGTCTGTTTTTATTCAGGAATTTATGAAAGACCGGGTTTTTAATGTTCGCGTGGGATCAGTTTTATCGTCGAATTTTATTCAAGAGAACGGTGTACCTCAGGGCTCGGTACTAAGTTGCACACTGTTTGCCATTGCTATTAACTCTATCATCCAGTGTCTACCGCCAGGAATACAATCGTCGTTATTTGTAGACGATTTTGCCATATATCTTTCCTCTCGGAGGACCTGTCTCCTGGAACGCCGCCTCCAATGCTGTCTCGACCGCCTTTACGCTTGGAGTGTCTCTCACGGGTTCCGTTTCTCCGCAGAGAAGACCGTCTGCATGAATTTCTGGCGCCACAAGGAGTATCATCCACCTTCGCTCCATCTTGGCCCAGACGCACTCTCCTTCGCAGACGAAGTTCGGTTCCTTGGCTTGGTGTTTGATAGGAAATTATGCTGGTCATCGCATATAGCGCAACTCAGAGGCAAGTGTGAACGTTCTCTTTGTATTTTACGTGTTTTAAGTGGCACATCTTGGGGAGCTGACCGGACTGTTCTTTTACGTTTTTATCGCTCTCTTATCCGGTCCAAATTGGATTACGGCAGTGTCGTTTATGGCTCTGCGCGGCCTTCTGTTCTGCGCCGCCTGAACCCGATTCATCACCGGGGTATCCGTGTTGCCATTGGGGCATTCCCCACCAGTCCTGTGTTGAGTTTATGTGCGGAGTCTGGAGAACCTCCGTTGTTTTATCGTAGGGATGTTTTACTAGCTGCGTACGGTTGTCGCTTAGCTGCGCAACCTCGTCATCCCACGAATGGTCCGTTTTTTAATGTGTCTTTTGATCGTTTTTATGCTGCTCGGTCTTTTACCCCTAAGCCCCCTGGCTTTCGTTTTCGGGAGATTTTACGGACGTTGGACATTGAGTTACCTGCTTTTTTCTTAGCCGGGGAAACTTCTTCTCCACCCTGGATTTTAGCAGAGGCCCCCGTTCATCTCGGGCTTACGTCCTGTCCAAAATCATCGACCGCAGCACATATTATTCGTTGTTCTTTTAGCGAGATCAAATCCTCTTTTAATGGCTGGAATTTTATCTATACCGACGGCTCTAAATGTGACACAGGTGTAGGATGTGCTTTTGTTTTTAATGGGGCTAGTTTTACGTATGGTCTTGACGTTGCAACATCTATTTTTATGGCGGAGCTTTACGCTATCTTTCGGGCGGTTTTATTTATATATGATCAGGGGCTAGGGAACAGTGTTGTATGTTCCGACTCTTTGAGTGCAATTTTAAGTTTTAGAAATCTGTACAACCTCCACCCACTAGTACAGATGGTCCAGAATGTAGCTTTAACCCTTTACGACGCTGGCGTCAGGGTAACATTGCTATGGGGGCCTGGGCACGTCGGAGTCGCCGGTAATGAGGCCGCAGATGTTGCAGCAAAATCCGCTCTTTTAGACCCTGCTGAGTACGAGCAGCGTTTTTATTTCGGGGATTTTATACTTTCTTTACGTAGAGCCATTTTTTCGCGCTGGCGCGAGGAGTGGGAATTACTCCCAACTAATAAGCTCCGTGAATGTAAATCCGCCCCTTTTAACTGGTCGACTTCTTCTCGCGCTGTTCGTCGCGAAGAAGTAATTTTAGCTCGTCTTAGAATTGGGCATTGCCGTTTTAGTCACTCTCACCTTTTTAATGGTCAACCCGCTCCAGTTTGCCCTCACTGTGACCACCCCTTTACAGTGCGTCACATTTTAATTGATTGTCTTCATCTGACAGCTTATAGAAATAGCCTAGGTTTGCCCTCCTCTATTGAGGAATTACTTGCAGATGATGTTGTTGCTGTTGAGCGTGTGCTCCGTTTTATCCGTGTTTGTGGTTTTTGGAGCAAGGTGTGAGGTGTTCTCTTTTTACCATTGACGGCATTTTTTAGACTTTTTTAAGACTGTTGTTTTTTTCAGCTTTTGCTGAATAGTGTTAACTAGTCTTTCATTGTTGTTTTGCACAATACCCTTGTTATTTGTTTTGGGGTTTTATTGTGGCCATTTTATTCTTTTATAAGACTGGTTTGTTTTCAGCTCTTGCTGATTAGTTTTGCTACCGGTCTTTGTTTATTGACCTGTGTTTGCTTTGGGATTTTATTGGTACGATTTTATCCCATTACAGGACTGTAATGTTTTTCCGCTCTTGCGGCTGTGTTTTAGTAATACCTTAATGTTTGAGGCGCCTTATACCGTTGTTACTTGTTTTTGGGTATAATTTTTATTGCACAAGTACTACTGTCCGTTCATTATGCGCAGGATTTGCGTTCTTTGTTTATTTATTTTTATATCTGACAGAGTACTTGATGTGTTTGGGCGCTAATGACCATAGCAGTTTTGCGCCCTTAAGCAATAATCAATAATCAATTAAGGTGACTACCTGGGGGATATTTGTGGTGTGGGGATCTACTCCTTCAAAGTAAAGAATATTTTCACTCTGCGATTGACTTTTATTAGACAGAAACGAATATTAGAAAAAAGTCTTTAACTTTGCACAAAAATGACGTTTGAAATTCAAGAAATTTTTCCCTCCGCAATTAACTTTTAATAAACAAAAACTAACATTAAAAACTAAATCTATTTAAATTCACATAAAAGACTTTATTTTGCATTTAAAATATTTTTACTTGCAATAAACTTTTAATAAACAAAAATTAATATTATAGCCGAAAACGTATTTAAATTTGCAATAAAGATTTTATGTTGCAATTAAGGAAAATATTCACTCTTCGGTTCACATTAAAAACGATTATTATGAACAGAAAAATAACTTTGCAAGAAATATGTTACATTCAAAAAATATTGTTACACTTTTCTTCACTCTTATTAACAAAAATTAATATCAGGAAGAAAAAAACTTCTAAACTTCCCATAAAATAGTTATGAAGCAATTATGGAATACTTTCCCTCCAAAGGACTTGGATTAAGCCGAAAAAAGAAAAAAAGCTTGAAAAAAAACCAGTGGTGTTGCAATCAAAGATAATTTCTCACTCCTCGATTGATTTTTCAAAAGTACAAAAACGATATTAGAATCATGTGCCGTTACTTTGCTAAAATAAGTTGTGTCACAATCAATAATATTTTAAATTGTGCGATTGACTGTAAATAAGCAAAAAAAAAAAAAAAAAAAAACAAACAAACAAAAAACCGAGTACTAGAAACATAAAACTATTTAATTTTACAAAAATTGAAGTTATGTTGCAAACAAAGAATATCTTCACTGCGCGATGGCTACGAATAAACAAAAACGAATATACTGGAAGCCAAAAACCATTTTTCTGTGAAAAGCAATTATGTTGTAATCAAAAACCATTTTCATTTGGCTGTTAACTTTTAATAAATAAAAAGGGTTATTAGTAACAAAAACGGTTTAACTTTACAAAAAACCAAATTATGTTGAAATCGATGAATAATTTGAATCTGCGATTGACATGTAATAAACAAAAACGAATATTAAAAGCAAAAATAGATTACCTTTGTAAAAAACGGGATGTCGAAATAAAATTATTTTCACCCCGCAGTTGACTGACAACAAAATATAAGCGGATATTAGGATAGTTTTTTTAATTTCGAAAAAAGAAGTTGTTTGTAATTAAAGAATATTTTCAATTATGCAATGATTTTTAATAAACAAAAACGAATATTAGATAGAAAACCTGGTTTACTCTGCTAAAAATAATTATGTACAAATCAAAGAACATTTTTGCTCTCCTATTCAGTTTTCATAAAAAAATTCTTATTAGGATAAAAAATAATTTTGCAAAACAGTTATGAAGAAATAAAATAATACTTTCACTCTGCGAAGACTTCGAATAAACACAAAGTAATATTATAAACAATAATTATTTAATTTTGAAAATTGGAAGTAATGTTTGCATCAAAAGAATATTTTCACTCTGCCATTAATTTTTAATAAACAAAAACCAATTTTAAAAAAGAGCTATTTACCATGCAAAAAAGGCTTTAAGTTGCAATAAAAAATATTTTCACTCTCTTTTTGGCTTGTAATAAAGAGAAATTATTATTAGAAGCAAAAGAGTTTAACTTTTCAATTAAAGTATGTAGCAATTAAACAATATTTTCACTCCGCGTTGATTTGGAAGAAACAAAAACGAATATTAGAAACCTGTGTAACTTTGCAAAACATTATGTTGCATTCATAACATTTTCAATTGTATGATTAACTTTTAAGAAACCAAAACGAATATTAGAAACAAAAAACTATGTATATTTGCAAAAAAAAAATCTTTTGCAATTAATAATATTTTCAATCTGCGATTGACCTTTAATAGGCAAAATGGAATATTATAAACAAATACTACTTATCTTTGAACAAAAAGTAATGATGCAAGCAAAGAATATTTTCACTTTGCAATTAATTTTAATAAAAGCGAGTATTAGAAGCAAAATTTTTTAAATTTTCAAAAGTTTTATGTTACAATCTAAGAGTACTTTCACTGTGGGAGTGACTTTTAACAAATAAAAAGGTTTATTGGAAGGAAAAATATTATACTTTGCCAAAAATAATGTAGCAATTAAAGAATATATTTTCTCCACGATTACTTTGAATAAACAAAAACGAATATTGTAAACATAATAGTTTTTAACTTTGCCAAAAATTATGTTGCAATCAAAGAATATTTTTCACTCCACGATTGACGTTTAATAAATCAAAAGCAAGTATTAGAATAAAAAAACTGTTTAAATTTGCATTTAAAATGATATTGCAAACAAAACTATATTCAATTGTGCGATTTAATTTTAATGAACCAAAACGAATATTAGAAACAAAAAATAACTCGTAAAAAATTCTGTTGCAATAAATAATATTTTCATTATGTGATTAACTTTTAATAAACAAAAAGGAATATTAGAAATGAAAAATATTTCACATTAAAAATGTATGTAGTTATCAAGGAACATTTTCACTCTAAGACTAAACCACCACGGGTGGCCGAGGTCGTTAAGGCACGGACTCGTGAGCGGGAGGTCTGCGGTTCGAATCCCGCCAGGACCGTCCTCCCTGACTGGGGTTTTTTCCAGGTTTTCCTCAGTCTTCATAACTGGCAAATGCCGGGGAGATACCTAAACTTAGGCCTGGAACGCTTCCTTCCTTAAAAAAAAAAAAATCCTTTCCCAATTTATCATTTCATCTCATGTATCATCAGTGTCCACCGCCTGTGGTGCCTCAGTAGTAAAAACGGGCGTTAAACACTACTCAAAAAAAAAAAAAAACTCTAAGACTGACTTTAATAAATTAAAGCGAATAATGTAATAAAATTAATTAAATTTTAAAAACGATGTTAATTTGCATATTAAGCATATTTTCACTCCACGATGACTCTGAATAAACAAAAGCAAATACTAGTAACAGAAACCTGTAAAACTTTGCAAAACAGAAGTTGTGTTATAATTAAAGAATATTTTTCTCTCTGCAATTGACTTTTAATAAAAAAAAAACAAACAAACATTAGAATCGAAAAACTGCTTAACTTTGCGAAAAAATATGTTGCAATCTAAATATTTACAATTGTGCGATCGACTTTTATTAATCAAAACACGAATAATATAAACAATATAATTTAACTTCCCCAAATAAGGAGTGAGGAGTTGAAATTAAATAATATTTTTACTCCACGGTGAGTTGGAATAAACATAAACGGACATTAGAAACTATATAACTGTGAAAAAGAAGTTATGTTGTAACATTCACACAGGGATTGCATTTTAATAAACAAAACATATATATATTATAATAAAAATATTAACTTTGCAAAATATAAATAAGGTTGTAATCAAAGAGTATTTTCATTGTGCCATTAACTTTTAATAAAAAGCAATATTATAAAATATATACTGAACTTTGCAAAAAAAAAAAAAAAGATTTTGTGTTACAATCAAAGAACATTTTGTCTCTGCGGCTGACTTTTAATGAAGAGAAATTACACTGGGCAACAATGAAAATGTTTCGGGCTTAAAAATAGTGAATTTACATGTATTTCCATCTGCTGAATTCAAAAATCACCATAAAAATAATAGATTAGCTCTTGTTTTGAAGATAAAGTGACATTTCATTTTTTAGAGTGAATATTTAAAATTTGGGGGAATTTTTTATTGGGAGTTGGTACACCTGTCAAATAACAAAACACAAATGCTCTTCAGCTGTTTATAAGTGATAAACATAGATACTGTTGCTGTGACTGTGAATTACATGTAGTTTCTACTCAAATTAATGCAAAATTTCTGGTTCGCCAGTACTTTTTTAGTGTAAAATTTGTAAAAATGCCACGAAAATGTGTAAATATGGTGAATAACTTTTGTTATATTTCTGGTGAAATAACATTTTCCTCACAGAAACGCAATCTGACGCCTCTTGTAAAGACTGCCAAGCCTCTTGTGGACCCAAAAGACGTTCTTCTTCCACCCCTGCATATGAAGCTGGGTTTGATGAAAAACTTTGTCAAAGCTATGAACCGAGAAGGACGGGCCTTTAAGTACATCAGAGAGAAATTTTCGAAATTAAGTGATGCAAAAGTTAAGGAAGGCATTTTTGTCGGACCACAAATAAGAAAACTTGTAAAGGATCCTGCATTTGACCAAGTTTTGGAGGGGAAAGAAAAGAAAGCTTGGGAAGCCTTCAAGGGTGCTGTTCATGGATTTTTAGGCAACAAAAGAGATGACAACTACAAGCATTTGGTGACAGTGCTCCTGCAAAAATACCGTAACCTTGGATGCAACATGTCCCTTAAGATCCATTTTCTCCTCTCCCACCTAGACTTTTTCCCTCCTAGTTGTGGAGCTGTTAGTGATGAACATGGGGAGAGATTCCATCAGGACATTTCTGTTACGGAACAAAGATATCAGGGCCGTTGGAATGAAGTAATGCTTGCGGATTACTGTTGGTCTTTGTATAGGGATTCTGCGGAACTCCATCACAAGAGGCAAGCTAAAAGACGACGAAGTCAATAGGCCACCACATGATTCTCTTCAGACACGACTATCTGCGAAGTATTTTTCCAGCAATTTAGAACTCTTAGCATGTAATTACCAGTTAAAAAAATCAAATGCACTTTCATTGCTGTTAGCATGTATGTAATTAAAATGTATCCTTTTCTCTCAATTCGTTAATATGTAATACTTCCACCTTGTGTATATCATAGAAACTAGAGCTAATAAAATTTTTTCATTGTCATATTTGTTTTTCTCAACCCAAAATTAGTAGGAACTGCCTCATGAAGTGCTCGAAACATTCAAAAATTATTTTTTTTGTTGCCCAGTGTTATTATTAGAAACAAAAATATTTAACTTTTAAATAAGTTACGCTGCAATAAAGGAATATTTTCACTGTCGATGACTTCGAAGAAACAAAAACGAATATTAGAAATAATAATAAAAACTGTTTAAATTTGCAAAAACAATCATGTTGCAATCAAAATATTTTAAATTGTGCGGTTAGCTATTAACTTGCCAAAACGAATATTAGAAACTATTTAAATTTGCAAAAAAAAAAAAAAAGTTCTGTTGTAACCAAAAAATAGTTTCACCATGCGATTGAAATTTAATAGACAACAAGGGATATTAGAAACTAATTAACTTTTCAAAAATGTTATTTTGGAATCAAAGAATATATTCACTCTGCAGTTTACTTTATAAAACTACAATCAATATTATACATAAAAAACGTTTTACTTTAAAAAAGAAGTTATGTTGCAATTAAAATATATTTTTACTCCCCTATGACATTATTGGAAAGAAAAACTGTTTAATTTTGCAAAATAGAAGTTATGTTGCAATGAAAGAATATTTTTCCCTCCGCGGTTGACCTTTAATAAAAAATAATATTACAACAAAGAAAAACTGGTTAACTATGATAAAAGTAGTTATGTAATTTTCAAAATATTTTGATTACTTAAAAAATAAACGGAATGTTAGAACCAGAAGGCCTTGTTTTCCTTTGCAAAAAAGGAGTTATGTTACAATCAAAAATATTTTCACTCCGCAATTGACTTTTAATGAAACAAACACAAATATTGGAATAAAAATAACTATAAACTTTAACAGACATTATGGGATTTTGATGGCAAGCTTCTCTCAGCACGAAATCATGCTCTGTGGGCCCGGTACTGAAGTAACTTCCGTGTATACTCTCCTTGTCGTAAATATATATTAAAAGTTCATGTGAACCAGTGTTCAGTTTATGACACCAGTCTTCATCTTACTGAGTTAGCGAATTGGGTGAGTGGGTGTAAACAATCATGACCTGTTTTCGAGAAGTAGCATTGGCAATGGGTTAAATATGATCAGGAGGTCCTGATTGGAGAGGAAGAAAAAGTAACTATTATATAGCCTTGATGGTTTTGTGATAAAATGTTATGGTTCACTAAAGCCATAGGAATAATATATAAAATGTTTAGAGATCATAGTACCCTCTTACCAGTTTTTTTTTCATAACTTGAATATTCTTTTACCTTGCTGTGTGTAGCAAAATGATCTGAAATGGGATGAACGTTCTTAGTAGGCTTTAAAGCGTATTAGACACAAGCTGATTGACCGATTGAACATAAAAGAATTTAAAATTATTATTTTATTAACATCTCTATTCCTATTTTATTTTTTATTATGAAATAGACAACTTTTAGATATATTAATATTTAGTGCTAGTATTACAACATAAAACAAATGGTTATTAAGTTAAGGGCGTCTTCGAAGATGAGGCGCAATGTTTATTGTTTTAAGTAGAAAATCGCAACCTTTCAATTTTACCTAGACTGCAAGTTTTTATTAACCATTCGCCGTTGTAATTAAATATATAAAATAAATACCGAGACGATATAAAACATTAAAGCACACAAATCAAAATTGCTAAGAACACGGCATATTGATTACATTTTCTAATAGTTTATATATGAGGAGCTTGCGTACAAATACACATTTGTCCATGATTTACTAACAGATTTATGATCACGAAAGCTTTTCCTGGAGTTGTAAATCCATTTTGACATCACATTTCCATAGTTAACTCATTTTTGTTTGTAGGTGGACAAACGTGTTTGTGAACGCAAGCTCCTAATATATATTCAATTTGCAATTGGGCTCACACCCATGCATGCCTTCTCTTTATAATCTGTTTCAGTAAAAAGTATGGTGCGGGATGTTACCCGTAATTATCCATATTAGGAGTTGCAATGGGAAATCCATGATTCGTTGTCCAGTTTGGATCGCTATTGAACTTGGGGCTCCAAAGCGGGGCTCCATAGGCACCCGATTCGGACAGTTGGAAGTCACTGGACGGATAAGAAAAGGTGCTGCCACAATTTCCGCTGCTACTGGCAGAGCTCATCGTTGAGGTCGATGCGAAAGGTAATAACGAAGATGCTACTTGGCCCATCATTTGTTGAGAATGACTTGAGGTTGCCTGGCTGTTCTGCTGAATTAAGGTAAGCTGGCTCCCTCCACGATGATGCCAGTTGCTGTTTCCTGGAAACAAATACACCGTTGCAGTCATTTAGTCTATCAAGGTACGATTATTCTGATTTCCCTGTCTTTTCCATAGCAGTTTTAGGAGTTAAGGTACTCATTTGAAAAATCAATTAAGTTCTAAACACTGAATCATGAGATGACAGGAAATTGCTCTAAAGTACATTGAGAGTAATAAAAGCATTTAACGTGGCAAGGTAGTAAATCAGGTTGTTTTATAAGACGTAGACGTGGCAATTAGAACACTATTCGATTATTGGAATAAAGCGTGATTGTGAGAAATTACAGTTTCATCTTAATTAAATTTGCGATTTGAACACGAACTTTTGAACTTTAAATTGGGGGAAAAATAGCAACAAATGTGTATAAGAAATTATAATACGCAACATACTGCTGTAAAATATTGTTCTGACATCTCACTATGTAGTTTCATTTCCGTTTTTCTCAGCCAACTGATTTGCCGACAGGTAGTTTGGCTTTAATATGGAAAACAGTTGTTCACACATGTTGGTAGATTAAAGTCTGTGTAAGATGTGTGTGCATTCTAAGAAATGTGGATTTAGAAATTTTTCGCAAAAGCAACTCCATATTTTGCGGCGGTTGTACTACTGGGGTTGTTGGGGTAATTTATTTTGAGTTGATAAGTCCCACCGATGAATCTTGGGTTCTTGTTGTTGATGCTACAGCTATGCTCACGTTTTATACACCATCTTCGGCCACTATTGAATAGCTGTTATTCTCAGGGATTCCTTAGGAAAGGATGATGGATTGAAGGCTATCAAATAACTGTATAGGTTGCACAGTTCAAGATGTTTATTTGAAGGTTCACTTGTAGTTTCGAACTTGTCTGGGCCGCTGGTAAGAGATTAAATGAATGAAATTCCCAAAAAATCGTTCACTAGTCGCGATCTTACTTCTTATAATGCTTTCTGATAACTTTTAATGACTAAAACTGATTACCCGTTTTACTGTTCACCACTTTTACGAGACACTCTCGGCATTCCTTTACTGTTGTGATTTATAACCAGATAGCTTTCAATAAAATGTATGTCACTCACGCACAATGTAATTCTTACTGTTCGACACTCGTTGAAATCTCTCACTGCCTGTCTACAGCTCATAACTGATTACGGTCTACTGTGAATATAATTATCATCTGCGTCATGACTGCCACCTAACCACTAGCAACTGGTCGCTGCAAACTCATAATAGGGCTATTTATCTTTACTCTACTCACCATTTTCCGAGAATTCAAATTTAAGAATATTCTAGACGCGTATTAAATCCATCTTTTGATTGGTTTAGCAGTACGATTCCTGGAACCTTCTAGAAGCTGGAATGGAAAGTTGTATGCTGAGTGGCTGAAATTCTGCCTTTCTTTCCTGCATTTCTGACATGTTACACTTTAGATATTTCTCATTTTAGGGGTTGTTTTCTCAAGGGTGAAAGCGAGCTTCTCGCCTACATTGTTTACTCAAGAATTTTTAAAAGCAATTATAAAGAAAGTATCCTGCGCTACACAAAAATCGACCTTGCGAATGGTCCCATTCAGTCGCGAATAAAGATACAGTTTTAAGTTAGATGTAGATACGGCATCAGTTTTGTATGATAGTATTCACTTTGTTACATATACTTATTTTATCTTCAATGCATATATTATGTTTCCACGTTGTTCACTTTCACATAGCTATCATTAAAATTACATACATTAAAAAGACACATATTAATAAACGACTACATCGTAATATCTAATAATTACAGTTCACTATTTCCACAGCAGTCGAATTTGGATCTCCCGCTACAATTTTTATATTCGGTTTCTTTCGAGCTCATCAGAGGCTACTTAATTTTGTTGATGTCGTGCGTTCCGTTGCATTGGTTAAAGCAAATTTTCACCTTCAAACGACCCAACAAACAAGCCCTTCCCTTGATTGACACCACAATTTTTGTACAGAATAATATTTCTTCATATTTTTTCATTAACTAATCAACCGTGGCATTGAAGTGAATTTTGATTTGATTTATTTACAGACGCTCTTCAACATCTCAGGTCATCAGCGTCCCATTCAAATCAGGGCGTGAAACGGCCGACAAATTTTGTTCAGCGGTCTCTTTTTTCATGCTTGAGGTTCTTTATCGTGCCCTAAATGTACAACACGGGATCCACGGCTTTACTTCCCTTCCGAAGGAAGCCATACTTAGGATTTTTACGTCAGAAAAAAATCCATCGATCCTGGCGGGGTTCGAATCCGCGATCTTGGGTTTAGAAGGCAAGTATGGCTACCACTACACCACTAGGACCGACATGGCATTGAAGTGTTTGCAATAAATGCCAGATGGAAGAATCAAAAAGGTTACAAAACCGGGATGCTAGGCAGAATAAGAGTAGCAGGCAATAAGCATATAATCCATAGTCAAATAAATATTTTAAATGTATTAAAATTCTTCATTCTTCATTGGTATGTTTCTGTCGGTCCTGGTGTGGCCTAGTATTAACCACAGTTGCCCCGTAGAGTCAAAATTGCGGGTTCAATCCCAGCTAGGATTAATGGATTTTTTCAGGTGTAAACATGTCGTAATTTTTAGGTATACAAATGCTAATTATGGCTTGCTTCGGGAAGGAAGTAAAGTCGTGGATTCTGTGTCGTAGATATACGGCACGTAAAAGAATCTCAAGCCTGAAAGAATACCTCTGAGCAACATTTATCGGCCGCTGCACGCCCTGAATTGAATGGGATAATGATGAACTGAGATGTTTAAAAGCGTCCATAAATAAACCAAATACTACTGATACTGATATAATTAAAATACGATGGAAAATAATACATGAAATAATATAATACGTATTGTATGTATAACTGGTAGTGCGGAAGAGAAGACCTAATCGTCTTAGCATTACCATTAAAATAAATAAATACTCTAATCTAATCTAAATAACAAGCTCAATAAATAAGCAATTATATTATATATGTGGGAGATCTGTATTATATATTTTTTAAAATGGTGTTTAACGTCGTTTTTACTACCAAAGCACCACAGGCGGTTTTATTAAATGTGGGGAAAATTGTAAATTTTCTGAAAATAAAAAGAAGAAAAATGAAAAATAACTTGTACTTAAAATTAAAGTTTTTAATGTAAGCAAAATTTGAAATTTGCATTTGATTAAAACAAAATCAATTTTGCAATTTTTTAAAAAAATACACCATATTTATTAAGAAGAAACGAGTAAATAAGTCATTGAACCACCATAAAAATAAAATTGAAACAAATATTAGTTCAGACACATATCAAATTAGCTGCAGTGAGTCCATATTGGGCGAACAAAAGAAAATACAAAGAAATAGAAAATTTCCAGAGCACACATTTTTGGTCAAAAATCATGAAATAGATACACGTTAAAAAAAAAACATTACAAACAGCATGTAACTAATATGGAACTAAACAATTGGGAATATATTTTATGCAAAAAAACAAACAAACAAACAAACAAACAGGTAATGAATTTGGAAACCCCACCAGAATATGACCTAATCAGGAAACTCATCAATCAAACTGCGAGAAGAAGGGGAAGCGATGAAGAAAAAAGAGTTGAAGAAAGTAGATACGGATGAATGAATTGCATTCAAAATATGTGCAGGAAATAATAATTTTAATTGATTTCCGGTGTCAAAAATCCAACCACTTATCTTATCGTTGTCATTATTCAAAATTCATAAATGAGGATTTAAATCACACTTTGAAAGAAATTTAATATTGAACAGTGATTACATTTTATGAACGTGAATTCCTCACATTCATCAACAACACTAGACTATAGTGCAATATCAAAAAGTTGTTGAAGAACATTTTCAAAGTTATCTATTGAAGCAAAAAATGCGACTTTTGAAGGTCTCCATTGAATTATACATATTTACCAACCTATAGGTGTATACAATATAATTATTATATATCAAAGTAGGTAGTTTTAGCTGAAATATTTAACCTGGTTTTCCCAAGGATATTAGTCTTTGATATTATACAAATGAAATGCAGCAAATGAAGTAAATAATTAAAACTTGAGTCTTGAGGCTTATTTCCATTTTCTCAATATAGTTTTACAGAAATATTTGAATAACGTTAACATTTTTTACATTTTGTTTTAGAATAGAAGTTTCAAAAACCATTTTTATGAAAGAAAGTGTATTCATAAGTCAAAAGAATTTATTCAAGAGAATGAATTTAAGCAGTAAACATGGGACACTGAATTCTATCTAGAAAATAGGGGAAAAAATTAACAGTTAATAAATACACAACACTCTACCCTTTGAAGGAATAAAAAATCAGAAACTTTTAATGGAGATTTTTGTTTAAAAATAGAATTTTAACTCACCCTTGGTCTAGCCTACTGAGTTTTGTCAGCTGCAATACCTGGCGTGATGAAAAGTCTTTGCATTACTATCGATGGTGGTATATGGGAACTTTTTAGAGGGTTTTATCAAATTTTGAATTTTTGTTATCCTTCCATTATGTAAATGTGTCCATAGATGGTAGAAGCAGTCTTTTTGCTAAGAGGCACTTATTTCTACTTCAGGAGACAAACTGTAACTCTGCTCACTGCTGATAGATGTTGTCATTAATTGAGAATAGTAACTCTACAAACTACGAACTTCCTGTTATTAAGTTGGCCAT
Organism: Metallyticus violacea; assembly: GCA_030762175.1. NCBI lineage: Eukaryota > Metazoa > Arthropoda > Insecta > Mantodea > Metallyticidae > Metallyticus > Metallyticus violacea. The sequence continues at coordinate 213,627,373 of CM060846.1, read as the reverse complement.
TTGGAGTGGCATTTCTTTGTATTTATTCTGATTACTGCAGTTCGATGTCATTTGCTTGCAAAATACTAATATCAGAAATTTCATTGGTCAGTGTTGATTTAGTTTGCTCAAAGTTTTTTTTTGTTCCAAAATACTTTTTCTTTGAATCGAGGACCTACAGTATATAAATTTTTGGCCCCAGTAGACTAATAGAGTTTTTCTAGAGAAGTAACCAAGTCATTTAGAAAATCCTGTAAGGAATCTAAAGTTAATTTGAAGTTTAGTAGTACACGCAAAGTATTATTCACAAAAAAAGTTATCTATGATACTGTTGCTGGAACTGGCGACAAATAAAACTCTAATGAACACATTTGGGATTCGTTTCGCTTCTTCTATAGTTTACCACTGACAAAACCATGATCTACCGGAATATTTAAGTTTGAAACAAATAATAAAACCGCTTCTTCTTCTTTTTTTTAAATCTAAGACAAGTAAGTTCGTAATACTGAAATGACCATACAGTCTATTCGTTTTGTGTCAAACGATGAGGTATAAACATCGTAGTTTGAGAAGTTCATAAGACTTTCGCGGCATTAGGAGCGTGCTTGAAATGCCCTACAACACTCCGACAGGCTGATATTATTTTCTAATTAATTTCATTCTTGTTCATAAACCGTATATGATAAGATTAAAAAGTATGAGCTAGGCATGGTAAATTACCAAAGTACGCTATTCAAATCTTTTTCCATATTAGTCTCATTGTCTCTCTTTAAAAGAGGTCTGTCTATTCTTCCATGGTATTGCTAATGAAAGTTTGCTATTGAAGTAGTGGATGTGAAACTTCTGCAAAAGTAACACATTATAAGCACAAGTGATGTTATTTAACGTTTTCATCTATCAAACTGAAGTAATTATCAGAAGCTGTAGGTGTTTATATGTTCTATTGTGACTCCAATGATCTCGGTTTTTTCTAAAAATTTCTCAACCTTATTTTTCTTCTTCAAACATCTCTTTAATAACCTTATTCGGCAAAGCGCTTTCTACTAGGGAAGACATATCTTGGATCAATTTGGTTTATGAACTTTTTAAAACCTTTATTTTCTACTATGGACAATACGTCCCTTGAATTACCTATTGGGCACAGCATTTCCTGCTTGGGAAGGTATATTTTTGCACAAGGTGGTTTATCAACTTTTTAAAGCCTTATCTTCTACTATGGACAATACGTCCCTTGTATTCTGCTTGGGAAAATATAATTTTGTCGAGGTGGTTTATCAACTTGAAAACCTTTATCTTCTTCTAAGACAATGATTGGCTATCCCTTTTTTAAATAGTGTTTAACGCCCATGTTTACTACCGAGGCACTACGGGCGGTGGACACTGATGATACATGAAATGAAATGATAAATTGGGGAAGGATATTTTTTTAAAGGAGGGAAACGTTCCAGATCTAAGTTTAGGGTACCTCGCGGCATTGGGTGAAGATAGAGGAAAACCTGGAAAACCTGGAAAAAATCTCAGTCAGGAAGGACAGTCTTGGTCATGAGTCCGCGCCTTAACGACCTCGGTCACCCGTGGCGATATTGGCTATCTTTACAGATCAAGTTGGAAATGAAGAATTAATCTTAAGAAATTCGGCCTAGGTTCGAAACACGGAACTTCGGCCTTCCGGACTGACTCTATACCAATCGAGCTGCCGTGTCCTCTTCAAGCACGGAATCAAGAATTTCTCTCATCTGATTCTATATACCTCGGAAACCTCTCTGCAATTTCTCTGCTACTATGAGACTTCCTAAAAGTCGATTCTTATGTCTTAATACAGCTAGTGGGAAAGAACACTATAAAATGGCCTCTATATGGTTGGTGATTAAACTAGAAACCTGGGTCATAAGTACTCTCTTACAATGATCGTAAATAAAAACGCTTATAATATAAGCGTTGTGAAGTGTTGATGTGATTTGATTTATTTATGAACGCTCTTTAACAGCTCAGATCATCAGCGTCCCATTCAATTCAGAGCGTGAAACGGCCGACAAATTTTGCTCAGAGGCCTCTTTTTTCAGGCTTGAGATTGTTTTTCGTGCCGTAAATGTACGACACGGGATCCACGGATTTACTTCCCTTCCGAAGGAAGCCATACTTAGGATTTTTCGCCCGAAAAAATTTATCGATCCTGGCTGGGTTTGAACCCACGATCTTGGGTTTAGAAGGCAAATATGGTTACCACTACACCACCAGGACCGACATTTTGTTGTGAAGTGTTAATTTTCTTTTCATTCTGTGAGCGCAAGGCGAAATAAAGTAACTACTTCAGGAATTCACACGCATCTTCACCAGTTTGCTATTCAGTGACAGTTTACTACTAATCAAACCTAAGCATAAGGAGATACTGTTGTGACCAAACTACTGATTATCGTTGCTGTAGAGAATTGTAATGTAATATTGTTTGATACTGCAATAAGGGAAACTTTAACATTTTGGGAAGTGGCGCACCAGCAAATCGCCCCTAATGAATTGCCAAAAACCTCCAGAACTATCAAATGAGTTAGTTTTTTGTTGTTGATTTGATTTATTTACGAACGCTTTTTAACAGCTCAGGTCATCAGTGTCCCATTTTTTCAGGGAGTGAAACAGCCGACAAATTTTGCTCTGAGGCCTCTTCTTTCAGGCTTGAGGTTCTTTTACATACCACAAATCTATGAGGGGACCCACGGCTTTACTTCCCTTCCAAAGGAAGCCATAATTATGATTTTTGCGCCCGAATAAACCCATCGATCCTGGCCGGGACCGAACCCACGATCTTGGGTTTAGAAGGTAAGTATGGTTACCACTACACCACCAGGACCGACAAGAGTTAGTTTTGAGAATATTTTAGAGAGCGTAGCGCATGGTCGTCTCGTTACATTTTACTAGATGACACACTGAAAACTGCGTGGCGCTCAGAGCCACCACTAAGTAATATCTGCTGGAGATTTGCGTAACACCAAAATTACAACAATCGCTTATTTTAATGAACGCTTCTACTAGACGCTAATGGACTTATAACAAACATTTCCAAATTTTTATTAGTTTTATAGATTAGAATTGGAATTATTCGAATGATTATAAAAAAACTGAGATTTTGAATATCGAAACATTTTTAAGCTTCGCAGGTTTCAAGAATGCGAATGTCCTGTCCCTAAACTTTACTCAAATGATCAAGCGAACAACATATCAGATATATTAGTATTTTTTTTAAATTACTAATCTTCAGTTTAATTCAACTAATATCTCACCTTCCCAAAGCGGTCCAGCTGGGATCCGTGGGCAGTCAATTTTGAAATTTCCCGGACATACATTTCAATCTCATTATATCGTTGCTAGATGTGAGGTTTACATACTTCACCCTAACAGGAGTGCTGACAGTGCTATTACCGAGCATCTGGTTACAAGATTTCGGAGGCATCAGCTATCGCCGCCTGGTGCTATAGGCTCAAATAATCCACGCTTGTTTCAAGGACTGTTCTCACATAATTTTAATGAGTGTCCTTATACCTTCTGTGGGTTACGCACAGAAAAAATTAGTCCTAGAGGAGTTCAAATACCGGCCTTTCAATCGATAAACAAACACTTCTGAGCTGGAGCAATATTTCCAAACTCCGATAATGTTTTATATAACGTTCAAAATCAAAATTCTAAACATTTTTTCAACATGCCTAATGTGTGCAGATTCTGACATTTATAACACATATTAACCAGTGTTTACATTATTTTCTCTTTACACTGGAATGACATTAGAAACGCAATAAATATTGCGTATGAACCATATATGGCAGGGACAAAATATTTTTTATTTTAATGGTATTTAACGCCCATTTTTACTACTGAGGACCCGCAGACGGTGAACACTGGTGATGCATGAAATGAAATGATATATTGGGAAGGGATTTTTTTTAAGGAGGGAAACTTTCTAGGCCTAAGTTTAGGGTACTCTCCGGCATTTGCCATTTATGAGGACTGAGGAAAACCTGGAAAAGAAACCTGTCAGGCAGGACGGTCTTGGCGGAATTAGAATCCCGGACCTCCCACTCACGAGTCCGCGCCTTAACGAACTTGGCCATCCGTGGCCGTAGAGGACAAAAGATAATCGAATAGAGTTTTACCACAGTACATACGGCAAGAATAGCTTGAGTCGGCATCTTTGGTGATGTTGCTCCTAAATCTGGCTCCGAGCTAGTTGTGCTTCTCAAATGCATCTGATGTCGCGAGTATCACGCGGCTTACGTACATGTTTATCGAATAGCTGTTTAAAGCAGAAATAGTAAGTTTATTATCAAAACGTTAAATGCAATGAAAATGTACTTTTTTCCTTTCAAAATGGGCACGAAATTTCAGTATATATCACTATAAAGGTAAGTATTTAGAACATCACGTTAATTAAGGTGGGTAAATCATGTTTTATTTTTAAAACTGGTTTTGTTTTTTTATTGGTAGTTTCTCAATGACGGTCGAGCGATTTTAAGCACTACTATTATTACTTTATTTTTTTCACACAAATCCCTACATTGTGTTTAACTGAGAATTTATAACGTTTCTGACATAAAAGGCTAGGCAGGCTAAGGACCTGGTGAACTAGGCTTAGTTTTATAATTGACGTGTACTGTTTTTTGCCCATTTTTACTACTGAGGCACCACAGGCGGTGAACACTGTGGATACATGAGATGAAATGATTACTTGGGAAAGGATTTATTTTTAAGGAAGGAAACGTTCCAGGCCTAAGTTTAGGGTACATCCCCGGCATTTGCCATTTATGAGGACTGAGGAAAACCTAAAAAAAAAACCTTAGTCAGGGAAGACAGTCCTGGCGGGATTCGAACCAAATATTTCCCGCTCACGAATCCGCACCTTAACGACCTCGGCCACCCATGGCGGTAGCTGCAAATCGGGCGGAGTATGGAGCTTTATATCTAAAATTCAGCAATCATGAACTCGTTTGTTTTACATTAGACAAGTGGATGGTGACCAAAGTAACACACAGAGAGAGTACAAGGATCTGCCTTATATGTGCGGAGAAACAATCTTGGGAACATATTCTGGCGTACTGCAAGGGGACGGAAGAATGGAGAAAAGCGTATTTACCGAACCCTATTAATTATTAGGAGAGAATAGTGGCAATACTGGGTTTTGCTGGTATGCAGAAAGGGGAAGGAGGAAATAGGTGAATTTTTAAACAAAAGTGATACGGCTCAGATCGTATAAGGCAGACAAGAGAATGGAGCATAGGGAAACACTAATCACACTATTTGGAAGATATTTATACATATACGTGTGGGAATGTAAGTTGTTTGCTCTATTTCCTCATTTTCATTTATTTACATTTTCATCTTTTTAGCATATAAATATATTGTTTGTCTCTTAACAGTTAAATATTGGATTGTGCAATTTCATGTATTTATTAGTACACTGTAAAAGCACGTAGGGTCCCAGAACCCGTGCTACATCGATGAACTATTTTTGTAAAAAAAAAAAAAATTGTAAATGAATACACTACTACTATATTATTACCAAAACTTGTGCAACAAGAAAATGAGCAGGCTTTAATTCATCGGAGCGGATAGCGACAACAGTCATAACTAATTAAACTAATAAAATGTGGCATTTTTTGTTTCATAATCAATTATACAATACCTTTATTCATGCAGAGCCAATCTAAAGGATGTAGAGTCAATAAGTGACATGCTCGCTCAGAATTTGTCCCGCAAAATACCCAAGCTATCTCTACTGCATATGATGTAGTTAAACTACACACACATACACGCACGCACACATATATATGGCAACCCTTAAAGTTGTTTGTCCTTGCACACACACGACACACATACACGCACACACAGGTGGACAAGGCAGTGCTGGTATGTTCAAGCCTTAACGTCAGGTAGTCGCAGAGAAAAGAGTTGTGTACATGTGAATGGTGTGGCTTGTCTGCTGCTGTTATCTTCAGGAATAAAGATGTAGTGTGTGAGTATTTTCTATGTAATGTTCAGGGATAATGTGTATATACAGTTTACTATTATTTTTCAATAGCGGCAGAAAAAAATTGAAATTCACCCATGTCCTAATTTTGCGTTAATACTTATTAGAATCCTGTTTTTTCTATGCATAGATAACTTGGCGATCGACTTTGGTTCTTTAGTAATCGAATTTAAATGTTTTAAGTAAATATTGGGATTAATTCATTCTTTTTCGTTGTGTTTGCTATCGATCGGCAGTTTTCGCCAAATATGTGGAGCTATAACAACATTTTATTGAAGTATTGTTATATATAATATATGGCAATAGCTAAAAAGCAGAAAAAAAACTTAAATAGACACATTTTATCTCTTGCTATATTTAGAACTTCTGGAGTTCTTCTAAGGCAAGATGACAAGTGACGGTAGTAAAATAAATATTGAATATCGAAGGTAACGCAATGCATGGAAACAGATTAAAGAAGCAACAAGAGTGAGAGAGAGAAAATATAACATATATTAATACATAAGATTTAAACTCGGTGGTATACGCGCTTTATGCAAAAATATAGCTGCCATTTCTCTATTTGTGAGTTAACTTTCAAAGATACGAGGCGGTAACGCATTAATAATGTTCAATTAAATGCATCTTCGAAATCCTTACAGTGAAACAGGGCATGTTGGGCAATTGGCAAGGGAGATTCCTTTCATTTTTTTGAATTTACTTAAGAAAGTTGAACCTTTAGTACATTCTAACATACTTCTGACCGCTATTGACGTGGCTACATTTTGTACTAACATTCCCCATCATTAAGGATTAGCAGCCGTTAGTTACACTGTTCATAGTCCGCCGGGATGTCTCAGTAGTAAAATCGGGCGTTAAACACTACTCAAAAAAACAAGTCTGTTCATACTGTTACATTATTTTGCATATATATATATATATATATATATATATATATATATACCAGCCATTGCTAGTGTGTTGAGAGTGTTGTGTTTGGTTCTGAGTTTAATGGTGATAACTAATTACTTTATGGACGGCGATTGAAGTAACGAATTTTATTCCCAGTGTTCCTAGCTGTTTTCTCTTTTGTCAGTTGATGGTGAGGTCTTGTGGAGTTAAGAGGTTTGCTTGTTGTTCAGGTTGGTTCCGTTCTGTTAAACAGTCATCTTGCTAAACATTGTTAATTAGTTCAAGAACCCTTGTGGACTAACTTTCCTTTTTGAGGAAGATTATTATCGACTGTGTGTGGCGATGACTATGGAGATTGTGGAAACGGTCATGTTGCTGATATGGACAAGGCGGAATTTGGTAGTCATTGTATCCTCGGGAGAACTAAACTTTCTGATATTTTGCGATACCTTTAAGACTATTTTAACGTAGATTAGGTCTAGGTTAGCTGTCTCTTTATGAACCCGGCCAGGACCGATAAATTTTTTTCGGGCGTAAAAATCCAGGTATGGCTTCCTTCAGAAGGGAAGTAAAGCCGTGGGTTCCGTGTCGTACATTTACGGCACGAAAAAGAACCTCGAGGCTGAAAGAAGAGGCCTCTGAGCAAAATTTGTCGACCCTTTCACGCCATGAATTGAATGGGACGCTGATGACCTGTGATGTTAAAGAGCGTCCAGAAATAAATCAAATAAAAAATGTCTCTTTATAAGTAGTTTTATGAAAAGTGCGGTAAAAATTACATTTCAAAAACATATACATTTGTTTGATTTCAAAACACATTTTTTTCTAGGAGTGCTGGAACAGTGTATCTCTGTTAAAATTTAAAAAATGCATTAAAATGTGAAGTTTTTCCTTTTTAAATCACTTTAAATAAACAAAGAAATGTTTTATATTTTGAAAAATGTCAAAATGTTGTCCACTGTCATTTTTGTTTCCTAATTTGTTTTCCATCTAACTCCATTTTTTTTTCTAAAGAAAGCATTTTACCAGGCTGAACGCTGATTTTTTAAGAATCTAATCAGAATAATAGTAATCATATAGAAATGGATTACAAATGCAGTTATATATGATGACACATGAAATGCATGATTAAATCGTTTTTGCATTCACCTTTTTGGAGTTGAAGAGAAAAATCTTAAAAAAAAAAGAAAAAAAAGAACCAAGCAGCTCTTCTTAACTTGGAAACAAACTTGGGAAGCAGAAATAATGATGGGCTTTGCTTGCGGAGAATGATGCGGCTTGGAAGTAATTTTATCCCTTTTTACATTTATTTTCCTGGATTAAAAGGGTGTATACTTGTAACGTTAGTCTCTTATGCTTCTTGATCATATTTATGTGCGTTAAGCTTTTGTTAATTAACTTTATCCATTATGTACAACAATCAGCCTCAAGTCAATGTCCGTGACGTCACAGCTATCTTCACTGCCGCCATCGCAATTTCAAGCGGGCACAGGTATTTACGTGCATTCTGTGCCCCAGTGAGTTTTCACAAGCTATGGTCAAATAATTCGATACTCAATTATAGTTTTGATAAATTAATTCGCGCCTTGTACGTATGTTATTGTGTGAAAATAACAGCAAGTATTTGGCATACAGTGTTACAGAATAGTATTTTAATATATACGGATTACTATCTTATGCTAAATTACAATACCTTATTCATTAATATTCTTAACCTTGCTTAACAATCGGGCTATTATTTGCTCATTCATCGTGATTTTTTATTCCTTTCTCTCAAACTATATTTTTAATATTTAGAAAATTAGTCTGTTTTACGCAATCAAAAAGCATATTTCCAATGTACTCTTCCGAGTGTGATATTCTGTGACGTTTTCATTATTGAAAAAATGTTCACACATTAATTGAACCAAACTTGATCAATTATGTGTAATCGTAGAAATGGGAAACGGAAAAAATATAAGTAAAAATCTTGCAGACTTCTTTTGTTGTAATACAATCTTCAACAGAATTCCAAATTTTCCAAATCCTGGCATCTTAAATCTCATTATACTATTTGCCTAATATCATGACATATTCTTCAAAGTCATTAATTTCTTGACATTGAGAAACTGATGTTACGTTATAAACGTAAGTTGTCATTATTACGTAAAATTAGTTGTTTACACACCAGCAGTTTTCATGTGAAGGATACATAGTTATACAGCTATTAGATGATTTGTTTTTTCCATTGAAGAGAAAGATTAAGGGCATTAAGGGAACTATTTATATTATCAGGGAAAGAAAAATTACTCAAATTAAAAAAAAATCATCTATTAAATCAATTATCTTTCCAGAAGTTAACCAAAGGTTAACCACCGTTCTTCACAGTAATAAGGAAGATCGCCATATTCACTGTTTCAATCGTCTAGACCTGCTTTAAACTGGCGATGAGGAATTCCTTTTGAAAGAACAAAATTTATGGTTTGTTGATGACACTCATGTTATTTTTAAATTCTTTCGGCAAATAAACCCTCTTCTGCTGCAGCAATTATGCAATGCTATGAAAACTTTCCATATTTAAATGACCTGAGTTGCCTCGTTATTAACCATATTTTAAAACTAAGTAAGGCATTTACTAACATTGTCATCATAAACATATTCATCCACAGTTATTTTCAGCTACTGTCTCATGTGTTCTCTACATTCCTGTATATTTTTCATTTTGATTACTATGAATAGTATTTCTGTAAATTATACATCTTAATTGCGCTACACTTAAGCTTAATTAAATTTGTCACACACTAAACACTTAGCCGAACCATCGTGGTGCACAAATAAAATAATTCTTCCCAAATAGAAAGAACAGTACAAAGATAAATATTTTAAACTGTCGCTATTATTGCAAACCCATACTCCGCTGTACTACCGAGTAAGGCTTCCCTCCCGTTCAACTGCAACGTAAACAATGCCCGCTGTCGTGTTAAAAGTGCCAGAATTTGCACGTTTTTTTTTTTTTGAATGGTGTTTAACGCCCATTTTTACTACAGAGGCACCACAGGCGATGGACACTGGTGATACACGAGATGAAATGACATATTGGGAAAGGATATTTTTAAGGAAGGAAACGCTCCAGGCCTAAGTTTGGAGTACCTCCCAGGCATTTGCCATTTATGAGGACTGAGGAAAACCTGGAAAAAACCTCAGTTGAGAGGCCTCCCGCTCAGAGTCCGCGCCTTAACGATCTCGGCCACCCGTGGCAGTTAATTTGTACGTGTTGACGGTGACTGATATACAACAAAGAAAACTGCTATGCGCAAATCCTCCTCTGCAAACCATCTTATCCTAAATATTTGAGTTACAGACTTTTAAAAAGGCCAGTATTATATCCAGTCACCATATCACTGCTGTGAAAAATTCTAATTCCAAGTATGAAATAGTTTTCACAAGGTTTTCTGTACCTTAGTTTTTAAACTTTACAGATAATTCAGACCATTTGGGTAGTAATTCAACCATAATTATGTGATTAGTATGATATAATTGCTTTATACAACATTTGGTATTTGCACCACATCCATTATTTGTGAATAGTTCTTTGAGATACTAGCAATAATCTTAGTACTACTGCAAGAAATTTCAAGTGTCATAGCCAACCCAAAACTTACACCACTTTTTATTTACAATAAATGTTTTACTGTTTCTTCTGGGATCTCTAGAATATTTTTGGTACAGTTTGTGTGATTCACAAATCTTCAATGAAATTTGTTTTCATTCAACGAACATGTGTACGTAAATCCAGTTGTAAACAAAGAATGTAGCAAAGCATAAGTATAAGAAGATAATAGAGAAGAATAAGAACAAGTAAATGTGGAAAACTACACAATATAAAGATATTAAAATTATATTTTATTATAAATGGAGTACTATAGGTGAAAATGCAGTACAAGGTGCAGACTTTATTTTCTGCTATTGACAGTTACAATTACTGTTAGCTGTAGTTGTGTTTGATGCACTACTTGGATCATATCAACTTCTATTAAAAAGCACTGATAATTTACTTAATATGGTGTCAACTCTTGCTTTAAAACGAAGATATCTATACCGTACTTTCTGAAATTTAGTCTCAGAACGAACAGAAAAGAACAATTCCTCCTTACTCAGAGGTTGTTTAAACAAAAAGTGATTTATAAATAGAACGGTAGTATCAACTCACAAACGATGTCATTCATGAAGAGATTGTAATGAGCACTCGGAATATCCTTGCGGGATAGCTGCGCGAGCATTAATTTATTACATTCGCACAATATTTTTTTGCATTCATAAAGAGAATTAAACGAAGAACACACTAATATTTTAAAGTTGATATTCCATTTGTGCGAATACAATTAAAATAAACTGTATAATATTTAGCGTGTAACTGCGGTGAAGAGGTGTATGAAAACAGTGACCATACAAAGTAAAATCCTAGTTTTTTACCTTCTAAATGTGACTAACCTTGATTACGTACAATAAAATATAATGGGAGAGGTCAGCATTTAGATACGTTAGTATGCGCGCTTTTTCAAGAATTTTGATGCAAAATACCAAACTGATGAAGTTTGGTCTCAACAAAATTACTCCAGTGTCTTAAATTTACCATTAGAGGACGTACAAAAAAGTTTCATTCAAGTTTTAACACATTAGGACTAAATCCTGCCCGATTTCGCTTGGAAAAGTTGTGATAACCTTACCGGAGTGATCATGTTGAAGAGCGGTGACGTCACAGCTACCGTGGTACTGATATCCTGACGTCAGATTGTGTAATGTAACTGTTCCTGCGTGCTTCCTCCATCTTGCTCTGCGATTACTGAACCATACCTGTGAAGAAATTGCAATAGAGCAGTTGGCAGGGAAATTGCACTCGCTACAGAGGGAAAATTTTGAATGTTTCTTAATATTTATGGGAAGAATAGTATTATACAGAATTTGATTGTGTATATTTTACAGAGAATATTTTAAATTTACAGAATTTGTTATAGAAATGTGCAAATGCGTCTAGGATAATACATTTTTTTTTTTCAAGTATCGTGCTAACCGTCAAAGCATTTGGAATAATGAAATGAGGTGCCATAGAGCTTGTAACACCAATGTCAGGTGGCGCCATAAGATGAGCAATGGCTCTTGAGAGCAGAATTTTATGCGAAAACTCATAAACAAACCTTAATTGTAATTGAAATAATGAGCATTCTCTCTTGTGTTGATGTTTTTTCTGTAAACTTTTGTTTCAGAGAGAAAGGGCAATGGTGAGAACTTCGCAACCATTCATCAGCCTTGGTGTTCCCTATATTTTATAACGCATAGGTTGAGTACGTAGAATACTTGAAATGTACTTCAACTTTCGGAATATGTTTCTCCAATGCAAACACTGAAAACAGTTTATATCAACATGTTTCCGGAAAGGTTTGGTTTCTGAGGTCCATCGTGACACTCAGTTCTTCACATTAGCTTAAATTAAATGTCAAGATGTCCACCTCCTGCCCGAATTAGGTCCTCACTTCCTTGTCTCATTGCCCTGCGAAGACGATCCCAAATTGTTTCATGTTGTGTATTTTCTGACAACCTGCCACAGTTTCCACCAGAGACACATACATCGATGATTTAAAATTGCTCCATATGTAGAAGTCAGAGGGTTTAAATCAGGCGAGTGTAAAGACCACGCGATTGGATCATTTCTACCTATCCACTGACCAAGAAGCATTCTATTTGGGAACTTGTGACATCAATATTGATACCAGAGTGGCGTGCACAGGCCATGCGAGGACTCTACTTTTTTGTAGGCTAGATGAATGCTTCATATCATTCTACACCCGCTTTTTGAAAGACTTGCGTTGTAGAACTAGGTCCATCTGAGCACCAAAATCGTTTTTATCAGTAAATTGTGGAGTAAAATTTCAGTTGAGATGAATTAAGTAAGTCAGCTTTGTGTTTATTTTATATTAATTTTCCTTCCACCGTTAGTTAACTGTGCACATTGGAAAAAGGAAAAAAATTAGAGCCATCCTAATCATTTAATAATGATTATAAGAAAGAAAAATATGAAATTCCATAAAATCCTTAAAAGTAATTAAAAGAACATATATTTTTTTATTTTAGAAGATTTTTATACATACCTCGTATGTTGGTAAACATTCGAATTCAAATGCGGCACTGAACCACAAATTTCCACAGTTAAGGTTGTTTAGAGCATGGTAGTTGAATTGCCTAAATCATCAGCATGGTAAGCCCAAATCCGTGGTTCGGGTAAAGATCATAACCTCAACTTTTTCGAATTGTAGCCGTTAGGAAAATATTTTTTTTGTTTCACACGAAAGAACTCAACGAGTGCAAGAAAGAACTTAATATTTCATAATATTGTATATTATTTCATAATTTATAGAAAGCCCACTATGGTTCATATCTTTCCAGGTTTTTTTTTCTTCCAAGCATTTTCATGGTAATATATAGTAATGAATTATTTTATCTTTCTGTTAATATTATTTATTTTATCTGTTAAATGTTTTCCGACTTTAAAATCAATAGAAGTGCCGCTTCCACTTTATGGTCTGTCCATTTATTCTACTTGTGGGTTTTGCTTTATGTCATCAACATTGCCTAGTAGAGGACTGATTTTGATTCATATTTTAAGGTATATGTGCTAATATAATACACTTCGTTATTACAAAATGTAAGGTATTAACTTATTGAGTGTCGTAAAATTCCCTGCTGTAGAGTTTTCATCACATGCATTGTTATTAAATGCAGTAAACAATACCGCTATTCTACTAAATGAATGACAACAGTATTAACTAGTTTTATATATATATTTTTTTTGTAAATTTTCTGCACGTAATTTGTGATCAAATTTAGAAGGTAATCGAATGTCGTGATTTCTATTTTTAGATAATCAAATAATTTTTCTGGGAAGCACTGCAGAGTAGTAAAACAATGGTGATGTTCCCCATAAACACCCCTCCTTTTATTTAAATTCTCCTGGAAAGAGGATTCTTATAACTTTAAACATTTTGTAGTTGAACCGTCATCCTCGCTGTTTGAACCCCTTGAAACCTCTTCTACTACTCGGCAGTGTAAGAAAGTGACTAATTAGCTGAGAGATAAGCGAGCAATAAACAATCGCGTACATGTGAAGTAATGAAGTATAGGCCCCGTGGCGGGCACTTAGCGTCTTTCCGGGCCAAACAAAACGAACACCGGCAAATTATTTTGATAGCCATTAAAGAGATAAATTGATAAAGTTGTAAATGCTTTTTTTATAAGGCTCAGAAAAAATCAAATGTATACGCGGCGGGGAACTTTTTCTTCATTTTTTCTTCATTTATTTTTTGTCAATTGCATGCATGTGGTAATGAGGGATGATAGGTGGAATGTAATCGGAGAGGAGCTGGCGGTAACAAATAATGTAGATGGTACTTATAAAGATGATAGACGAAGATGCCGGAGTGTAATCGGCGAAGGACCCCTCTGTACAGGAGGTCACGACGGGAGTTAGCGCGGTATATATTATATAGGTGGTACTTACAAAGATTATAAACGAAGATGCCGGGGTGTAATCGGGGAAGGACGCCTCTGCAGAAGGTGTAGCTGTAATCGTGACGGAGTTGAAGGAACAAGTGAAATATGATAAAATATAATGTTAATAGGATTTTTTATTTGGGCTTTGTACTAATTTTTTAATTTTTCTTTTTTATGCAAGTACATACATGTGCTGATGAGGTATTTAGGAAGATGCCATGGGGTAATCGGTGAAGGTCATCTCGGCAGGAGTGTAGATGTTTACACTGACTGAGTGTGGGTGAGGTAAAGTAAGACGGTTATGCGCAGGTCGTAACAAGCTGGTCTGTGACGTCACCTTTAACCTGTACAGGTTTGAACAAGTTATCCGTGGCTGCTCCTGTAGGTTCTGGTGATGCACATGACAATGCTTTGTTACGCAGGTGTGACTCCAGGCCACATGTATCACCAAATAGGTCGAAATCTGATTGGCATTAGCCTGGACAGGTTTGAACACGTTACCGCGGTTGCACCGGTAGCTTCTGGTGATGCACATTAGACAGTGCTTCGCTACGCAGATGTGACTCTGGAACATAAGACATCACCAAACAGGTCGAAATCTGACTGGCTTAAAAAAAAAGTTTAACGACAAACATCCGGGAAATTGTAAAGTATATAAATGCTTTATTGTACATGAGTGTTTTAATTATTTAAAGAAATTAAAATGTACCTTGCCAGATGTATATAGGCAATGTGTCGGAGAGTAATGTAAGGAGTAGAAAAAGTAGTACTGGAGTGTGGTGATTGGTGGAAATAAGGGGATTGTGAAGGAACATGATTGGTCAGTGTTGCAATCAAAAAACCCATATTAGAAACTAAAACGGGATTTTACCGGCCTAGAACCACCCAGGCAATTATCATTGCCGTTTGATTTAAGCGTATATATACATATTTGCCTAGAATAAGTTTATATATTCATTTCATATATTTTCCTCGGTACACATGACTCACAATGTATATCTGAAATGTACAAAGGCTACATTTAATAGAAGTACCGATGTGTCTGCTGCTGAAAGTTGCACGTAAAAGGCAACCGTAAAGTCCGTTATGTTGTTTGGTCACCCAGGTCAGTGCTCTCCCTCTACTGAAAACTAGTAGTTCTCTACAGATAAACAAGTTAATAAAAGATACCTAAGGAGACCAATCGGAGATATCAAGAGACCACGACTAAGAAATCTAGTCAATGGGAAGCTTGGACAGAAATTAGAATATTCAGATTAATCTTGGTTTAAGAATTCTAAGATTCAAAACAGACGCCGCGACTGACAGAATGGATAATAACAAAACTTGATGGAATTCGAAGCCTAGGAGAGACTTTCGAAAGACACGTGTAGAGATACTGCTGAAAATATACTGGTGAAAAATACTTTTGCGACAATAACAAAATACTTCTGAAAGACGCGCCTAGAAACATTCCTGCAGTAACATAGTTATGCAACACTCGACGAACACAGCGAGTGATAACAAGTCAGCGCAAGGCACGTCATAGTAAGCAATATGAATAGCCAAATTATGGACGCTAGATCAAATAGTTCGTGTAATTAGCGTGTGACAATGAGAGTAGAATCGCATGTTTAAATAGAGTACATTGTGGGAGAATAATATTTTGTAACACAAGTGTGAGATAGTCAGATAGAGTTAGCAGAACAGCGACATCCGGGACGAACCATTTTGAATAATTAGGTACTGCCAGTCTGTAGTTGTCTGAGTGGACGAAAATCTGTTGCGGAGAAATTTCCTTATATAACATTGTTGGAGGGTGTGAGAGACGAAGTTGTATGGGCTTGGTACCGGTTCCTTAGAGAATTTCTTAGGACTTCTTCGGTAAAACATTTACAATTGTGATGAACCCTGAGAGACTAAGAGCAATTAAATAAATCAAGACTGTTATAGTCTTAGTCAGTGTATTCTGTCAACAGCGACCTTTCCATCTCCTTTTCCCTCAAGACAAGAAATTTGTCTTCAAAATACGAGCACAATATTTGCCGGAGCTACGAGGAAAACCAGCATCAAGACACCATAATAGAACCAGTGAGTGGGGGAGAAGAGAGTCTACACGTTACCATTAATTTAATTCAATAAAAGTCTTGATTAATCCCTACATTCATCAAGACTTTCGCTTCTCCCATCAACACACTTCCTATTTTGCTTCAAAAGAAACCCTAACGTGGGGGCTATCAATTAATTAATCAACCTATAAATCCTCCTTCTCCCTCGCCTTGTATAATAATGCTTCAAAAACAAAACCTTTTCTTAAAAATAACTAATTACATTATTGAACTTGTGTAAAAAGATGGTACGTTACAATCCAAAATATATTTTATAAAAACTTTATATAATAATAAATAACACACCGGAATACAAAAAAGCTAGTTGCAGTTTACTTTTACAAAAACAAGTTAATGTATAATTAGCTTTTTTTGTATTCAGGATTATTATTTTTTATAATATGAAGTGTTGTTTATAAAAGATATTTTGGATTGTAACTTTTGGCACAGGCGAAGTAAAATATATGAAGTTAATACATATAAAATTAAATTTGAAAGATGTGAATTGTATCCGCCGAACATGATTGCATGTCAAGAAACCCATTTGGATCGTATCGCATTACAACATCCGTTTTTCCAGAGATTCTTCTCCAAGGCATTGCGTCAGCATACGGCCGTTTGTACCTTAGCAATGTCAGAATCCAGTAGCATATTGCTTTTTCTCCCACAGCTTTTTTTCAGCAAACCATTGCTTCAGTATTCAGTCACCTGTACCTTAGCAATGTCAGAATCCAGTAGCATATCGTCTTTTCTGACTGTTTTTTTCTACAAGTCATGCGTCAGTATCCTGCCCCCTGCACTGTTTCGCATAACAACATCCACATTTACACTGTTGCACCAGAATCTAGTATTTTTACAGCTAGATATTGGTCGATCGAGGATCGGTTTCCTCAACGAGTTAAGCAAAAGAAGCATAATTACTTAGGAAACGGGCGGAAAATACTAAAATAGGCAAAGAAAGGAATAGGGTTTTTGTAAACTGTGCAGTGTAACTAGATTTTTTGTATTCAGGATTATTTTTTATAATATGAAAATTTTTATAAAATTTTATTTTCGATTGTATCGCAGCATATTTTGGTATAAGCAAAGTTAAATATTGTTAACTAGTTCTTTTTGCTTTCAAAGTTAATATTTTTTTAATATGGTTTTTTTGATTGCCACATTAACTAATCATATTCCTTCACAATCCCCTTATTTTTACCAATCACAACACTCCACGCACTATCTTTATTGCTCCTTACATTGCTCGCCGACACGTTACCTATAAACACCTGGGAAGCCACATTTTAGTTTCTTTAAATAATTAAAACACACATGTGCCTGAACTATAAAACATGTGTATACTTGACAACTTACAGGATGTTTGTAGTAAAACATGCTCATTCCTTTCTTCGCCAGTCAGATTTCGACCTGTTGATGACGTCATATGGGCTGAAGTCCCATCTGCGCAGCAAAGCACTCCAATGTGCATCACCAGAACCTACAAAAGCAACCATGGTTAACTTGTTCAAACCTGTACAGGCTAAACGTGACGAAACATGGCACCTAGTTACCACCTGAGCTTCATAACGGATTTACTTTTCCTCACCATACTCATTCTCTTCTTGGACGTCACCATATCAACATCTGCACTCATGCCCAGGGGATCTTCGCGGATTAAATCCCAGCATTTTCGGAAATACCTCATCAGAATACTATATAAATGCACACAAAATGAAAAAAATGAGCAAAAGTTATATTTATATTATTTTTTATCGTATCGTACTTGTTCCTTCAACTCCCAGCTTGGCTACATCTACACCTCCTGCACAGGCGTTCTTCACGATTACACCCCGACGTCTTCGCCTATCATCTTTATGAGTACCATCTACATTATTTATTACCGCACTAGCTCCCGTTGTAACTACACCTCTTTCACAGAGACGACCTTTGCCGATTACACCCCAACATTCTCGCCCATCATTTTTGTAAGTACCATGTACATTATTTATTACCGCCAACTCCTCGCCACCGCCACGGATGGCCGAAGTCGTTAAAACGCGGACTCGTGAGCGGAAGGTGTGGGGTTCGAGTCCCGCCAAGACAGTCCTCCCTGAATCAGACTTTTTCCAGGTTTCTCTCAGTCCTCAAAAATGGCAAATGCCGGGGAGGTGCCCTAAACTTAGGCGTGGAACGTTTCCTTCCTTAAAAAATCTTTCCCAATATATAATTTCATGTATCTTCAATGTGCATCGCCTGTGGTGCCTCGGTACTAAAAACGGGCGTTAAACACTATTAAAAAATTAGCTCTTCGCCTGTTACCCTCTGCCTATCATCCTTCATAACCACTTGCATGCACCTGGCAAAAAATTAAAAAAAGAAAAGAAAGAAAGAAAGAAAGACAAGTCCACGCAGGGAACTGTTATTGTTTTTCTGGGCTTTATAAAAAAGCGTTTACAGCGTAATTATTTTATCTCTTTAACGGCTAGCAAAAGATTTTGCCGGCGTTCGTTAGGTTTAGCCCCGAAAGACGTCAAACGCCCGCCGCGGGGCCCTTACTACTTGTACATACCAAACTTGCGTGTAGGCCTTCAGTTTGGTTTGCTGAGCCCGTTAGGCTTGAGACTAGGGGTCAACAGGCATGATTTGTTTGTTACGTCACCATATCGCACTCGCTGGTTCTGCTTAGTTTACTTTGTACCGCATGGGCTCGAAGTAAAGCTCACTATTTCTGAAACAAAAGCCTATATTTGGCTGCCCGCTTGAGAACGCACATTCTTTAACTTAAACGTATTGCCCGTGTAAGTCGCAGACCGGGCTATACGGACTAACTGCGAATGGCCAGCCAGCGGGCTGGACCTCTAAGGGACTCTGTCATACGGTTAACGACTTGCAACAGCACGCAACGACACAACACACCACTCGCGAAAAATAGCATCAACCAACAAACCTTTTATTTTTGGATAAAGTTATCGCAGGACAAATGAAATATATTTATCTATTCTGCAACTGGGTTTACAATTGATGGTAGTAAAGAAATAATGAAATTATAATTACTTACAATTTATTACACAATCTTTTTACTGTAAATATGTAAATAAAATATATGGAAAACTAAACTATGTCTTAATTACTTAATTACATACATTTGCTATTAATTTATTACATATCAATTATCATAATTAAAATACACAATGCAATACATGTTGTCGAATAACTCAGTTTAATACACTACTACCTATTTTAATGCATCTCAACACATGATATGCTGAATATTTTGAACCCGTTGACAAAGTACTAGGGCAATATAACAGAAACTTTTTGTAACTACACATTTACAAAATGTAATTGAATTAATAAATATGCACATCTTACAAATTTCTTTCAGCCGTAGCAGAAATTGTCCACCATCCGCATGCACACTTCTCTCCAGGGAATCCTAGAACGCAGAGTGTATTGAGAGTTCTTCTGTTTTTTGTAGTAATGTTTAATGGCCATTTTTACTACTGTGGCAACACAGGCGGTGAACACTGATGATACATGAGATGAAATGATATATTGGGAAAGAGTTTTTTAAGGAAGGAAAAGTTGGAAGCCTAAGTTTAGGGTACCTCCAGACTTTTACCATTTGTGAGGACTGAGGAAAACCTGGAAAAACCTCAGTGAGGGACGACGATCCTGGTTGGAATCTTTTTTTTTTTTTTAATTGATTTATTTATGGACGCTCTTTAACATCTCAGGTCATCAGCGTCCTATTCAACTCAGGGCGTGAAATGGTCGACTAATTTTGCTCAGAGGCCTCTCTTTCAGGCTTGAGGTTCCTTTTTCGTGCCGTAAATGTACGACACGGGACCCACGGCTTTACTTCCCTTCCGAAGGAAGCCATACTTAGGATTTTTACACCCGAAAAAAATCCATCGGTCCTGGCCGGGTTCCAACCCGCGATCTTGGGTTTAGGAGGCAAGTATGGTAATCACTACAGCACCAGGACCGACTGGTCGGAATCGAACCCCAGACCTCCCGCTCACGAGTCCGCGCCTTAACGACTTCGGCCACCCGTGGCCGTACATGTCGGTTAAGTAAGAAGTATTTATATAGCTAGATCCTCTTAATGAGTAGGAATTGGAAGTAAGGCTCCTACTCATACAGTAGGTGAAGTTGGAATATTTAACTTAAACTAATGTGAAGTCCTGAGTGTTTTGGACAAGCCTAAAAATTTCGGAAATCAAGCATTCTTGAGCTCATATTGACAGAAACTATTTTTTGTTGATACTTAATTCCTCCTATCCCAATGATTTACAAGAGAAAAAGTATATTTAAGCAGCTAAAATACATTCAATGGAATTAATACAAATTAATTCTTCCATTATTTATTCTAAATATTTGTAGTGACATTTTCATATTTACGTCTTTAATTAAGATGGATGATTATAATCATATTTTATGCTTTATATTTTAAATATGTGTGCTAACTTTAAAGTATTATCTGTTTTAGCTAACTTTACCGCTGAGCTTGTGGTCGCTGATATTCGTTGATAAGAAAACTTAGATGATGCGGGAAGGGAAATGAGTGACAGTGTACAATCTCGTCAAGTATTATAAACAGTGTGTAATCTGAACAGTATTACATAAACAGTATGTTGATTTGTTGATTTGGTTTATTTAAGGACCCTCTTTACATCTCAGGTCATGGGCGTCCCATTCAATCTAGGGCGTGAGACGGCCGACAAATTTTGCTCAGAGACCTCTTCTTTCAGGCTTGAGGTTCTTTATCGTACCGTAAATGTATGACACGAGACCCACGACTTTACTTCCCTTCCGAATGAATGAATGAATGAATGAATGAATGAATGAATGAATGAATGAATGAATGAATAGTGTTTAACGCCCGTTTTTGCTACAGAGGAACCACAGGCGATGAACACTGATGGATGATACATGAGATTAAATGATACATTGGGAAAGGATTTATTTTTAAGGGAGGAAAGGTTCCAGGCCTAACTTTAGGATACTTCCCCGGTATTTGCCATTTACGAGGACTGAGGAAAACCTGGAAAAAACCATAGGCAGGGAGGACGGTCTTGGTGGGATTCGAACCGCAGAGCTCCCGATCACGAGTCCGCGCCTTAACGACCTGGGCCACCCGTGACGGTTCCCCTTCCGAAGGAAGCCATAATAAGGATTTTTACGCCGAAAAAATCCGTCGATCCTGGCCGGGTTTGAACTAGCGATCCTGGGTTTAGATGGAAGTATGTTTACCACTACACCACCAGGACCGACATAAATAATATGTAAACACATGGGTCATTAGCACGGAAAAGTATACTACATAATTATAATAAGTTTGAAATTTGATAGCTATAATCGCTTTATCGGTTGTTTAATCCACCGATCGAAACAACTCTAATTAAGTGTTTTTAAAAGAAACGAAATTTGCGTAACGAGTGTATAGAGTATGATATACATAGTTAATTCCCGAGTTTGTCACCGATAAGTAAGAAGCCTGTTAATAACAAGGAAAGAAAATATTCGAAGTTACATGTATTATTTTAACCCCTATTTAGATACAAAACAAGTGTCAGCACTTGATCATTACCTACAATCCATTTTGTTATTTTTCCTCTTTACAGTTGTAGAGTATTTGCGTTGGCGTCGCTAAGGACTTCTGCTCGTCTTTGACCGGTTTGCTATTTTGTAATCTTTCTTAGACACAAGATGCTCTTTTATGTAAAAATTGAACTTCTGGAATCTTCTTTCCGGTTACGTCTTTTTGGACGTTCCATTTATTTATTGGCACAGAATATTTTCCTGTCGCTTGATCCAATATGTTAAGTTCTACTTTTTCAGAAGCATCTTTGGTTCTGTTAATATATCTATGTTTGAATATATTTTGGTTCTGTTTTTATTAGTACACCGTCAGAGCATGGTTTCAATTTTATTAAAAAAAAAAAACCAGTGCTTTAGAAGTTTTCATTGTTTCCGGCATTGTTCTTCTGTTCTTGTCCAGAGTATGAACAAATCGCAAAGAAAGGGAAATATGTAGGTACATACTAAGACAAAAATAAAATAAACAAATAAAATAAAAAAGAGCATATTCTCGAAATTGATTTGTGTAAGTTCCGTTCGCCTCCGCCCTCGATTCACACTGGTGTGTCTGCGTGTGGATCTAGCCTATAGCCTCATTCTGTCATCAGTCCTCCTTAGCAGACGTTCAGTTAAAAGTATGTGTCTACTAATGAGAACTACCCAAGTTTGAATCCTGCCCATGTTTGAATTGTTTATTTTTGAATTTTTGCAAATAAAAATAATATTTAGTACACACATGATAATATATCTTCCATTGCAAAGTTTGGTTTAACTTTAAGGCGCCTTATTTTTACACACACATGAAAGTAAGGTAACCATTTTAAAATAAATAGGAAATTAATTATTATTCTTAAATGAAAAACTAAAAAGAAAACAAGTTATCTTAACATCGGATGAATAAATCCTCTGCTTCTTTTACTATCCTCATTCTTCGAGGCATGGATGAAATCGAACCTCTGGACAATAATTTTGATGTGAGGATACATGCTCCTAATCGTTCTGTATTTGGTTTCATTAAACCTCTTGTTCTCCGCCATCGTTCAGGTCAATTTAACTCCACTTTTTCACCTCTGCCCACACATTTCCAATAGGACTTAATCTCGTTATTTTTTTAATAGTGTTTAACGCCCGTTTTTACTACTGAGGCACCACACACATATGAGATGAAATGATATATATGGGTAAAAGATATTTTTTAAGGGAAGAAATGTTCCAGACCTAATTTTAGGGTACCTTCCCGGCATTTACCATTTACCAGGGAGGGCGGTCATGCTGGGAATGGAACCCCAGACCTCCCGCTCATGAGTCCGAGCCTTAACGACCTCGGTCACCCATGGAGGTTAAAACTGGTAAGTAAGGAGGCCAATACATTCTTGCGATATCTTGCCTCTACGAGAAACTGTTTGAAACCTGTTGACATGCGTGGACAAGATGATTATTCTATAGGAATTCAATGATTCCAATGATATTTCATCCTCACAGAAGGTACCATGATGTATTCAAGAATGTTTTTATATTGAGTGTCGTCAAGCCGGCACAACACACCCAGAACATACCCTGACATCCAACCCAAAACGCGACACAGATAGGCGACCTTACTTTGAGTCACGCAACTCACGTGGTATCGGGTTCTAAGACGGCAGACGATTATTTTCTCCCCATTTTTAGATACTTTTAGATCTTCCTCATCTCTTAATATAAACTATTCCTGTTGCGATTGACATTTTATTCTGCAAAGCAAGACGAAGAAATCTGTAATATTTTTAAGACGCTCCTTCGTAGCAGATATAAGAGCAAAGAGCCATGCGGCATTCAAACGACATTGGGCTTGCGGTTCGATCCAGGGAAAGAATCGCTCCTCATTGCAGGGACATACTGGATGTCTGTCTGCTTCTTCAACTAAGTAGCAACCAACTGAGAAATGGACACATGTTTTCGTCCTCAACCAGGACAATCCTTTCCCTGTATGACGGCACCCACCTAGTAGTCATAGATATGCTGACTTAAACGAAATTGCAGCCTGAGACACACAATAGCTTGCAATGTTTACTAACGTAAGCAGTGATCTCTCTATGGCTTCGTCTTTGTGTGAGCGATCAGTCATAGCAGAACTCACTTTGATTGCTTACAAGCAAATTAAAGCTCAATGCTGTTTTAATTTGCAAACTTCTGTAAAATGCGCGCTCATGGACTTGTCAGCGCCAGTGATAACCTAAGTAGAGGACATCCAATATTAAGGTCATTTATATGTTCTAGTTTTTCACTTTAAAAGGTTTATTAATTTACGTTTTTATTTTTGAGCATAAATTTCTCCAAATTAAAAAAAAAAATACATTTGTCCATTAAAGCTTAAGTTATTGGCGTATATTAAACATCAATTTTACTCGTAAAACGAACAAATAAAAAAATTAAGCACAACGAGGAATCGAACTTACATAGTTCTTATTACTAGACACGTGCTTTTTTCGCTCAGCTATCAAGCACACGGTTAAAATAAACGTATTTCCTTTTTGTCATAGACTGAACTTAAAGCGCCATTAAATCATGTATTCTGAACTCAGCGTCAGCGAATGTTTCCGATGTTTTCATAATCGGCCATGGCTTCTAGCAAATACTGATTTTTGTCTTGGGGTGTACATATATATTTTGCCTATATACTGTACATGAACAAGAGATTATGGCTGCTTTCAACTTTACTGATTCTCAAAATGTTCCCTTTTAATTTTTATGTAATTGTTCATTCGATGGTACCAGCATCCAAAAAGCACTCTTCTAAAGGCGCATTTAATCTTATGTGCTATACCTTACCATAATTAGTTTTACCAAAGCAAAAATGAAAAATGTTACAGACCTTCAATGCTTTTCCTAGTTTCCTAGGTAAAACAAATTTGAGACCTTATGCATGTACCTTTTGTTTACACTCTGTTGATGTGGTCGTCTTTTGACTGAATTAATGTAAAGTTTGTTGCAATGAACAATTTATCAGAGATTAATACTCTTACGAATGTGTAATTTGAAGACTTGGTTCTTTTGCATTAAAGCCATGTTCATATTTACATGGAACAACTAGATTTTTTATACCTCTTTACGTAGTCTGCTTCTCTTGCTGTTAACCTGAGCTTATTTCTGTTATTTGTTTGCTTTTCCAAAATAAATTATTTCACAAGAAGATATCCCATTTTGTCACACAAAATGATGAAACTACTTACTATTGAATACAAAATCTGCATCCTTTGTTCCTGTAATGTATGCTGGAAGGTATTTCTAAGATGGCAGTGCTCTGATTGGCTGAAGGTGATAATGTTTTTTTTTTGAAGGAAAATTATTTTTAAATAGTGGTAAGCTTAGTGATACCTACTCTACTATCATTTGTTGAATTTGTTTCATTTTACGATACTTTTTTTTGTTTACATTCTCTGGTTGATATTAGTAGGCTCCGCTATGTCACCACGTGAAACGCATTTGAATTAAAACCAAAGAAGTATCCTTGAAAGGTGACTTACTAATACGGGAGAAAGATAGCTTGACGAATTTCGGGAATACTCGTTAAAAACAATTTATTAGAAATATTATTAAGCAATACCCAAAACAGTGATTACAAAATGTAGCACAATAGATCTTGGTATAACATGTAGTGAACGTAGACAGCATTTATAAAGAATCCGGTTTATTTAACTACCAGGTTACATTGGACCTTGGGCAAAACGATAATAACTAATAAGCTATATACACCTTGCCTTCATACGTCAAAGAAAAAATAATACATTTGATTACAAAGATATGCAATTCATTTCCCAAGCAAGTCCATTTTGGACACTTGACATAATGCTCTCAAATTAACAAAATATTACTAAAATTGTCTAAAAGATGAAATTTTACATTAAGTAAACCAAAATCGAAAGAGCACATTTTGCAAAACATCGCTTATATAGCTTAACATGCCAATATCCGTATACCTCAGTTACTGGATGCGCAGCCAAGGGGCTCTTTGAATTTCTGATTACGAAAGTCAAATACTACCCCCAAAGTGAGAGCGTCTTGACTGCGTCTGCTTCGCATGAAAGCTAGGAAGAATCTGCTTTCTCTCGATGCATAGAAAGTTTTGCTACCTTACATGTTCTTTGGTAGAGAAGGTGAATCAGCCAATAGGCGAACGCTTCCAACATGA
The DNA here is from genome assembly GCA_030762175.1 of Metallyticus violacea. Taxonomy (NCBI): domain Eukaryota; kingdom Metazoa; phylum Arthropoda; class Insecta; order Mantodea; family Metallyticidae; genus Metallyticus; species Metallyticus violacea. The sequence continues at coordinate 213,601,146 of CM060846.1, read as the reverse complement.
GGTAATTTCTATATCACGATTCCAGAAGGTAACACGAAATAGAGAAGACGGAGTTAAAATATCGATTTAAGTAAACACATGAGCGCAAGATCGACACAATAGCGATTATAACAGACAATTTTGTTTTTGTTTGAGTAGACTATACTGGGATCACATAATGTACCCATAAAGTGAAGTAATACTTAACTTCAGTTTTGGCGCAAGCTCTCTCTTGAATGCTAGACACAGTAATTGTACCGTAAATTTTACGTAAATTATATATACATTTACGTAACTATGAAATAAATAATTCTAGTGGACAGAAGCACTATTAAATATTCGAATGGGTTCAAGGCAGAGGAAAAGGTATTAAATTAAAATCAATGCTCGGCAATGTTACACATTTTGTTCTTTCTTGTACGAGGGCTGTTCAATAAAAATTGTCATACTTTATATAGGCACAACTTCTTGCGCCAAAGTTTAAATTTAAAATAGTTTGTTAACCTAATTTGTGATGTACACATGGTATTAGTTTCATTGTTCTCACTTCCGGTGTCCACCTATGAGAGGTGTTCTAGTTGAGACATGTTCAGTTCCGCCTGTAACAAAATGAGGTAACACTTGACGACAACATTTTGCTGCTCCGATATTTTGCATTCATCTCAACAAATCTTTAGCTGAGACCTATGCAATGTTACAAGAAATCTATGGACAGTTTCTTCTTCCATATAGCACAGTTCGAAAATGGTTTAAAATGTTTAAAGAGTGGAGCAATCAATTTCAAAGGGTGGTGCTCCCTGCGCTCCAGTTTGTGCTCTAACTGAAGAAGCATAATCAATAGTGGTGTCATTGTGCAAGGGGATCGTCGAATAACATTAAGATCAGTTTGAAACTGCTGAATGATAATGCATTTTTCCGCAAAGCTTTGAATCTACATGGTTAACACATGATTCTAAAGGTGACTGTTGTATATGTCGTATTACTTATTAGCTCAACATAAGAACAAATGACGTTTTCGTGTTATTCAAAACAGCTTGTCATACAGTATATTCAGTATGAAATTAAGAGTCGACAGCTAAATGGAGAAAAGTGCGTCGTTTTACCTGAATTCTAGCTTCTGTGAGGCCAGTGCGCTGAGCAAGCTCTTCACGCGTGTAGACATCAGGGTACTGGGTGCGTTGGAAGGCACGTTCTAGTTCCTCCAGCTGGTCTCCAGAGAATGTGGTGCGGCTACGACGCTGTTTCCGCTTCAGCGGTATCCCAGGCTCTGATTCTGTGTCAGATTCATCGCATCTGTCTCCACCTGCGGAGAAACAATATTTGTAAAAAAATGAGGAGAGCATTTGTCACAAAATTTGTTATTAATGCATCTACTGCTACCTAATGGGTAAACTTCGCAATGTCTATTCCACTGCTCCAAGCTATATTCCTAGTGTTTTTTAAATGGGAAGCGATTTATCTCATAGTGAATAATGCGCAAATAGGTGCACAGTGTAGTTGGATTGTGTATCCTACCCGCCCATTACTTCCGTTATCGTTAATTTCACTCACATAGTTCAATCTTTTATCTGTTTGCTTAGCGTTTGACGATTGCCGTTATCGTTGTTTAGAACCGAGTGCTACCGACAACACACCAACGTGAGCAATACCGACATGCGTCGACGTCAAGCCAGCAGCAAGTGAGGAGGAAAGAATAAATCTATGGCTTAACTGAGCAATCACTGGCGTTAACTTTGTTTTTTATATTCATTAACATGGCAACCTGTCAAAATTGTGCCCTACACGTCTACGCTAGAATTATGTTTTGCATCTAGTAAGGGTGATGGGCAACGCCGCACTAGGAGCGGATGTAAGTAGTTAGCAGTGCTCCCACCACAACCGGCAAACATAAAATAAACGGATAACCCCTAGTTTTAAATGAAACTGATTTCTTGTCCTTACGCTATAATTAATAAACAGAATTGCAATTTGGATTATAAATACATATAATATCTATTGTGCCATGCCCAAAATATTAATATATCATTTCATTTTGAAGTTGTTTAAGAGAAAATCACTTGGAAAGTAATAAGAGACTCATAAACGGTTTCGTTTTGACCAGAGCATGCCCAAAAATATAATTACATTTTAACACTGATTAAGAAAATTACTTGTGCAAGTATACTTTCAACGGTTTCGTTTTAACCAGAGATATTTATGTTTGTATGTTTTTCATCATTGTCGTCATATTCGACACGTGTGGCCGAGCTCGTTAAGACACTGACTTGTGAGCGGGAGGTCTGGAGTTCGGTTTACCCCACTACCGTCCTACCTGACTGAGATTTTTTTCCTAGTATTTCCTCAGTCCTCATAAATGGCAAATGCCGGGGAGGTACCCTAAACTTAGGCCTGGAACAGTTCCTTCCTTAAAAAACCAATCCTTTCCCAATATATCATTTCATCTCGTGTATCATCGGTGCACACCGCCTGTGGTGCCTCATAGTATAAACGGGCGTTAAACAGTATAAAAAAACTGTCCTCATCAATCGACGCGGGTGGCTGAGGTCTTTAAGGCACGGACTACTGAGTGGAATGTCTGCGGCTATATTCCTTTCAGAACCATTCTCCCTGATCCAGGTTTCTTATAGATTTTTCTCAATTCTCATTAATAGCACATAGTAAAAATGAAATAGGAATTAAATTTACTAAGATAGCTAGGGTAAGATAGATTTTGGCTACCAGCACCCTTTCCGTTCGGTTTCCGACGGTCAATTTAGTTCTTGTAGTTAGCTGATTAGCAGCTAATGGTAACTACTGGTTACCATTAAATTATTTAAAGAATTGTTTGAATCTATGTTCTATTTAGTTCATTATTGTATGCTAAATAGATAAATACATTTCAAAAGTAATAAAATAATATCTGAAATACTCCATCCCCGCATCTTGTTACCTATATCGGGACGTATGTCCCAAATTTTAACAGTTATTATTTATTAAAATTATTTCATTATACATAATACATTTTACAGATCATAATCTATGAAAAGAAAATACAATATAATAATGAACTAAATAGAACATAGAATCAAACAATTCTTTAAGTAATTTAGTGGTAACCAGTAGTTACCATTAGCTGGTAATCAGCTAACTACAAGAACTAAATTGACCATCCGAAATCGAACTGAAAGGGTGCTGTTAACAAACACCTACCTTATCCTAGCTATCTAAGAAAATTTAATTCCTATTTTATTTTTACTTCCACATTCTGTATTCACTTCTTATTTAAATAATTATTTCTCTTTAGGTTTTAATGTTTATGTGTCCTTAAACTTATAATATTAATACATGCTTTGAACTCTACCCTTCTTAACTTAGTTCACTTAATATATTGAACATTCACTTTAAGTATGTTTTTACTCTTGCTATTCTGTCACTGCTACATCACTTGTACATATAATCCTTACTCGCTACTCTTCAATTTACTATTTGTTCACTGCTTTCCTTGTTTATATAACTTATCTGGTATTTCATTACTATTTATCACTCATCTTACACACTCATCAAACACTTAAACACTTCTGCTATCCCCTTTTAATTACCACCATTTCCTTCTTGTACCGCTTACCCGTGGCTCCTTACCTCCCCTCCATCTTAATTCATTTCCTCCTTTTGTAATATGTTGTTTACTATAATAACCATCATGTCTACCCTCGGTCTTCTTTCTTTCATTAGTTGAATGGCTGAGTAGTTGTTGGTGTTGTGTTAATGATATATTTGTGATCGATTATCACTCCCTATTTCTAACTTGATTCTTCACTCGGTCTTCTTTCCTTTTCTCCCTCCTTCTCTTTCCCTCAAATTGTTATGCTGTTAGCTATTGTTTTGCAATCATTTGATTTAATTATCACCAACTTCTTCCTTAACTCCTCCTTCCTCTGTTCTCCTTCTTCCTTTCTCTTTCTCTTCTTTTTTGTTCTTCTTTTCTTTTCCGCTTTACTCTATGCCCTTATTACCTTCACTATTCCTTTCATTCTATCCTTCCTCATAACGTGGTGTTGTACTTGCTAAGTTTTTTATTTGTAGTCTGGCTGATCTTCTAATTTCGTCTTTAGCTTGTATCGTAGCTGTTGGTATTTCTTCCTGTTCCAACTTTTCTTCCCATGCAATTCTACTAACTTTTTTGAGCCAGATTATCTAAATGCTTGTATAAAAATTTTTATCTTATTATAAATGATGACTGTAAACCACCTAAAATTTCCACTTCATCCTTGGTGTGTTGTAGATAAGGTACACACTCAAAAAGGACATGTTCTGGGGTCCCTTGCTTATCGCAGTAGTGACAAATATCATTAGATGATTTATTACTTTTATTCGAATAGGTTTTATGACCTGTGAAATGATGTATTAATCCCTCAGTAAAGTTTGTGTGTTTTAATTTTAATCTCTCATTGATATTATTAAAGATATTATAGGCTCTTCTTCCCTCTTCACGTTGATCCCATTCACGCCACCAATTTGATTTTAATGTGACTTTAATATACTTTATTGAGTGATTGCAACTCCCAAATGATCCCGGCCAGGACCGATGGATTTTTTCGAGCGTAAAAATCTTAAGTATGGTTTCCTTCGGAAGGGAAGTAAAGCCATGGGTCCCTTGTCGTACATTTTTGGCACGATAAAGAACCTCAAGCCTGAAAAAAGAGGCCTTTGAGCAAAATTTGTCGGCCGTTTCATGTCCTGAATAGAATGGGACGTTGATGACCTGAGATGTTAAAGAGTGTCTGTAAATAAACCGGATAAAAAACTTCCCAATTATCTCTCTTACTTTTTTAAAATTCTCCTTTTTCAAGTAAATTGCTCCTCTTAGCTTTATTAAATAATCAATTGGCCAAAAACCCGTTGTTAATAATGGGGCCACTGTCGATGTGATCCTTACTTCGCCAGTGTATCTTAGTAATATTTTTCGCTGGGTTCTTCTTAGTTGATTTCTTGTCAAAACAGCATTGATTCTGTGGGCCCATACTCCCCACCCTATAAATAATAATAGCAAAAAAATACCACTGTGATATATTGGTATTGTTTTTAGTATCATTTTGAATTTTGATTGAGTTAACCTTGCCAGTTGTATAATTTTTTTTTCCGATTTTGATCTCATATTTGGGTGTGATTTCTGAAATGTACTTTTTCATCCAATAGCAATACCAAATACTTAACCTGTTTTAGCCTTCTTATTGCCTGATTATTGTACTGTATAATTCGGTCTCTTTTTTAATTTTCCTTTTAAAATCAATGTACCTTGATCTATTTGGAGCTATTTGTAGTTTGGAATTACTACATCAGAGTTTTAGTTTGCTCGTTAAGTTGTTGGTCTTTGCTTCTACCTCTCTTCTATTATTTCCTTCTATTATAAAGATGACATCATCTGCATACGCTATGGAATCAAATGTGTCCTAGTTAATTCCATAGCAATTGCAGCCTATCCAGTAGTGTTTCAACAGTTATGTCCCAGAAACTTGGTCCTAGGACCGACCCCTGAGGACATCCCTTAGTTATATTTTTTCTACTTTTCCTGCTACCCCTTTTATATAGACCTTCCTATTGTAGCAATTATCTTTTATTAGTTTGTAAAGACTTTTTGGATAGTTCTTATCTTTTATTCAAAATTATTGATATTAAAAGTTTTTGTGTTATAGTAATTCTGATTTACATCGTGCTTGTTTGTTTGTGTGTGTGTGTGTGTATGAATATCACGTGAAACTTTTTATTGCTACCATATTAATTAACTTTATATTTGTATGGGATACCATTTGACATTAAGAATATATAATGTTGATATTTAATATCATACATTATGTTTTTAAAAATTGTCGATTTTATGTATTGGCTAAATCTTAATTTTGTAACCATCTTATGTACCCATCTGATGACTTGCAAATTCTGTTTAATTTTTTTTGTTTGGTTTGTGTATATTATACAAAGATTTTCCATTTTCATACAATTCATGTAAGGTTTTGAATATTGTCTTCTACTAATTGTTGTAGTAAATTAATCCTTTACCGGAGCAATTGCGCCAACAACCGATGAGACCATTTTGTATCAGGGGAACCTACAGTCCAATCGCCCTCTGAATCGCTTCACCTTCGACGCTGTACAAATTAAATGGCAACATTTGCTACCTTTCAAAGCTCAACACAAGGCAATGGGTTGTCTCTACTCTGTTATTCAGTCGTCGGCTATAGGAACGGGTCTGCCCTAAGGCACACAAGCTATACAATTGCTGGTTGCGTTATCGCCTAAGGTGGTGCGAAAAATAGTGTTTACATATCGCATACTTCTAGTTCCGTGTCAATTTACTGTGCAGTGCTTTACATTTATTTATTTTTACCAGTTCAGCGATTTTCAGAGATACTAACAAAACTTAGCGGTACTCCATTCACAGTTCAGCAACTTCTAATGAAAAAAATAAGTGGCACAAAACAGTTACAGTTTTGTGTCTCTGTTATCACTGCTATCATTATTTCGGTTTTCCATTTTTTTGTGATATTCGGGTATCGTGATTATTTTTACAGTTTTTTAATGTTCTATACTGTTTGTCATCGACGAGAACATCGATTAAGGTGGCCAGGGGCAGTTATAGAATATGGGATTGATAATGTGATGTTGACTGGTATGTTGTAGCATATAGGCGGTTGGTGTGAGAAATGGCCGTTGAAGGTTTGAGCATGGGGAGAGATTAACTGTGTTCATGAGCAGAAGAGGAATGCGTAACATCTAAACGGTTTCTAGGCAGTCGAAATATTGAAGGGAAAGGACACTGCATCATCTGCTCCGAAATGGGTCACCTTTACAATGGACAACTTGAGGTAGATGTTTATGTTAATGAAAGGAGATAATTTAATTTATAATTGTATTTTAAGAGATTACCTCGGTCCATTATTTCCTTATTTTGAATTAATTCAGTTTATGGATGGTAAGGACTTTTACAGATAATTGACGCAGCTCGCTCCTTATCAGGCCTAATGATGGGACAAGAAAAGAACGATATTTAGGCGGGTAGTTCTAAAGTAACAATATTTTCCTTTCGTTTTTTATATGTTTTGCGGTTCGTTCCATATACTTTTTTCAACTTTTCAATAAATTAAAATCACATACTCTCAGTGTGCCATTTCTGAGTATTTCTGTATTTGTGATACTCAAAAAAGAAGATTATTACTCTATATGCATTTACTACGCATAATACACCGCTTTTCTTGTCATTCTAAAGATATTTCGTGTATAAAATAGAGTATTTCTGTAGTTTAATATCTTATTTTTTTACGTGGAAACATGCACACATAGTGGAATCATGTTTCATCAGCAAGAATATTAACCATGTATAAATTACTCTATAATTTTAAGTTCCATAACATGAAATTACAAAAATTTACCATAATATCTGGATCATCTGCCTGCATTTCGTGGACAACATTGACCTTGAATGCGTTCAACTTTAAATTCACTCAATTTCTGAAGATGAACTGAGCATGTGAATGAAATTTTGCTGAAAAGATGCCAGAATTCTGTTAAAGTAGCAACATAAAATTTCCTACATCTCCTGGCATAAGCTACATAGTTTCTTTTGATACTGTAGCTGTATTTGCAAAAAAAAAAGTGTTATATAACATCTACTTCGCCGGGAGTTACCTTTCAGACCTCCGACCCGCAAGCTGCCGTGAAACTGGTGACAAAACGATGAAAGACCTGGTATATTATACCATAGAGATGTGAATAGGTGGATGACTAAGCTTAATTTTTCATTTGGAAGTTTTACTCCCCAGATTTTGTGCTCAAAATTTCGTAGACCAGAGATATATTATATCCACTTATCCTATTCCAGATAACTTGAACATCGATGTTAGCTTTAGAAGACATTTGTAGTAACTATATATTGTCTGCTATTACAAGGAAGCGACATGCATTGAACATAATTTTTATCCTGCACTAAGAAATGCTTCTGCGCACAAGGCTCTAATTATTGCATTCCTTTTGAGTGAGTAGGAAACAGAGAAACCCTCCCCATAGCTAATCAAGAACAAATCTGGGTTTTGCAGTGTTTTTTTTAATGATGTTAACGCCCGTTTTTACTACTGAGGCTCCGCAGGCGATGGACACTGATGATACGTGAAATGAAATGATATATTGGGAAAGGTTTTTTTTTTTTTTTTTTTTAAGGAAGGAAACGTTCTAGGCTTAAGTTTAGGGTACCTCAATGGCATTTTCCATTTATGAGGTTGAGGAAAGCCTAGAAAACTGTCAGGGAGGACGGTCCTGTCTGGATTCGAACCCCAAACCTCCCGCTCACGAGTCCGCGCTTTAACAACCTCGGCCACCCGTGGCGGTTTCTTCAATGTGCGAGGGTAGGCAACACCGAGGGAAATTAGAAGTTTGCAACCCGCATCGCATCGTTTATAAGTTGCGCACAGCAATCCAGATCGTCATAAGTTCATAACCTAACGCCATCAAAGGATAATGCAATGGCCTAATTAATGACAATTACGTTTAGACAAAGGAGTAGATATAGAAAAATCATATGGAAGCAGTTGGCTTTTTCAAATTATTTTCTGAACTTTTAGACTAAGCTTTTGGACAGCAGGTTTCAGATTTGGTTCAAGAAAACCAGTTCCAGCTTGACTCTGAAATGCTAAAGGACATTAAAAACATTGGCATAACTTGGTCTAAAACTTCACTGCTTACTTTTGAAAATGTCTCGTTTTTATAATTGAATCAATCATCCATTTTCTGATCGAGCCACTATTCCCGTACTATTGATAGTGGGAGTATATTCAGAATATAGTTCATTGAAATTTTATATGATGCTGGATTGAAAAAATATCTCTCATATTTTCGGATAAATGTGCAATCTGAATTCACCAGCAGTCCTTGAGGCCTCCTTTCAACAAAACGGGGTTTTCTACGCATAAACTAATACTTGTAAAGGGTAATCAAGAAGACGCTCTGCAACCATTATGGAGTCGAGATTTCACTAGGTAAGGGGAATTCGAATGGCAGCACTGACCGCGCGCAGATAATATTGTGTTACTTAACCATACAAGTAGAAGTTACCCAGTCCCGAGCGGCAGCGGAGAAAATCTGAATTTCTCAGTCCCGAACGACAGCGGCAGCCAGCAGATACCAGCTCTGTTGTTATGAAGTAACATAATTTTTTTAATGTACTATTCTTTTTTAGTTAAGTTTAAACTGAACTAACGAAAAAAATAACATTTATTGGATTTATTCTATTAGTGCAGATAAGTTATGAAAATTAAAAAAAAAAAAACAAATAAACGAGTTAGAAATTGTTTTAATGAAGTAATATTAATATTTTATGCTCTATTGTTTTTTTAACTTAAACTAACCCAGTACCTTCACATCAGTATGTATGTATGTATGTATGTATGTATGTATGTATGTATGTATGTATGTATGTATGTATGTATGTATGTATGTATGTATGTATGTATGTATGTATGTATGTATGTATGTATGTATGTATGTATGTATGTATGTATGTATGTATGTATGTATGTATGTATGTATGTGTATATGTATGTATGTATATGTATACATACAGGATATTTAAATCGTCCTGACGTTAATACGGAGAGGATTTCATGCTTCACACGGAAGATAAGTTAGTCCCTTGTTCGTCTGTATTAACCGGCGTCGGCCGCCGCGTGTGTAAAGACTTGCGCTGAAATCTACACATAAAAGTGACATATCATTTTGGTATGATACTTGTCCAAGATTCATCGGTGGAAAAAAATTCGATGCAATTTCCCCGCTACTAACACATTGAAAATCCAACGACAAATATTAAGTCTGCTGGCGTGATCACGTTGTTGTAGTTACTGTACTACCGATATTCTGTATGACTTTAATTTAAGAAGTTTAGAGCTGTTTTTGCTGATATTCTTGTCTCTCGTGACAAACTCCTAAGAGACTGAGGAGTGTGTTCTAATCTCGGGCCTTTCTCATTTAACTTTTCTTCTTTGTGAACATACGTCTTTTACTATATTTGTCATGGAAAGAGCCCGTGGTATGTACTTTTTCTACGAGTGTTCTTATAGTTGTGCTGGTTGACACTAATCTCTGAGAAATATCACCGTAATGCTCTTTTACAGTCTTTGTTTTAATATACCTATCATATAAAGAATACAATTCTATACACTACACTTTACTAGTGGCATTATTAAGCACACGATACAATTGTGTTCAACGCACGCAAAGCTACGTTAGAGGCTGGGCAACTACAAATATGATATTGACTGTCACCGTGCTTAAAATGGTTATTTTTATTTTATTTTTACTAAAAGCATAAAATGATCCTGCATTTAAAACTGATGATAATAAGAACTAACCTGCATTATAAGATATTTTGGAAATTAGGATTTTCAGAGGGAATACATTGCCGTCATCTGCACATCCAATTGCTCTATTTCATACAACTTTTCTTCTGTAAGAGCATAGCGGCTCGAAACATGTTTCTTATCAATGAGGGATCATGTCTCTCGTAACTTTTCAAGCTGGCAAACAGTTTCTCTACCTGGAACATGATTGTCAGAATGTTTTTGCAAATGGTCTTATCACTTCTCCACAAAGAATCCGTTTTCATATAACTATGAAGAAACACTAATTAGCAACACAACGAAAGCGCCGAGTCTACCTCAAGCTAACTACAAGCTGATACCTACACATGCATTATATGGCCTTGGCGACTGGCTACTCCAAGTGCGCAGCCGTGTTCTGCCGGCCCATAACACAGTAACCTAACTGTATGTTTATGAAGATTTCTATTAACGTTAGAACATATATTTAGTTCAATCTTTACAATATCAAGTGTGCAAATGCTTTTATTAAGATATATTTCAATAGTAAATACAGAGAAGAATTTTATTTTAAGAACACACAAAGCAAACACTTTAATGTTGTATAGCGGTTTTGTAAATGTAGATACAGCAATTGAAAATTGCAGTCTTAGTTTTTCCATTTGTTCCAAAGTCTACCAATTAAAAAAGTAAGAATGAAAACCAGCCATTTATGTTGTGTCACGCTTTATATGAAGAGTAATAAAGTGGAATGCCATTATAAATCTTATTAGCCTATGGAATATTTTAATTCTGATCAGGTATGTTCTCATTTTATTTTCATTATATTACTATACCTTTTACCATGAAGCATTTTGAATGACTTGTAGAGTACGGTACGTAGATTTACCTCAAGTCTGCAAGTAGAGGCTTCTGAGCAAAATTTATCGGCCATTTCACTCCCTGAATTGAAAGGAACGCTAATGACCAAAAATGTTAAAGAGATGTTAAAATAAACTTAAACAGAAGAACTATTATAGCTTTTTAATTTTTATTAATAATTTTGATTACCATATGCAAATAACGTATATCTTCTGTTTTCCTACCGACAGCAGTAGTCATAGTTAAGTGCACAATTAAACATTTATGCAAAATTCCGTTATATTGACTAGCGTTGAGAGTTATGTTGACTTCAAAGGGAAGAGGTAATAAACAGTTTTTGTCCTTGATTGACTTTTAACAGAATTAGAACATCATAACAAAATAGACCTGTTGAAAGATTGCTGACTTTATTTCTAATGTACATGAGTTTGAAAATAAAACACAAACGACCACGGAATTTAATGTAGGCAGAAATGTCAGATGTTTTTCATAATGCAAGATGATTCAGAAACAGTATCGCAGATCCAGTTAATGTCTTATTTCTAATATCTATATATGAATACTACTAAAAAAATGTAGTTTGTCAGATAACGTGTATTTACGCGACTGATTTCCCGAGAACATCTCATCGCTAAACGTCGTCTTACCCTTCCCCGGTATTAGGACATTCACCCCCTGGTACTTTCTGTTGGGGAGCTAATTATCTCTGGATACAATAGACCTGAATGGGTCGATCCTGGTGGTGTAGTGGTAACCATACTTGCCTTCTAAACCCAAGATCGCGGGTTCAAACCCGGCCAGAATCGATGGACTTTTTTCGGGCGTAAAAATCCTAAATATGGCTTCCTTCGGAAGGGAAGTAAAGCCGTGGGTCCCGTGTCGAACATTTACGACACGAAAAAGAACCTCAAGTCTGAAAGAAGAGGCCTCTGAGCAAAATTTGTCGGCCGTTTCACGCCCTGAATTGAATGGGATGCTGATGACTTAAAATGTTAAAGAGCGTGCGTAAATAAACCAAATCAACAACAACCCTTAATGGATGATCAATACAATATCAGAGCGTCGCCTCAAAGACATCACAAACACAGAAAGACACTGATACTCACAATGTGGTGATTCAGATGAATGGTGCAATGGAAGGTAAATCCGTCCTAGAGAAATACTAACGCTACACTTGTCCTTTCTGAAAATGGGACGAAAGAAAGCCAAGGAAAAAACTTCCATCAGGTTAGTCTGCCTCATGATTTGAACTGGAACTTTCCGAACAAGAGTTTCAAGCATTAGAGCCTGAGCCAAACTGCTCGGTCTTCATAAACAGTTGTTAAATTTTTCATTTACGTTGCTAAAGGTGTAAATGCCAATTAGTTTAGTTGATTACTTTGGCATGCACTTAGCTTAGCTTCTATCTATAAATGCATATTTATTTAGTAATTGCAAGACCTCATATAGCTGATCAAATACAGATATAGAGCATTTTGGGCCTCGCATTGAACAGTAATGAAAATGAACTCGAAACTTGGTAATAGTTTGGAATATTTTATAATTATTTCTAATTGTGTGAAACTGTTTGGTACACAATTCTATAATTGTAATCAAAACAACTTAGTGCTATTTATAGATTATTTTTAAATGGTGTTTAACGTCCGTTTTTATTACTGAGGCACCACAGGCAATGGACACTGATGATACAGGAGATGAAATATTGTGAAAGGATTTTTTTAAGGAAGGAAACGTTCCAGGTCTAATTTTAGGGTACCTCCCCGGCATTTGACAGTTATGAGGACTGAGAAAAACCTGAAAACAACCTCAGTTAGGGAGGACGGTACTGGAGGGATTCGAACCCCAGACTTCCCACTCACGAGTCCGCGCCTTAACGACCTCAGCCATCCTTAATGGCCTACTTAAGAGATCAAAGAATTACAAATAACTTACAACTATTTATATGGTTCATTTCGGAATTTAAAGTTAATAGTTTAGGTTATTAATTTCGTTCCCTTGAAAATTATTGATTTTTAGTGTCTTCTTTTACAGCACAATTAGATTGTTTTTGTTTTGTTTAAATACCGCAGCGGCAAGCAGGATGTGAGTGGAGAAGCGATGAAGAGTATGAAAATCGTTAAACATTTTCTTCTTGTTTGTTGTTAAAGTAAAAAGAAAACATAAGTGTGTGCCACTACAAACGCTATTACTTGACCCGTATGTGTGTGGTATGCTCGTGGTCTTCCGATGATAAATGGAGAAACTTCTGTCAAACCGCAGGGATCCAGGCTATGTAATACCTTCTGTCAAGTAGGAAGAGGGTTCGGCCATCGTCACAAGTAAAGGATGATGATTTACTAGTGAAGGGGAGGACGAGATAGCTGTGATGAGGGGAAGCGAAAGCCGGTAAAAAGAAGAAAATAAAGAAATGCTAGGAAAGAGGACAGTTGTATACAAGTTGTAACATGACAAACATGGTGATCTCCAATTGAGTCTCGTTCTTTTGACTTGAGTGCTTGTAGTCAACGACGCTCCACTAGAGTTTCAATCTGGGGTTCCCTCACATACACATAAAAAACCGTATCTGGTACAACTAAAATGTTCTTAGACAAAATACATCTGGGGGATTTTGTGGTATTTCCCATAGCAAGTTCAGATTTTTTTGCAACAAATAATTTTTCTGTTGTGTATATTGCCTAGACCAGTGGTAGGCAGCCTATACATATAAGTGAGCTATTTAACATAATAGCGATATATAAAGCACTAGAACGACTCATTAATTACATATCTTTATTAACATATGAAAGAGAATTTTGTTGAAATTTGATGAAATGTTATATATGTGCTTGGGGTGAATCACATGTTTAATGTATTCAATTCACTTTCAGTTCACTTTAATAACAAAACCATAATCGTGATAATGTTGGTCCTGGTGGTGTAGGGGTAACCATACTTGCCTCCTAAACCCAAGATCGCGGGTTCGATCTCGACCAGGACTGATGGATTTTTTTCGGGCTTAAAAATCTTAAGTGTGGCTTCCTTCGGAAGGGAGGTTAAGCCGTGGGTCCCATGTCGTACATTTACGGCACGAAAATGAACCTGAAGTCTGAAAAAAACGGCCTCTGAGCAAAATTTGTCGGCCTTTTCACGCCCTGATTTGAATGGGACGCTGATGATCTTAGATGTCAAATAGCGTTCGTAAATAAACAAAAAAAAAAAAAAAATCATGATGTTTGGTAACCATTCAGGTTCTTGACGACTGGTTACACAAGGCGGATATAATAGTACAGATGTTCATTTATTATATAACTGCATGCTGAAAAATTTTATTCGCAGAGATAAGTAGAGCAATATAATGCCTTCATTTTCAGAGCTGCTTTGTTTAATGCCAAGTATTCGTTGCTGGGAACTACAGATTGTTATACGACACTATTAAAACACAAGTCGTTTTGTAGAGTAAATATTTTGAGTTCAGCTGAAGTTCCATCTTCGTTGAAATTATTTTCACTGGTGAGATACAATTATTTACATTTAAGATTACTACACATACGAAATGAATTGAGCCAGTGACTCGATCTCTTTGAAGTCGGAGAACCGGATTTCAAACTTAACTCGTTAAGTTGCGTTAACATTTCCATGTGGTTGCCATCTTATGCATAAGGACTGACCTCTCCTCTTTCAAAATGCAGTTTCAAGCAAGGGAAATATTTGAGCTTACCTTGCTGCATATTATTTTCCTACAGTTGAAGTTTTGCACCACATTACTTTATCTCTGAAATTGTTTGCCAAATGGCCTTGTCCTTGCCCTGAAGTTGCAGAATTACTCGCTTGGAGTACCCAATAGTCTGGTTACTAAAATTTCTTCTCGTGCTATCTCAAATGACCTGGTGATCTACCGGGCGATCGCAATCAACGGGTTGCCGATTCCTGGCCTAGACACAACTTAAATGTAATGTGGTAAAAATATTGAATTCCAAGTATCAGTGTAAATGACTTTTAGAGTTATCATGTTTTTTAATTTTCTGAGTAAAATGCCCCAAATCATCAACCTCGTTATTGTCCCCACAGCTCTAGCAGTCATCTCCAAACAACAAACAGAGAAAGCAAGGATACTTATTGCTTACATCACATCCGCAATCCATTCATTTTTATTATAAAGCTTTGCGTCGAACTTTCTCACAACTATATTATTACATTTTAGGAATGTGCTATATTAGCAGAATACGTCTTATAAACTTTGATTTATAATTTACTTTCTAATAGCAAAAAAGGAAAAAGCATTTTCTGCGTACTATCTATCCAGTTCATGCTTTCACGCTTCTTCGCTGTACGGAATGACAATGAAAACCGAAGCGTTTCTTGCCCTAATTATGTTCTAGAACACTTTACTAAGAAATACAGATCTTGTACTCTCCCCTCGCGCAGACCTAATGCACGACATATCTGCACCCATGCTATGTCGGCTACTGTTTCTGTATTGCTTGCTATGACGATTTCGACCTTTCGAACCATTACCGGAACATCATGTAAAGTAAACTTCATGTTGCATTCTAGTGAACTGTTTTGATACCTATTATTTTAAAATGGCTAATTACATAAATTAAAATTGGACTACAAACATTTTCACATGCCTACATTTCTCGCTCAAGCACATGACTAATGTTTTCTTACAAAGTATAGCGCAGGCACAGGATGTTCTATCTCTTACTCAACAGCTTTCCTTTTCACACAATAATGAACTCTAAGTACAAATTTATCGTACGTGAGTTCTACAAACAGCAAGGTCAAGCGGCGAACCTGGCGAGCAAAGGGGAAACGTTCAGCATTCCCTTTAGAATAAGGAAATACACTTCACTTCCCCTAAATTTTGGAATGCTGTGAATCGTATGACTTATTTGAAATATCATGTTAATACAATAATAAACGGACATTCATTTTGTGTTTAAACACCTGAAAAAATGTTGAAATGCATGGAGGTTCAGTGCTCCACAGCTCCTTAGCAGCAACTACCTCTGCTTGAAGTCATCTGTGTTGGGTATCCTCTCTCTTTCGAGCTTTAGTGCAGAGTTTTTACTTATATTTCGATTTTAAATTAAGGCTTTTATTTTCCTTCCCCACAAACTGTGCGAATATGTGGGGAAGGAGCTACATCTATCATGTTCAGCAGTTACTGAGAGATGTTCTGAAATAAAAGCTACTGATTTAGTTGTGCTAATATGGGCTAACAATAGATGAGCAAGCTTTCATTTTTGCTTTCATTTATAAAATACGGCTGTACAGAGCTGGAATTCGGCCACTACATTCTTAAACTGATAACAACCCAAAGCAATTTCGGAACTCGTCTCGTAGGAAGGAGAAAATTTGCAGAATAAATATCACCCTGTCAGTTTGTCATAACCTGAATCCAATAAGTGGAAGGCGGCCACTCTGCCATGATCATAGTAGATAATCTGGATGGAGGTCGGCATTTAATGACTTGGTAATCTGTAAGGGCTATAGAGGAGGAAAATCAGAAGGTACAACACTGACATTGCACGCTGAATAGACAGACAGGTAGGCTAGACACGTGCTGGAATGCCATATGGAAGGCAAAGGGCGTGGAAGTCATTACCATAATAAACTGGCGGTAATTAGAAGACAAGATAAAGCATCTTCACGCATGACAGCTTGGCTCATTGCTGAAACCCCCTTGCTGTACCACTGAATCAAAGCTATTGCTCATAGTCCACTTTTCTCTAATACTTCAAGGTATTGCATATTTTTTCAGGATGAAAGGATGTGTGATAACCGGAGTAGTAGGTTTCATACGCACAATGGATATATTTACTTGCTCGATAACGCAATATTGATTTTAGATTTGAGTAGTCATTTTGCTTGCTTGTCTTTTATGTCTATAGCATCTCAAAGTTTTCTAAACATAAAACGTACCTTTCTGTTGTTTCAGATTTTAGTGGCCAAGTTATTGAAAGGACTGTATCGTTATTTTAAGTCGTGTATATCTTTCTCGCACTATTTCTGTTGCTTCTTTGTCTGCATATTATTGCCTATCTTAGTCTACACATAAGTGTATTTGTCTATTGCATACCCTGCGTTTTACGATATGCTTAGATTTTTTCCATTTGGAATTAATGCATATCTATTATAGCTATATTAGTTGTTCTTCCAAAAATTTTACGAATGTTTTGCGGCTTATATTATTCTGTATACTTTGGCTTGGTAGGAACGGAGGAGCATATTTTGGTACTTCAGCCTTGCTCTAGGTCTGACCGTTTGTGACTACACCCCCAAAGGGTGCATCTCCGGGAGAAGGGAATGAGGTAAGGGAGGTGCCGGGCAGCCAGGATTTACAGACATAAGAGGGAGCCCCTAACAACATTTCCAGGTAGGGCATACCTATCCCGGTGTAGCCCCCTCCAAGGAATTCGAGTCCTTTTGAAGGGCTGCTTCCATAACAGGTGCCAGAGCAAAAATCTTTTCAAAAAGCGCAAGCCACCGAAATAGCGTACACAGCACGATATTACCCACGACTCGCACTTTTGATTCTGTAGCGGAATCAGTGGATTGGCTGGAGATGAAATGGAAGAACTGTAAATTCGTGGAAAAGAGAAATCCATCCCAACATTCGCCTAAGCGACCAGGGGATACCACGTGAATGCCCAAGATCGGGTTGGCAGGTACCAAGTACTTGAACGCGAGATCCTCCGTATGCGAATAACAAGTGCTTCCGCTTGAGCCACCCCACCCGATCTGTATACTTTAGTTTCTTATTTGGAGCCTGTGTTTGCCTGCGAGGGTCGGTTATTTTAAAACTGAACATTGGTAGGAAAGCACAATAACCTTGATTCAGCTATAGACATATTCGCCGTCTCTGTTCAGACACATCCCACTATGAAATTACATGCTGAGTGTCTCTGTGGAAATATACCTGAGTTGATGCTGGAAACATTGTTGAACTGGGTCTTGAATGTGTCTTCCGATTTTAATCGTTTGCCTTTGAGTGAACTTTTCATCTCCTTGAAAACGTGAAAGTTATACGGGGAAATATCAGGGCTGAAAGTTGTGTCCGTTAGCAATTCGCACTTGAATAGCTGCAGTTTGATGTGGACAACATTGGCAGTGTAGTAACTGTTGGATATGTAATTTTATCTTTAATAATAAATAAAAACATTGATCGTCTAATTGTGGATGGACAATATTTAGAAATTTTTTGAACAATCCTACCTGGAGGTGTAGTGGTAACCATACTTATAGTTGCTTCTCCATTTCAGAAACTCCATGAGATGTGGACCATGTTAATAAAAAAAAAAAAAGTCATCATCACCTTCTATTCTGCAGATTAGATGACATCTGCACTACACTGTGTGTCACGTGACTCATGAAATCACGAAGGAAGCTCGACTACGTTGTTCCGTATACTACCTTCCTTCCCGTAGGACAAAAGCACATCTCTTCCGGTTTTTAAATTACTAATGCTCATGTAGCTGTAATCATATAATTTCAAATCCTTTTATTTGCGTATTTGAAGGTTATTAGTTCTTACTAGACTTTGTTATTGCATGGCTTTTGCAATTTATAGATGCTTTAATTTCGCTCTGATTTTGTATTAGGATTTTTTTACAACTGGTTCAGTTTAAGTCGCTATGTTCTCTTGTTTTATAATTTGCACTAATTTGGATGGTCAGTTTGCCTGTAAAACCTACTCTTGTGTAACCTCTCTATGTTGTTGAAGAAAAACAAAACAGTGCTTCAAGGGTTACACGTAGAAAATTGTTTGCTGCAATACGGAGCGGAACACAAATTTTCCTTTAACTAACACGATAATTACATAAAAATTGCTTACTGTTAATTTACATTCCCCGCTTAAACTTCCTAAACCAGTATGTTTGACATTGTGGCGATTTATATCAACATTATAAGATACGTGCTCGAGTATTCCTCACTTGATTAGCCAGTTCAACTAATGGCGATTTTAAATCGTTTTTGTTATTTTGATATAATTTATACGTCTTTGATTTACTAGTGCATGAAATGCCGAGCAAGCTTACACGGCATACAATTTTGCATGTTTCCTTTGTGTTCTCAGTGACTGTACTGTAGTTCTTCATATTGTATTCCTTGGTCGTGCTGTCGGGTCTGATGGTGTAGTGGTAACCATACGTGTCTCCTAAACACAAGATCGCGGGTTCGATCCGAGCCAGGACCGATGGATTATTTCGGGCTTCCTTCGGAAGGGAAGTAAAGCCGTGGGTCCCATGTCGTACATTTACGGCACGAAAAACAATCTCAAGCCTGAAAGAAGAGGCCTCTGAGCAAAGTTTGTCAGCCGTTTCATGCCCTGATTTGAATGGGACGCTGATGACCTGAGATGGTAAAGAGCGTCCGTAAGTGAACCAGATCATTGGTCGTGCTATTCTGAATCGCTGTTCTCCACCAATCTCTTTGAGGCAGTCTGAAAGCCGTCACTTACCTTTATTCTTGGAAGCAAAGGTCCATATACTCTTCCGAGTCTCAGCATGCGGCCCGGTTTCCATTTTAGCATCAAGAAACACAATTTTATGTCAATACTGTCCAATTCCTTACTTCCTTGTTGCTTATTTTGTTCTTCATTGAACTTAAGAGGATATTCCTGCCCATACTCGGTTATCCGACACGAATCACCATCTTTTACCTTTGTTTTTTGAGTAGTGTTTAACACCCGTTTTTACTACTGAGGCATCGCAGGCGGAGGAAACTGATGATACACGAAACGAAATGATATATTGGGAAAGGATATTTTTTTTAAGGAAGGAAACGTTCCAGGCCTAAGTTTAGGGACCTGCCCGGCATTTACCAGTTATGAGGACTGAGAAAACCTGGAAAAAAACCGAGTCAGGGAAGACGGTCCTGGCGGGATTCGAACCGCAGACCTCCCTCTCACGAGTCCGCACCTTAGCGACCTCGGCCACCCGTGGCGGTTTTTACCTTTGTGTTAAGGGCCAAGTTTGGCATCCATAAAATAGAAGTGGCCTATAAAAGAATGACTTCCGTTTTTAATTTGGTGCCTAGTTGCTTGAGAAGCACAAATTGTAGAATTCGGAATTAATGCAAGTTAATCTAAGACTGCCTCACATTATATAGCAAGAGAGCGGAAAATGTGCAGAAGTATTGGACGAAATATGAAATCCACACGACCAAGATATTGAAAAGATATTACAATTTTTAAAATAACAATACATTCAAATTAAAACAATAACATTAATATTTAATACGCTTTCTTTTATATACATTTAAAGGTTGCAACATATCGTTTTTAAGCAATAAATTATACTAATTTGACAGTAAACTATAAGACATTTCTCACGTTTGTGGAAAGAGCTTTTACATTCTTTCGGTGAGAATAGTTTTGTACAATGAAATGCTACGCTGTACATCATACTATGTGACAGGAACAACATGATATCGTGCTATATTTTATAGAATCATGTTTCCGGCAATACACTTTTACCTTACCTTCTTACTGTGTTACTAGCTTTAGTAGCTTATGGACACAAGTATCTCTAAAATTGCCCCCAATTGTACTATTTTGTTGGTATATTTTAGTAAAAGAGTTGTTCCTCAATTTTTTTTTGTTTTCTAACATTTTAGGGAAACCGACACGAAAAATCTACAATTCCAAATTTCTGTACCAATGTACTATTTTTAACCATATGTTGATAGCATAAATAAAAACAAGCCACACAGTTTCATACATATCTACCAAATATTTCCTGAGAATAAATTATGTCATTTTTATGCTTCCCCTACTAAAGTGATCCTTGCGGTGCAGTTTTCGCAATTTTGCATAAACAAACATTTGTGTTCCAAACACACGATAGTGACGAACTACGTGCATAAATTTTATTTGAATTAATTATTATTTTAGAAAACTGTCTTTCTCTTACTTTATGGCATTTATTTGCAATTTTATAATAAAAGGAACATTACATGAACAAATATATTATTGTATTTATTTAAATTTTGCTGTAAATACTTTTATTTGTGTATTTAAGCAGCCTCTGTTGGAAATTAAAAGTTGATTGGTGAAATATAGTACTGCAATGAACAATTTGAATTTCCACATGTGCATGAAAAAGAAGCTTTCAGAAAAACGACCGTTAATATTTAAGGCCTTTAAATTGAAAGCAGGACATAATAGCTTCGCTATATAAAACTAAAAATGAAAAAATAATTTTACTGGCCATTTTTTTTTTGCCAATATTCACTGGTCGGTCCCCTTAAGTGGTATATTTATTTGCCAATGCCAATTAACATCACATAGCTCCTCTGAAAAGTCATTTCAATCTGCAGCAGTTGTTAGGAATGTCTACATAAATGTTGCTCTCTAATATTCCAGTATCGTTCTTTTAGTGTGTTAAAGTTGAAATTGTGTGCTTGTGTTGCAATGAACTACATTTTTGAAATACGGCACTTTACACTGTTATTAATATACTTTAGATGCAAATGCAAGTATTAATATAGCAATGCAATGACGTTGTTTAAGTTATGAGTCGCCTAAACTGGGTGACTTACTGCCTAAGTGCAGCCTTCGCAATCTGGAAAACGCCGATAGATTCGCGGCGCGTAAAGTTAGTATTTATATTTTTACCGAAAGTATAATTAATACTTAATTTGCAACTATTAATAATAATAATAAGAAGAAGAAGAAGAAGAAGAACAAGAAGAAGAAGAAGAAGAAGAAGAAGAAGAAGAAGAAGAAGAACTAACAAGTGTTATAGGAAATGTTGAAAACCATGGCATTCGGTGGCGATACATTGCCAGCATCTGCAAAGGAAATTCATGTATTTCATTTACCTTATCTTCCACAAGAACGTTGGCTATTGGTTATTTACCAGGATATTTTCTTACGAATCGCCGTACCAACTCGTTTTCACATATGTATCGCACACATAAATTCGTTCCAGACTGTATGCAGTGGAATAACTAACGAAGAACAATCAGCACACAATTTACACACAGTGAAAACACACAACCATTTGCTGACAAAACCTCTCCCAAACTAACTACAAGTTGCTATCTGAACATACACTATACAGCCTTGATGAATAGCTTCTCACAGTACGCTACCGCACCCTGTTGGCCCCTAACTAAAATAATCTCACTATATGTCTGTACTGTAATCATTTTAGAGTTGCATTTTGCCTCAAATAACGAACTTCCAAATTCCGATGTCATTCTTACATCATTTGGTTTCATTGCCCCGTTTGTTAAGAAGCCCATACATTTTATACACGAAGTTTAATTCTTCCAAATTTTTTTTATTACTTGGGAATTATCGAAATTCTTACATTTCACAAATGAAGTAAATCCTGACCAGTGATTCTCCGACACAGAGAAATATTTGTATATTAGTAACATGCATTAGAACAACTTTCGTTGATGTACACATAATAAATAAATAAATATTCTCATCTTCATATTACAATATTCACACACTACGATCGATTTTACCATCAGTTGTGAAGCACTTGAAACCTGAACGCGAAACTGTCGACCGTCTTAAACAAAAAACGCAGGGAGCAGGATGTGAAGTGAACGATTGTATATTGTTCTGGCTGTTATTCTAATTTACCAGTTAACAGAATGTACTAGAACGTTGTTGTAGGATTGCTTGTGATTGGACGGGTACTACCAGAATATCTGTAATTTTATTTATCCTTGGCGGAGCTAAAAAAACTTAAAAAAAATATCAAATAATGTGTTTCCGATTCTTTATTAATAAGTTAAAATGCACTTTTCAGAAACTGCTACTCAAAATATACTCACACATGTTTTGGAACTGTATGTGATATTTAAAAACTAAAAATTCGAACTTAAGTATCTGAAACTTATCGGCAGGTCGGAACACGAAAGGAAGAAAGTTCCATTTCTCCTTGCATCTGAGTGCTAATAATGCAGCAAGTGAACTGAAAGAATTAAATACACGAGTCGCAACTGAAGAAGAAAAAAAAAAGAACTTATGCTATTTGAACTTCCACAAACGTTGGTGAATTTATTAAAGAATGTTAAATAAATCATTGAGCAAACTTAAAACCATACAAATCGATTTTATTAAAAAAAAAAAAATAAAATTGGAAAATACAAACTATTATTAAGATTTAGACAAAACATGAAAATTTTAAAGAAATATTATGAAATATGAAAAACGAAATTGCCCTTGTTGGATTCTACACACACTGAAGTATAAAAGTACTTGTTAGTACTTTGCGATTAATATTCTAAATATGACATTTCACATTTTTCCGCTCTCGAATAATAAATGATCTTATGGGCTCATAATAAGCCCGAAATCATTGCTGATTTTGTAAAAATCTTAATCATTGTTGGAGGCTTTTTGATTGATTTAGCGAATGGAACAAATTCGTCGGCATATGTTAGGTTAGTGTTCTTCTTCCATTTATATTTAAACCATACGTCTTTTTCCCAATTAGCTCACGAAATATATCTTACAGCAGTTAAGTATTTTGGAGAGAAAACATTAATTTTATAAAACGTGAATATTCTGGTGGCCATATAGTGTCAAGATCATAGCAGACTAGAGTTTTGTCTCGGGAATATGAGGAATTTTAACGTGTTTGTCCGTGTGTTGTTCTGTATTGTCTAGTTGATATTCAGGCTACAGTGGAAACGCTATTACAGGTCACCTAGGTACAAAATTAAAATTTAAAGCCAACTTTCAGATGAAACTAGTTTGTGATTTACAGTTGATCATAAATGCCGATTTTTTAATTGTGAAAGGTAAAAAGTATAAATAACTATTGTATTTTGCAAATTATTATTTTAAGAATACCGTAGTTGGAAATTTTTAGACACCTCAGTTTGTATTTTGCCATGGACGTCGGCAGAATTTCCATAAAGAGGAAGCGAGATAATTTTTTGGACAAATGCTATAATAGTTTTGTTTAGTTACATTTTTTATAAAAATCATTATGAGTATTTTAACACGATCTACTTTGCCACTGAGCTTATGTAAATCTGGGTATTCATACATCTAAAATATTTATACATCAAATGAAGGGACCGTGAATGATAAATTACTATCCATCTTAAATTATATCAACGTTTTCAATTGAAGTACCCGTATGAAGTACTAAACTTTCTCACATAATATGGAATATTTTGTCTATATTAATTTATTTAAACTTTATGCTTACTACCATAATCCAGGAAGCAGCTCCCTTTTTCCCTTTCCCGAGGCCTATATATTTAATTTGAAAGCTTATTTATATACCTATATTAACACGATTGGATGTTATCAATGCCATATTTAAAATGGTCTCATTTTATATAGAAAGAGCGTGTTTTGTTTAACATTATCCTAATAATGCAGGAACTTTTATTCACACTTAGCCCCAAAAACCACAATGCTCTGCTAGAGTTTAAGCCCAGTTAGACACTAGCGCTACGCTGCGGAGATTCCATAAGTAACACGTGAGTCAGCGCATTTTCTCTTCTATACGCTCTAGTATTACTCTTTCTCTCGAGTATAAAAAAAAGAATGTAGACTTGCAAAACTGGGGTTCATTTCATCAGAACATATCCAATCGTTTTAAAAATAGCAGAACAAAAACACGGCTGGTTTAGCATTAATGTAATGCGCCTTTAAAATTCAGTGAACTTAGTTAACATGAGATATTGAATATCTTCGGAGTTATTTGAGCATTGTTAATTTTTTGTCATCTTGAAGACTTTTGGTAATATACATGAGGTATTAATCGCTTTAAAAGTTATATATGAGGGAGAATCAAATACCAGTGTATAAAATTATGTTACAAGGCTCCGAGATAGGTAGACATGTACCACTTGATCATATGTTCTTAATAAACCCTTGTCCAGAAACACTTTGTTTACGTGCTAGCATCTCTGAAATATGGGGGAAGACTTAGGCAGTAATGTTCACAAAAGCTAGCAAAGAAGTAAAACAGAATATTGAAATATTGTAAGCATTTTAGTCACCTGAAGAAGGTGCTCAATATGGCTGCCACCAGCTTCGATACATTACATGCAACGTCTGATTATGTCATGTCGAACCCTTGGAACGATTTTCGGCATATTCCATGGTTCCACCTGCTACTTGATTTCGTGCTACAACTTTTTGTGTCTCCACGGGAGTCTCGTACTCCAGGGTTTGCATGTACCACCAGAAAAAGAAATCCAATCGTGTCAGGTCAGGTGAGCGAGGGGCCAGCCTACTGGGCTAACACGTTCCCAGAAATACTTCGTAATCGGGACCATTAAGACGTACAGATATAAGGTACGGACCTATTAGATGGTCATCAATGATACCTGCCCACACGTTTAGAGCGAAGCAATGTTGATGGCTTTGTATACGTAGCCCATGAGGATTTTCTTTTATTTAAATATGGCTGTTTCTGGAGTTGAACATACCGTCCCTGGTAAAGGTACACTCATCGAAAAACAAGATTCGTAAGAATCTTCATCGTAAGAAGTGAGGTATCTGCCTAGTTTGTTCAAGCGCCATCGGCAAAGGCGACACGAAAAGGAAAGTCATCCTGAGTCATCGTCTGCGCCTTCTGGAGGTGATAGGGACGAAGTTGCTCATCGTACAAAACTTGTCACACTGACACTTGGTTTACACTTATTGTGCGTGCTACAGCTCGTGTGCTTGTGGAAGGTTATTTTCAAAACGCTGGAGTATGGCTTCTTCAAATTCTGGTGTACGGCGTGTCCATGGGCATCCTCAGGGGTGTTTGTTAGGACGCAAGCTGCCTGTTTCACTTAAACGCCTCTTCAGTCTTGAAAACATGGTGTAAACTGGATGACGTCTGATGGGGTAACGTTGTTGTTAGAGCCGGCAATCCTCTCTTGCATTCCTTCGCGTTTCCACGTAGAATTTTTTCATTTGGTTTATTTTCGGATGCTCCTTAACATCTCAGGTCATCAGCGACCCATTCAATTCAGGGAGTGAAACGGCTGATAAATTTTGCTCAGAGGCCTCTTCTTTTAGACTTGAGGTACTTTTATGAGCCATAAATCTACTACAGGGGACCCACGGCTTTACTTCCTCTCCGAAGGAAGTAAAGGTTACGCCCAAAAATCCATCAATCCTTGTCGGAACCCACGATCTTCGGTGTACGAGGCAAGAATGGTTACCACTAGACCACCGGGACCGACTCTCTGTAGATGAAAAGCATCTGAGTGTCTCTGCATTTGCGCAAAAGGCCGCCATTATTCACTCCCATTTGGTGATAGTCACACAAATGAATACTGTAAAGTATGAAACTAATGAATGGAATAATACTGTAAATACTATCGTTGGCTGTGGAATATGGCGAAGGACTGCTGTGCATCACATAACAGCTGAAGCAATGCCACTGATAAACAACCCTTAACTAATGAATGTTACCTCTACTGCTTGCCGTAAAGTCTAATGGTTTGTTTACCTACTGTCATCTTCCTCCCGTTTCGGAGGCTCTATCGCGTAAACAAAACTTCCGTGAATATGGATTTATCAATAACATATGGTGATATGGTACCCATCTACCTACCACCGAGCCTTGTAACATATTTTTATACTCTGTATAAACAGGAATGTTGATATTACCCCCAGACCTTACTAGTGAGGGTTTCAGAAGTAGAAGGAAACCCGTTCACCTCGCACAGCCAGATTTGCTTGTTAGTAATATCATGTTCGAGCAAAGGTACACTCGTCGATTGTGCAACGCGTTGTTATTAAAATAATAGTGTTGAGGGAGGGCGCAAAACCGGCCGAAATTTTGCAAAGACTAAGGGCCACAATTTAAAGATATTGCGATGTCTAAGACCTAAGTGTATGAGTGGCACAAAAGTTTCACAGAAAGTCTAGATACTGTGGAAAATGAAGGTCACCAACGTCCAACTCAAACGGGGGTAACGGAAACAAATATTCAGGCCGTTCTGGAGCTTATCGAATGTGACCAACGTTTGATTTTTGAAATAGCTTCTAGGGTTGAGATAAGTAATAGAAGTATTTAATCTGCCGTTTTCAGATTACTTGTATTACCAAAAGTCTGTTCCTCAAATTATGATTTAGGTTCAAAAGGATGCACATGTGGGAGTGTGTCAGAAGTTTTGGGCCCATTGCCGGAATCGAAGAGAAATGTTTCTGCATCGAATTGTAACCTGCGATGAGGCACACAGCTGTACATATGATTTGAACGGAACAGAAGAAAAGAGAACTCGCTCCTGTTATAGCAAAAACACGCCTGTCAGCTGAGAACATTCTTCTGACAGTTTTCTGGGAAGTTCAAGTCCTTTTGTTCAAAGATTTTTTTTCATATATGTTGAACATCAATGCAACTTATTACTGTCAGATTCCAGACAAACTTTGCTTAACGGCGAAACATATATCAACAACCGATTCTAGAAGTTCTTTTCCTCCTCCAAGATAACGCCCGACCACATATAATTGTTTTGAGCAGATAAAACTTTGAGGAAATCCATTTTCCACTATTATAACAACCTCTTTATAGTCCGGAATTATCGTCTTGCGATTACTTATGTTTGGACTGTTAAAAGAAACTTTGGGAGGTAGGCGATTCAACAGCAACAAAGGTGTGGAAACATTCGTGCGTAGCTAACTGGAAACCTAATCTGACTCTTTCCTCAACAATGAGATTAAAAATCATCCCATCCTCTACGAAAAAATGCGTTTGAAAATCGACAAATTATGTATAAAACGGGATATATCCCATTTACATTTAATTTGGTTTCAATGAATTAAAATTCTGTTTATATTATTCTTCTCTTAAAATACAATTTCGTGAATTATCAAGCTGTTATTGCCTACTAGCGCCGGAATTCCAGAATTTGAGTTTCCTTTCCCGCTTGGCTGGACAAGCAAGCGAGATTCTCTGTTATCGCTCACTGCGTAAAATGCCTAAACATTGAAAGCCGACCAGATTTAGTAGACAGTCAGTTAAAGTTATTAACGAGCATTTACACGAGTACTGTAATGTTTCTGTTAAAAATACAATTAAACTAATAATTTAATGTTTAAGATGTACATTTTTCTTTATCTGATGATTTGCTGCTAGCATTTGGAAGTATTGTCGATGTCTCTCGAGCACAGAAGTTGAGATCTTACCTTTTGGAGGAAAACTGGAGATTGTTGTGCTATTCTCCGAAGAGAGTTAACTGGACTTTGCTTTATATCCTGATCTTAATACCTTAACGCTCACGGAAAATGAATATGTTTGAGTTATCGAGTCCGAACGGAAAATATAATGAGTTGACCTCAGGCTGTTGTGGTGATGTCATCCATTATTTTTTTTTGTACGCCACTATCATTTTCATGGAACTGCTTGAAAAATCTGACTAGTGGGTCGGTCTTAAACACAATTATGGGCTTTTTGATTAGAAATATGTATTTAAGTTAGGTTTAAGCGGCAAGTGAACGTAAGTAAAGGAAGTGATAAATCTGCAATACGCTGTTTCCACCTTTCTTCCATTAAACCGCATTACAATTTATTGTTGTGACGTCATCGTTACACAATTTTGTACAACAAAGTTCTTTCGGTTTCTGATTGGCTCAGTTCTTGTGGTTGGTTTTGAAATAAGCAGTTTATACTTTGGTTTCTTCCAAGTTCAGAGTAAGATAGAATCAATCTTTTTGCAAAGTTCTAACGAAGAAGAATTGTTTTAAAGAACATGGTATGGTTTTCAATTTAGGTTCTTGTGTAGGTTTTTATGCAATTGCAATGGATCTTACAAGGAAAATGAAATTTGTTTAAGGTGAATGTGTTTGATTGATGTGCTGCAATTTTAATTATTTCCAAACAGACTGATGGAAGTTATATCTAATCCTAAAAGAGTTGAAATCATAAAATTTTGATTATTTTTCCAGGGAGTCATGATTTTGTCGATCTAAATACGAGTGTGCTCACATAGTACGTACAATGTATGTAGAGGTAGTGCAAAGTAAAGGAACAAAGTGAAAATGTTTAAGTGTTGGTAGTTAGTAGGATTTTTGCAATGTAAATTTGTTAATTTAAATGTGAACGACGTTGCTTCCCCATTTTCTCCATCTTAGCAGTGTCGGCAGAGATAGTGATGTCAACAGTGGCGTATTTTGGCAAGTACTCATTCCGTTCGGTGCGTTAACAGCGAAGTAGTACAAATCTTTGGGATCTTACGATAGAGTGTAATGTGAATAATTTTACTGAAATAAACTGTGTATACCCGAGTCATTAACACCGAATAATGTACTATATAACTATTATAATGAGTTAGAAATAATATATAATTCTTATATTGATTGTTTATTGTGCAGAACGAGATAACTGTAATCAAGTGTTTGGTTCAATGAACTGATCTTTCCGTTGGGTCTATATAGGGTGCATCGTTGACATTTTACTATCGAGTTCGCCTTCGGTAAACTGTAATAGTTAGACAGGATATTCATTCTTTAAACAGGTAGAAAATGAAGACAAAAGACATGTAAAATATGTAATGTAAGTAGTAAAAATGAATTACGCACTATCACTGCTAATAAAAATAATTTAAACGCAATGTACATTAAATTTGCAAAAGTAATTATAGCTTTATATTATTAGCTTTGTGTGATATTTTGTATAATAAGAAAATACTTAAATGTTATTCCTCTATTTTTGATTAATATTATTTGTAAAAAAAATCACACAATATTAGATTAGTCCTTTTAGTGCTGTTGTATCATTTGTTTCACATAACAGGGAATTTCTTCAGGTTATCTTCGCCGTTTTGTCGTCTCTCAGATAATAAATTTTTTTGAATATTTACTAAACAGAGATTTTTTCTCAATATTTTTGTACTAATTACATGCAGAATATAGAAGGAAATCGTATCCCTTGTGAAGAGTAACAAAAGATGCGGACTGAATTTCAAATGCTATAATGTTAATTCCTCATTTCAATTAAAAATTACAATAATGAATCAGGTAAAGCAGTCTAGTTTTCATTACGAACGAGAAACATCTAAAATATTTCCCTTATCATATCATTATTGCTGTTTAAGTCTTTGTATTTGAAAACTGTGTCGCGTAACTAATTATGCAAACTGATCGGCAACTCAGAAAAATAACCTCTTTTCCAGAATGAAAATGAATAGTTGGCCATAGAGCATTTCTTTTCTTTCTTTCTTTTAAAATAAAACAATGAGAAAATAATTACAAAAAGGGGAGAAATATGCAGAGCAGTGTGAAATACGCAACAAAACACCAAAAAGAAGAAAAAATCTTCCCATAATATTTGATAGTTCAGAAATATTATTTTTGCATGTTTTGAGCTTTTCTAACAGTCATCAATCAAAAAGGCACTTTCTCACAAATCTGGTCTCTTGTAATAGGTGACACAATAAGCACTAAGGGTGTTTTGTAGACTTGCCGTTTAACATGCAACAGTCACATCAACTTTCCGCAAGCTTGCAAACATATACTTTTGTTGTGGTTAGTGGATTCTTACTTTTAAAAAGAAACAATGAAGAGGTTACACAATAGAACTATAAAAAAGAGAGATGATGTAGGATACTTTGGTACTTTACGGCTGGCCGTTTGTGCTTACGCCCCCATTGGAGGTACCTCCAAGAGGAAAGGATGAGAAGAGGATACGCCGGGTGGCCACGATCCTGAATGGTGACCGAGACGGAATTTCTAATATGTTTCCAGACAGAACACCCCGATGCCGGTGGAGGTTCTCTGCAAGCAGTTGGAAGGTCCGCTCCCATACAAGACGGTGGGGGCAGAAAGTTTTACAAAGCGCAAATCAAAACCATGCCAGCTCACCGCGCCTGGCACTTTCGAACCTGTAACTTAACCACAAAATGACATTTTATGAAATGGGAAGGCGGAACATTCATGGAAGGTAAAGATACATTACAACCTAAACGACCAGGGAAAATCATGAAAAAATTAATCAGGATAGCCGGCTACAAGGGATATGAACCCAAGAGTTCCCAAATGCGAACCCAAAGCGTTATCGCTTGAGCTAACCCGCTCTTTTTCTTTGACCCATAAATGGTATAATAAAATAATAGACAAAATAAAACTAGATGGTGCCAGCCCAACATTTATATAAAGTACTTTTCAGAAGTTAGTATATTTTTGTTCGTAACAATTGTAGCGCTGATCCTATCTCACTGGCTTAGAAATTTCCTTTCATAGTTTTACACCTATTTATTATGCCGTGTTTGCTAGTATTTTTAATTGGGAGTTTAATACTTTTTATTGCAAGAACATATACACGAGTTGTTTTTACTAATTGTTGTTGATTTGGTTTGTTTACGGACACTCTTTCCCATCTCAGGTAATCAGCGTCCCATTCAATTAAGTTTATCTCTCTCTGGGGCAACATTTAGGAAGGAGAGATGTAACAAACGGATGGAACAGTTTGGATAGTATATGATAATAACTTTGATAATACAAAATTACTTAAATTTTAACTTTCATTATATGTTTATGTGCTAAAACAATTTGGCAAATGTTTAAATGTGTTGCTCAGTAATTTGTAAACATGGGAATATTGAGAGTAGCATTGTGAGCAAAGAGTCTGGTCAAATAAGTAAAATATTCTCCGCCATCTGTTTTTCTGGATAATCGCTTTACTTGTAATGGATAGATTATAGAGACAGCATAAATGTGTTAAAACGTGAGTGCTTTACATACCTTTGTTTTTAAGAGAAAGCGTAAAAAAAGAAAAGGTTATTGAATTAAAATTAATTACAGATAATTGGTCTGCCATAATATGCTATATTTAGCATCACACTGTATTTTATTCAGAGCTTGATTATGAAAAATTTCCAGACCTAAGTTTAGGGTACATCTTCGGCATTTACCATTTATGAGGACTTAGGAAAGCCTAGAAAAAACCTCATGTCCTGGCGGGAATCAAATCCCAGATCTTCCGCCAGAAACTTTCACTTAAAATAGAGTGCCAAACAGTCCACGACAAATGCCACTTAGAGAGAAACCTCTCTAACCCGGAGGTATATTTCAACATTTTTTGTGTCCATGATAGAGGAAATAGTACATATGTACATGTTATAAAGGAAATATATTATTTCACATTAATTCTCAATAAATGTAAAATGAAGGTTACGTACAGTAGCATGAAAATGTTATATATCCGAAACGATTTATAAAGAAACTAAAATTTGCACAGGGCCGCCTACTAATGGTATAATTATGCTTTGCACCAAGTTCTAACTCAATAGCTTAACTGTAAAAAGTTCAGAAATGTTATTCCCAGTGTCCCAAAAATTTACAGTAAACATGCCACTTGGAATCTAATGTCAAAACTGCATTTAAATGTTCTGAATGAAATAACCTCTTCACTGCAATGTTTTGTTCTGGGATACACTTTTATGTCTTTCGAAAAATATATATTTTTTCTTTTTTCCTGTTTAGAAAGTAACTCACATCTATTTTTCTATGTTTGACCTAACTATAAACAAGTGAAATTTACTTTAAGACAAAAAGAATTGTAAGAAAACCCTTTGGTGACGGCTAGCTAATTTGCTTCGTTCACTAAAGACTGCTCTTTTTGCATAACAAAATATTTACGTAGTCAAAGGGTTGTGTATGTCCATTTAAAGAGACTAACTTTAATGAAATATAATTTAAAATTTAGAAAACCATGTATAATGTATAACAAGAATATTTGTTCAGGAAATTATCCATAAATATAATTATGTAAAATTTGAAAATAACATTTTTGAGAGTTCATGTTCAATTTGGAGCTTTCCTAATGTAAAGGACCCTGCTGGTATTTTCTTACATTTCTGTTGCTATGTGTTTACAAATATTTTAGAGAATCACCTCTAGGGGCGTGCTATTGACTTGGCAGCCCTTTCCTTTGCGAAACAGAACATGCACCGCAAAACCATCCCGGTAGATATTCTTGCACACACTTTGATGTGAGGAACATCTGAAGACGCCGCTCTGTTATTTACAGTACATTAGCCTATTATGAAAAGCTGGAGCGATAACAAAAGCGAAAGAATGAAACGCAACGGTGGTCCGAACTTGTAAAAGTGCCACCCGGAGACTTGAGCGCGAGCGGCACTTTTGAATAAGCTTTGAGTTATGCCAGCAAGAAGCGACTTCTTCCGGTGCAGTGAGTGAATGACCATGTTACAACGTGTGAACTAGCAAGGGACTCAGTCGCTACCTGTTGGTGTCTGGGAAGATGAATGGAAGGATGAGAGGGCATGCTCCAAACTGCAGGGGTGCTCACTATGTTCAGGTGGATATAGTCAGTGACCAACTCCTTACATGATGGCCACGAAGCGTGTTTTCTTACAGCTACGTCCGAGCAACCCTTGGGATACACAAAGCAACCTTTAAAGTATAGGCGGTTCAGTGTTTTGCGTAAAATAAAAAAAAGTCAATTGTTTTCTCATATTTGGCTAGTTAATTTAAAGGAATATGCGGATTGAATTATTTTGCGTAAAAAAAGACAACTGTTTTCTCAGCTTTGGTTAGTTAATTTAAAGGAACATGGGGATTGAATTTTGGCTAAAATAACAAAAATGTATTATTTTTAGATTAATATGCATAAAAATACTTATGGACCTTAGGGATAAAATGAAAACTACTCTTTCCATTTTCTCCCAGTATGCACGACCACGCCTACTTCTTCATAGAATAGATCTAAGGTCACAATCTATTAAAATTTACATATTATGTTATTGTTTATGCATATTTTGTTATAAACAGGCCTGCTTTTCATTGTGTTGCTATCTAGTGTCGAATTACACTCTTATGTACTGCATTTAAACGCAACATCCAAATAAATGAATATTGTGCAATTGGGTTGCAATATATTATATTTTCCTGTAGAGGCGTATTTCACCAGTAGTTGTTGTATTCCTTCTTGTTATTTTTCACACACATCTAAGTGAATAACCTCAATATTAGAATGACAGTTTTGAAAACAGGAACAACCCGTAGAATGTATTAACGCATCTCTACGAAAATTACATTTTTCTCAGATACACACTTTTCAATGCAGAAAATTTCGCTTGTGCATGAGTTTTAATTTCCGCATGCTCTGCAGAGATGTGCTAAAATCTAATTATTTTTAGATTATATTTGTTACTTTCAGCACATTTATAATCTGAAAAATAGCTACTTATTTGCAATATTCATGGAAAGCAAGATTAATATACTTGCAAATAATGCTATAGCCACAAAACAAATATTTCTATAATAATCAATATTCAATGAAAGTACATTTTCTAAGAAACTACTTTTCTTACCTTCCTGAAATTTTTATCTGCTATTAAAGAGAAGTTGCAGATTAATGCATAGACACGGTATATAAACTATTTATGTAAATTAATAGCAAAACAAAATCAAGTTTACTGTGTGTTTCAGAAAAGTATTTCAAAAGTATAGGCTGTGACCATTTCCCCTAAATTTTTTCCACCTTCCATTGTTTCAAAATTTCAGTCGCTAACAGAGTTTTACACGTTCTTTTGCTATTTATGTATGTTTACAGAGATTTGTGATGTAAATTCTCAATAAATGGACACCTCTCGTAGTCCTGGTTAGCAACTATACTTGTTAATATCGGATTCTTTTCTTGACACTTCTAAAGGACTTTTTCGAAAGTGATAAGGATCTAGCGACTGTACCTAACTTCCTGAGTCTGGGTGCTACATAATTTGAATATTAATAAATTCATTCTGAAAATTCAAGCTTAAGAACATTTTATTATTTTTTAATGGTGTTTAACGCCTGTTTTCACTACTGAGGCACCACAGGCTGTGAACACTGGTCACACATGAAATAAAATGATATATTGGGAAAGGATTTTTTAAGAAAGGGAACGTTCCAGGCCTAAGTTTAGGGTACCTCCCACGCATTTGCCAGTAATGAGGACTGAGGAAAACCTGGAAAAAACCCAGTCTGGGAGGACGATCTTAGCGGGATTCGAACCCCAGACCTTCCGCTCACGAGTCCGCGCCTTAATAACCTCGGCCACCCGTGGCGGTAAGATTATTTGAATTGCCTTCACTTGAACATGTGACTTCTCTGTGACTACAAGGGGCTTTAGCTGTCCCCAATTGTGCTGCGTATTATTATTATTATTATTATTATTATTATTATTATTATTATTATTATTATTTGATTAGATAAACGTTTCCATTAGGCTAACAGTTTGGAAAATATTAATTGCGAATAATTAGGTAAATAAATTACTACTATTTATTAGAAAATAAGGTAATCCTTCTTTGTGTATTCAATGGCTGTTCTAAAACGTGGAGTTTACACTACAAAACATTTCCCAATAAGCTTAAAATTTAATTATTTAATTTTAAACTTTTGAATCAATGCCCAAAATATATTTTTAGGCTCATTTTAATTTTTTATGAAGAAGACGAAGTTAATGAATGAAAACAAGAAAGATACTTTTCAACTCTTTCTTTATCTCTCTATTTTTATTGTTTCTTTCTTCGTTCATTAGTACTTATTTCTTTCTTTGCTTTTACTTATTCTTTAAGAAAAGAATTGACCATTTAATTAAAACCTGCATAAAATGAGGTGTGCTAGTTCAAAATAACGAAATATAGATAGAGTAATAGATCAGCTTTCTTCATCTTCATTTGCTCTTAAAAAGGCAGAGAAAGACAGAGACAGGGGGGGGGGGAGAAAGAGTGGGATTTCCACAGTATGGAACTCTAGGTAAACCGATTCCGTTATCAACTTGACATCTCTGTTTTTGGGCTGGCTATAAATGCTAATATCTCTTTGACATTGTTACAGAAAGGAAGAGCTATCAGTGATAATATTATTTGTTTATTCTCTTAATTTCTGCTTTAGCCAGTAATGACCCGGGTGTGTTGATATTTTGCCCCTACAAATCAATTTATTTACTGTTAGTGTCTTCAAAACTTCAGTAAAAATAACACTTTCAAATGCCTTTTCTGTGTATTTGTCAATTCCTTAAATTTCTACCAGGTTACAAGATTTACTCTTGAAGTGCTCCTGTTTTTTTTATCTACCCATTACTCCTCATCCTGTTTATTAAATCTGTCTGAAGGTGAAAAATACGCCAAAGAAACGTTTTCATCCGCGTAAGTAAAATCAACCGCTGTAATGATGTGTGTGGTTGATATATTCGTAATATAGCTTTGTATGTTGCGTACCTATATAACTACATATTAATTAAAGTATTAGAACACAGAGTCATGTATGTTCCATAAGTGTTGAAACAAACCGGACAATTTCTGTTAGGTAGGTGTGAATATACAGTCAAATATAAGCGAGAATAACATCGCTAATAGAAAAGGTTTATGAATTGTACTTTGGTGTTAAATTAGCGATAAAATTTAAGTTGAGCTGCTCTTGTGTGTTACAGTAGTTGTGCTCGTCATCTAAGAGGGCGGTTAGAATAAATGGAACCTTTCTATGCCCTTTGGAACTTCGATGGTATGGAAGAACCAACTAATTATATTAAAGGCTATTATTTTTGTATTACTAAAATATGAAGGATTAACGGGAAATACGGAAAGAAACTTAAATATTTAAACATAGCTTCATTAGTAAGCTTAGTCACAATGGATGAGATACCTATTCCTATTTCTTTCTTATCTTGAACTTAAAAGACTGTCTAAAGATATGATAACCGCGCACAAATAGTTCAATTCAGGATCAAAATTTGAAGATAGAGATCAGAAAGTGCGTCATCTGGTAATTCAAGGAAAGTTAAACGATCTAGTCCAAGATTTAAGTCTTTCAAAAATACAGGTTGTAAGCTAAGGGAATGGAATGTATTGCACAGAGATACAAGCATATATAGAGAAGAGCAACTGGTTAGACAGTTCAAAAAGTTATGAGCTTGATTAATAAATGCTTTTGGTAAAAGCCACAAGTCCTTCACAGATGAATCAAAGTTATGCCTGAAAGCTGTGCTATTACATCAATGAAACATACCATCAACTGTACCCATCGGTCATGTAGTGCTAACGAAAGAACATTACAACAATATGGAACTACTATTTCAAAAAGTGCAGCAGGTCCATTTGAAGGGATTTGAAACTTATTGAAATAATGTTACGGTTACAAAGGAGGTATATTAAATATTCTTGACTTTTTGTGAGAATGGGATAGCCGTGATAACACCAAACAATGCAGCGCTAAATATGGCCTCCCTTGAAGGACATTGCACCCGGTGATTTGCCACCAGTTTTCACATAAAATTAGGTCTCGTGAAAAGTTTTGTTATGGCATTAGATAAATCAGAAGGGGCTTAAAATATTTAACAATAAAATCTTTCCAGCTATCAATGATATAAGTAGAAGAAAGGTATTTTTATTGGGCCGTAGAT
Organism: Metallyticus violacea; assembly: GCA_030762175.1. Taxonomy (NCBI): domain Eukaryota; kingdom Metazoa; phylum Arthropoda; class Insecta; order Mantodea; family Metallyticidae; genus Metallyticus; species Metallyticus violacea. The sequence continues at coordinate 213,563,642 of CM060846.1, read as the reverse complement.
AGGAAAAGAGACGAAAGGTAAAATGTTTGATGATAAATTAATTCATATGGAGCTAGAAACATAGTTATCGTTCAAAAGTGCTTTGAACAGTTCTTAGACAATAGTAGAATAGAAAAGTACAACAATTAGTTTACAAATAACTTAGTTACAAATACATCAAATTTGTCTAAGGAACGCGGCCTTTTTATTAAATTGTCTAAACATCAATGGAGTCTCATCTTACAATTTTGCAAACAACATTTACAACTTATATTAATAATGAAACACAATTTATGAAATAAAATTGTTATTCTTTTAAAGAAAGTAACATTTTTTCCCTAATTTTAATGGTACTAACACACAATCCCAATATATAAAGGTCCAGTAGAGAAAGCTGCAGTTTTTAAATTGAAATTACAACCAAACCGAATACCTTGTGTACATTATTTTATTTTAGAATTACTGTATATCTCAAAGCATTTAACTCTGACGAACAAATTCGACCTGCGCAGATGCGCAGGGAGTGTCGTAACCGACCTTAAGAAGACGTGTGCGTCAGCTCAAAGCCTTTCAGTCACCATGGAACATTGCGTATTTGTTAAGGAGTCATTGGGTGATGCAGTGATTGTCACTTAGCGCGCGTTCCAGCAGGATGGAGCAACTGCTCACACTGTAAGAACTTCATTAAAAGAATTAAGAGGGATGTTTGGAGCTCAAGTAGTCTCATACCCAGGTGACGTTCAATGGCCTCCAAGATCGCCCTCAACGCTCTTTCTTTCTTTGGGGGTACCTGGTTCGCGAGCAAGGAAAGCCCAATTTTAAATAACTCTTCATCAGAGTTCACAAGACTTAGTGCTCTAAAATGTCTATAATCTCAGACTAATCATATGACAGTACGGCACTGAACAACGGTTAGCTGATTTATCAAGTTATGTAGCTTGTCTAGAGAGAGAGTTGACTGTGCAATCCAATGGATAAAATGGCAAATTATTGTTTTGATGTTCATAAATTCAGATCATACTGAGTAGTTTATTTTATTTATTATTTAAAAAATAAGCAAAAATAAAAATGTAATGAACGAATCTGAATGGATAACAAATATTCACTTTTACTTAATATCAAAATTATACCATGAAGCTGTCCCTGGTACCCCATCAATTTTGGGATAATTGATCTAATTAACACGCATGACTTCGAATCAGTAATTATTCGACTGTCTACAGTTGTGTGTGACTTTTTCATTGAAGGAACTTCAATGACTCAGTTATTATGTGTAGAGCTAAAATTGTATAGTGTTTAGAATTAATCAGACCGTGTTTCATGCTTTATTTCAGCTAAATTTACGTAATAGTATGTAATATTATAGCAATGTTTGGGAACAACCCGTTCTCTTGCTCGGACCTCGACCAGGCAGATTGGAAGTCAGACATTGGACGGTAATACTGTTTGGAATGTGAGCGAAGGGGCTAGTTACCCCTCAAGCTTGGAAACTACTCAGAGCGAGCATGTGAACACGCTAGGTATAGTTAGAAGGCAGTGAACTAACGACAATAGTTGCGTTCGAAATTAAAACTGAGACTGAATAGAAAAGCTTGTAGCTTGAGTAGATAAACACAGCAAATGACAAATCAGTGATGCCAACAACAGCCTATGAGCAAAACTGGCACAAAAAGGGCGCGAAATCTAGCGTCAGTTTTCCATGATAACGTTATTTTTATATTGAGTATATGAGGAAGAAACACCCCTACAGAAGCACGCAGTTTGGGATTTTCAGTGCGACTGCTGCGTCGCCTGGCAGTCCGAAGAAGAGCTGCTTAAGTCCACAGTATAAAGTCAAGCATCAACGAGAATCACTCATCAATTACGACGCCAGCTACTTGACTGAATCATCATGCGCGCTGAAACAGCAGCACAGCAGCATCTACTTTGAATTCTGCATCATTTGGCGAGCATTAAATATCTACGAGGCTTGCAATCTCGCCTTGCCCGAGCGTCTGACCTGAGACGAGAGAACGCCCAGATATTCGTGCCTGAACAATAAACCTCATCAGCTAGCAACGTGGCGCCATTTGTTCTCTTCTTCCCCATATAATTCCCTCACTCAGTCTCGGCAAGCTTTAGCTTCCAAAATTTCAGCTGAAGACCCTGGAGAGAAAGAATTGGTGCTCTGCAGCAGCTGTGTTAAGATCAGCGGTCGGTCGTCACAACTCAAACACCTATAATCCAATTAGGCTATTCCTAAGCAATTTACCTATCATAACCCAAACCCCAGCCACCAACATACCACTTCAACCGACTGCCCCTGAAGAGGCATACTCTACAACTTCTGTCTGTTATTGTGTGTTATCATTTCGAATAAATGCTTTATTAGCCAGTGGAGTGTTAGTACTGCAGAAACTTTCAAATTAGAACACGTTGCTTATCTAAGACCCCATGTATAATCACTTATATTTTGCAGTTTAGTTTATCACTGTATAAGAGCATCGCAAAGAAACAAGTGATGCATCGTTTGCGTTGGGACATACTGAAATAACGGTTGTCTTCATGAACCAAAATCGTTAAACAGTGCAATAATATTATTTTGTATTTAAAACGACGTGCTTAAATAGGACTCTACTATTATAAACAACGAAGAGTATATTTTATTCCACCAGAATAGCAATCTGGACTACTATTTCTCCTTCCCTACAGCGGTAATTAAAGCCTATAACAATCGAAAAGCGGTGTCGTGAGCATGTACTTGAACAGGGGCAGTGATGACATCTTATCTCACTACCTCATTGCATTATAAGTCAGCAGCGGACTTAATGTGTTTCGGCATGACGCTTCCAAAGCTTCAAAGAAATGATCGGAATTGTACATTTCAACAAGCGTTGGGGAAAAACTGTAATGTTTTGTTTGATATTATCAAAACATTCAATTCATTTAAGAAAAACTGTGAAGCTATTTTTGATAAATCGATAAAGATGCATATATTTAATTATTGAATAATAAGAATAATCTATTTTTTCAGGTATAGAACTACAAAAAGACTACTGCTTAAAATAATTGAGATATTGTAATAATAAAGCAATTAAAATGCTTACAATGAAACAAAAACAACTACTAGCTAGTTATTTTGTTGGTTTGCAGATAGAAAAATATATGAAGCCTTGTACCGATGGAGATACTGTTTGGATGCTGTTGCAGAAAATGTATGCTCTGAGCTAGTTGATAATTTCAGTAGAATTTGTTTATACCATAACGTAGTCAAAAGAAGGTTAAAACGATTCCTGAATCAACTGAAAACGAAATAGAAATTAAAGTTTATTATTTCATATCTTATTCTCCGGCACTGCAGGAAACTACAGATTTGAACCATAAGGCACAGTTAACCATCTCGATTTGAAGAGTGAACAAGAAGTTTTCTGTATAGGAATATCTTCTAGATTTAGGAAAATACAAGAAAATAACTGTTTCATTTACTTAAAGTTGTAACAGAATGAAAGGGGAAAAAGGAAAGGAATTAAGATGTTACAAGCATGTAAAAGATTCCGCTTTTCATCTGATGTACAGCTAACAGTCGCTAATTAAAGCGACAACCCTGACTTTAACAGTCTACTTGTGTGAAAATCCTTTCTTTCGTGGTGAATGTCATATTGCATTTTGTTTTTTAAAGATAATATATATAGGAAAAGATAGTAAACAAGGAGTAGAATAGGTGATTAATAGATTACATATTGATTTTGGAAGTCTAGTGATGTGAGCTATGTTTTTTTCATGACAAATAGTTGATTAATTTTAATTTGTATATTAAATAAAAAAGTAAACGCTACCTAACAGCGATAGAGATTAAATGTTACTACGTTGATTAATTCTATACATTTCTTTATTTACAGTCCGCTGCTGCGCTGTAATTCACTTTGCTGCTCCTTCTCCCTTAGTGCTTTGCATTTCCATTACTTCATTTCGTGGAGGTTGGCAAACCCTGGCCTAATGTTGAACAGATTAGTTGGTTGCTCATATTTTTTCTAACCACATTAAATTTAGAATTTGGAATTAACTAAATCAAATTAATTCTGTTCTTAACCATTAGGAAGAATGCCTTTGTCATCCTCTTTGCTTTAGTTTTTCATTGTTTTTGTAGACACCTCTAACGTTCATCTAATCTTACCAATGGTGAGTTTACTGTAATTGTTTGAGAGCAAACTGTTATATTATTTCATAATCAGATTATAGTAAAAATTTATAGCTACTATTTTTTAAAAACGTAACTCTCTCTCTAATTTTCTGTGTTAAAGTTTTATGGCTAATCGAATTTTCTTATTGATAACGGTGCGTTTTACTACTAGAGGAAGTGAACTTAGTAATGTCAGAAACTCAAATTCAGGACGATTCCTCAAATCTTCTTGTAGATCCATTGATAATTGCTTATTTAGTAAACAATTGTGGAAAATGGCTAACATTGGCGTGATATTAAGAGAACGAAGTATTTATAGTATAGTCCTTATTGCAACAGGCGTGACGCCGATTAGCATCTATCCATGGGGATATTAACACCGCTCGACGTCCAACGGCGTTATGATGAAGATGAAGTAGAGTTGCCGTTGGCTTGTGCTGAGGACGCTAAACTAATTCAAACAGCGCTTCCTACTTATTAGGACGCATTTGTGCCCAGCTAATAGGTATATATAAACACTTTTCTCCCAGAACTAGTTTCATTTTTGCTGCTAATCATACTTATTTATATTTTGTAGTTTGTTGTTCTTCTTACAAACCAAATTGTATTAAATAGTATTTTTAGTTTTCCGTATTTGTTTAATTTTTAGTGCTCTTTACTTCTATTGAAAAAGCATAATTGGAACCAAAATAATGTGCTACATTTCTAATTGTTATTAGGTGTTTAGCGTAGTAGGTGGTTGTAAAAAAATTGTTCTGGGAGAGGGGTATATGACGCCGTTATTTTAAAGACTTGTCAATGAGCTTCTTTCATGAAAATTATTTTCGCAGAGTACATAAGTTTATCAACAAGTGGAAAAATAACTCTGATCGTCTGTGATACAGGATGTGATCCTTGTGCATAACAAGTTGATGTATCACTTTCGCAACTATTATTTTAAAGCTTTACCGGCATTGATTATGTAACTAGCAACATCGCTCACATAGAGTGATGAATGCCATCTGACTGTAGTAAATTCGATGATTCAATGTAACATTTTGCAAGTGTGGAGCAGTTTGTGACTTCAATTTCTTCTATAGCGAGCAGTTAAGAAGCAGAAGGTTTGTTTTTAAGCGAACCAACTGTAGCATTTGCAACATAACATCTTTAGCAATCTGTTATTTCATCAACTGATGCTCATAATAGTTGTCTTTAACGTGTTTGCGAATCTTTGCAATAGTTTCGTAAACTGCCACATATTTTGCTCATATTAAATTTGTCAGGTATTTTGTGTTGTGTATACTTTTCAAATAATTTACCTAGAGCTAACTTAGTTAATTTCCAAAAAAGAATATTAGCTACTAGGAAAGCTTCACACAAATCATGGAAAAATAGACAAGGATTTTTACCGGCAGCAGAATATTCACTAAAAGGTTTCTGTAAAGGAACCGTTTTTGCTTATCTCAGTACCAATTGTTTTGAAGATGAATAAGACTGGATGCAACAAGATAGAGCCAGACTGATAGAGGAGCAAATGCATTTCGAAGTAACTTCAAATGAACTTTATTGTGATTAAGGAGGCAAATAAGAAAATCACTAGAATACTATCGCTCCAATACTCTATCTCAGGTGACCAACTGTTTTGTTTCTGCCCACTCTATTAAGACGAGTGAGTGAACGGCAGTTCTGGCGCCAGAATAAACTCACTTACGTCCTCTTTATGAGCTTTAAGACCTGAGGGACATAAAGAACAAGAGAGCAGAGAATGAAGTTCTCAAAAGTTATGCTAGTTACTTTCCAATTAATGCAGGTATTCGCTGAGCAGACACGCAGGGGGAATTAAATTTCCAGTGTTATCTACCCATCAAACATTACTGAGCTGCAGGTTTGGTGCTCCCATCGGCATCTTTTGGAAGTGACGGTGACATATATCACACCGATCTGTGTGTCGGCTCCTCTTTGGGTTTTATTTATTTTTTCTCCTCCCTTCGCTCTGGCCGTCTGGTTGGATTACGGTGACGAGTGGTTTCGGTTTGGGTGCAGATTAGAGCAGGTCGTGTCGAACAAAGGCAAAGAACGTCACTGGACACGTACTATTAGCTTTGACTCTAATAGCGTTATTTTGGTCGTAAGCCACCCCTCCTGTTCCTTGCACAGATAAGACAACATGTTACTTTGTAGTGGACAGTAATCCCGTAACAAGTTGCTTCACACATCCGTCTTCTGTCGCACTAGCACTTTTATTTTCCCCGGAAAAGAGAGGCACAACACTCAGAAGACCGCGTGGTCTTATACTGCAGAAAACTTCTTCCCTCTTTCTCGTCTCTCACCGACAATGAATCTTAGGCAGTTATCCTTCCTAGTGATTTCAGAGAGCGTCAGTGTTCCAAAACGTTATAGAAATGAAACATATTCAAATTATGGTATGGAGACAAGTATCATAATGGGTTCCATGTAGAGAGCACTTTACAATTTGAAATAAAGTTGATGGTATTCTAAAGAATAAAGAATTGTTGGCAAAAGGATACCTTAAAGTTTAAGATATTGCATAATCCTTGCGCCTGTGTTGGCAGTTTACTTTCTTCATCACCACATAACACCTCAATTGTAATGCATATTTGCACAGTGCCAAATCCGAGAAATGGTTAAAGTCAAAGGAAGCAGCCTTAATACCCCTCTTTTAGCTCTCCTGTAATCACGAATGTTATCACAACACTCAGCTCTCGGATATTGCACTTTGATATTCTACTTCCACTTACTTAATGCTTCCTGGCTCTATTAAGGACGGTATTTTGATTCCCCACAATGCACTAATAAAGTCACATATGCAAAGCCGATGTATGTGTCAATATCGTACCATGTATTACCACAGAGCAAGCACGAAAGTCTCAATCATTGTATTTCTTTCAATACCATATTTTGGATCGAAAGAGTTTTATCCTAGACCGCGAACGTTAAACATTCCACGAGATGGGCTGATAACACTTTATATATTTACCTAAAACACAACATTACAGGATAAATTAGTATTTAATTTAAATATTTAGGCTATATATGTATATACCAGTAGAGTATTCTCAACATGGGAATTGGTAACTAGGCAAACCTTCAATTTACAGGCGATATGAAATACAGGTGCTCTCAAGTGACCTGCCGCTTTACCAGACCTTCCTTTAACTGCTGTGCACACGTTGCTCCTGAACTATTCCTGTTTTTTGTCCTTCTTGTGAATGTTTTTTTATGAGTATCTACAAAGAGTAAAATACCGTTCAATGTCTTATGTTTGTCACTTCAGGTTAATGTAAATTTATTCGCATTTACTTATTATGTTCAATAAAGCAGATTCTTTTAGTAATTTGTGGTTTAATTGAGCATTATATAATTAAGATATTATGTTAATAAACATCGAAATATAAGAATAATTTCCCTCTCCCATACCAGAAAACAAAATGAAAAAGGTATACTTTCCTGGGCCAGTATTTGAACCCCGAACCTTCATCGCTAAAGCCTAGCACGTGGCTAGGGCAAAACGAACCAAAACACTCGGAGAGGCACTTATCAGCCAGTATACGTATACGGCAGTCTTCGGAACATGGAATTATTATTTTTATGAATATGCCAGACGCTTTTATCCATCTGGATGCCTAGAAAACTCCTGATGATATGAGCCATAAAATGTATGAACAAAATCCAGATAGTGTTATCCAGCGTTTTAATAACAAAATTGTGTGGATAGCTCAAAAATACAGTTTGAAGTATTTTTTTCTGAAATAAAACAATAAAAGAAGTAATGGCAATAAAGTGTGTTAGAGATTCCCTAGGAATTAGGAGAGTTGCTGTGCAGAATGAACGATACTCCTATTTGTATACTATCAGCCTAGTTAGCACACACATCCAAAACTTTCTGAAATTAACCTTATGAACAAGGGAAAAAAAAACCTTTTAATAAAAATTCGAACTTCGTAATCCAAATACCGTGTTATACAGTTATCTAATGACCGATGCACGTCCGCCAAGCCATCGATCAAAGCCCAGTGGGTCAGTTATATCGAAATGCTACGATGGCTTCGAGTTTCACGCTACTCAGTGTCGTTTGAACAGTAAAAGAAACTAGACATATCTAATCCTAAGACACAGTCTGTTAATACGAGTACTACATGGCAAATGTTATGCCTAATTATTCTATTCCACTATGAGTGTTTATTTATGATTCTCATGTTCGTGCCGAATTCGCTTAGACTGTTGAAATCTTATTTGAAAAGAAATTCCCAGTGATCCAGTTCCAAGTCGTAAATTAGCAGTAAGCACACACTTCAGACGAACTAAAGCTTAAATTCCGTAAAGAGAAAAATTTAATTGTTAATTTCTCAAAGAGAATCCGAAGAATAATAAGTAAATGAATAATCAGGTATCTTAAATGTATGGAAAATGAAGACAGGCAATTTCAACTCCTTGTGTGACACGAGTTCAAAACTATTTAAATACATTAGAATGTATTGGATTGTTACTCTGGTGTTTAAACCGCCAACTCTTGTATTGCAGCATCCATTCGCTTCAAATCTAGCTATAGCTTATCAGTCAACACTCGGTCATCAGATAAAAGGTTGACCAGATATTTAGTCTCAAAAGAAAGAAAAATAACTCGGCCCTAAATTGTGATGCCAAATAATGTTAAAATATTATTAAAAATTATAAAACTAAATTTTCCATTTTTAGAATATGTTACACAAACTTTATATAGTATTTGGGAGCTTTGTTAACAGGCCTAATGTAACATATTGCAATATGACCGGTTGGTTTGAATTTCAATTTCGACAGTTAAGTATTTGTCTCGGCTTTAGAAATAGTTTAGATATAACCGATAAACGGTATCAGTTAAGGGCCTTTGGAAACATGGACACGTATATAAATATATTCTAGCTCTTAGTGTCTATTGTGGGAAGATGAAGATAATTTACTGTTATTCAAGAAGGAAGAGACTCCATTAATCACGAATTCAAATACATTTCTTCATATAGTACAACATTGTATTATTTTGTAAAACAGAAATATAATTTAACCAGTTGTCATTAATGAATTGATTCTGAAATATTATACCGGTCATATAACAGTTTGTTACATTGGTTCCTAAATAAGACATAATATCCATTCTTAATACTTTAAAAACGTAAATATACCTATATCAAAATATAATCAACATTTTGGTTAAGAATTACACTTTCTATATTATTGATTTAGGAGTTACAGATTTCTGAATTAAGTAACAAGTGTTTTTAATTTGCGAACGGCAAGTACGTTAAGCATGAAAAAATAAACAATAAACATTGAATTTAGACAGCGGAAAATATTCGTTTCTGCAGTACAGAGGTTCGACTGAAAGCCATCTTTGCCATAGCGGCACTGTCTAAAGAAAGGAAGACAGAGGATAGGGGAGAGAGAGAAAAAAAAAAAACGAGAAAGAAACATAAAGAACGAAACTAAAATAAGAAATAAAGGTAATATGTTGCGCTTGACGTTCAAACGGATCCGCGGCGGTCTGTATAGTAGATCAGCAACGACTTTCAAAATGTCAGTCTACTGAATGGCAAAAGCTGTTTGGCTAGATGGGAAGAGAAGAGGAGAAGGGATAAAGGAATCTTTTTGTGGGGGATGAGTCGACCTGGCTTTTGAAAATGCTGCCCTCTTAACAGGTCTTCCTTTATACACACGGAACACACGATGCTAATATTTGTCGTCGTCCTCCGCCTCGTCGGGAAGGCTTTTGAAGTTTTGACCTCTCTTCAAACGCGCGCTGAGACCTGTGCGTGTACACCCACACCTTGACTGTAACCTACCATTACTAAGGGCTAATGGCATCTAAGGTCTATAACACTGTCTTGTCTTAGCAACTATTCAATTAACTCCCTCCCTCACATCGTCCAACTTAAACAGAATTAATCGCTCTCTCTCTGTAGCAGTTGATTTTGTATGGTTTATTTGCGCAGTAAATGGAAAAAAGTATGGAATCTAAATGTTTCTCAGCGGAGATTTTCATTATCAAAGGGGCACTGAGAGCAAACGAACAAAGGGGTTTTTGGACATACCTATTTCCCTATCACGGCTTTATGAAGTGAAAAGACTACCACTCGTGTACTCAATACCTTTTCTCAGGACAAAAATCCCGACATCGTTTAATTACACCTCATAAAATGGCCAGTTCTTATATACAGTCACGCTGAATGCAGATAAACATCTACAAAATTACTAAAAATGTTTTAGCATTATCAATGCCTTATGCGCAGGGTCTTAATCGAATTTACAGGTTGTGCTCAGATAAAATGCAGTTATCAGAGTGTCTAAGCGGATATCTCACAGATCGAACAGTTGTTTTTTCCGATGAAGGTAGGTTAAAATGGAAATATCCTCCTACTTTGCAATTGGCCTTGGATGGGCTGAAAATAATTATTTTCTAATTTCTGGTAATTAGCATATTCCTAAATTTGAGCTATTTATATTATACATAGCAAGAAATAACGCGTAAAAGAATGCAATTTTCCTTTTATGATTTTTTTTTTTATTTTAGACGCGCCTAGTTGAAGGGAAAATAATTATTTAATGCATGGATTTCGCTTGCCCTGTTGATCTTGCTTTGTCAGTCGTGTAGTATACACATCGCACTGACTTGCACGCAGTACACGTTGCTGGTAGTTACTAATATAGTTAATGTTATCTTTCTGTTTGTTGTTGGATTTTATAAGCTATGGTGGTTTCATACACCATTCTTAATACCATATAGGAAATATTGTACTATGGAATCCAACTGCTGCATCTTGGAAACACGGAAACGAGTTTTTAACTAACAGCACAAAATGCGAAAGAAAAGTTTCAAAAGGAGCATTACGCTATTTTCAGGATAACGACAGCCAAGTTAATGAAAGGAGGTAGAGGACATGGGTTCGAAAAGGTGCAGGATATGGGATGGAATCCTTGGCAGCTAGACGCAAAAAAGCGAGACTTTGTGCATTTTTAAGGCGTTTAAAGGTCATAGGGCATGAGAGTATCTTTGATATACTTATCATACTCTCATATTAGATTCAGATTCCTTTTGTTACAATACATGTTCTTATTTGTTTTGCCTGCTGTAGAATTGTTCATTTTATTATTTTTATTACTGTCATAAATGTTCCCATTTCCTTCATAGTATTGTTAGGGTTTTTAATTTTATGCTTTACTCATATATTTATTTCCACTTTCAAGATTTATATAGGTTGATATATGTATAACTTGTCATTGCTGGTGCTTGTTGTACATAATTGTTCTTTTATTTTCTAATTTGCTTTATCTTCTTCTTGAGTTAATACTCTTCACTATCCACATTTATGTAATAGCATACATTTACTTATATACATCATGCTATACATTGGTTTATATGTGTAGGAGTATTGTCAACTTTCCTGTCAATGTTGTGATTGTAATATTGTCGTTATAACTTCATGTAGTTATTATTAGATCTGCAGAGAAGAGAAGACCTAATAGCCTTAGAATAGATAAGTATTATTCAAGGGGAAATCACAAATTTAAAATTCACGGAAGGCTATAGAGGACAAACGTAGGAAAAATTCCGTTCTTAAACAGAACCATCGACGAAAATTGAAATAATTCACCTGCAGAAGTATTTGAGGGCTCTCCTCTAACAGTTAAACAATTTAAGAGAAACTTAGATAAATGCTATAGTTCAGCAGTTGAAGTTATTTAATTAGGTTGATATGTGTTAAATTATGTTGAAATGTATTAAGTTATAGTAACATGTTTTTGATTAGGTTGACATATATTAATTATGTTGGAATGTAACAATTGTATAACATGCATTTAAACAAGTTAATACGTATTAAATCAACTTAACATGAATTTTATGAATTTAATTAGATTGACATATACATAATTGAATTGATATGGGTTTAATTATGCTGACATATATAATTGTAAGTACAAGCGTTAAACAGTGTAATTTCACTATTTCTCCACTGCCACCAGATGTAAGCCCAATTACAGATTGTATAAATATATAAGCTTTTCTTCTTAATATTTTGCAAGTTGTTTTCAAGAATTATTTACAAAAAAGTAAAACAACAATTCACTTCTTATGCAGTTAAATTCAAATAATTAATTAAATATATATAAAATAAAAAGAAGTGGGTATAATAATAAATAAGTACACATAGAAATATGTGAACTCTTTCATATATCGTATAATTTAGAAATACGAAAATATAAGAAGAGGTATCAGTGACAAAGAGTGGTCCAATCGTGAGGGTAGACAGATTACTTATTTTATTAGACATATTTTATAATAACATGTTAGTATCATTAACTTAATTTTGAGTACTGCTGTTAATGATGTGATATAAGTAAATATGCTCAAAATTAATATTCATTAACTTATATTACATTCTTATATACAGATTGAGACGTCTACCCTTCATTTCTACCAAGATGTCATCAAATACTTCCTCCTTGAAATCTGGAGTTCTGTTCAGCTTCCAGAGGAATTCCCTCTCTATCGCCAAGGTCTGAAAGTGTATTATTTGTAATTATTCTTCTTAAATAATTCTTCACGCGTTTTAAAGTAGCCATTGCACGCTCACTAGACGCGTTACAAGTTCAACAGCTTTGATGTTTCTTTGTGCACTCTTTAGATAACGAACTTGAGTTCTAAAATACGAGTATAAGATAGCAAATGCGGGAGTGTGACAAACTCAAATATTATTTAATAAATGTGTCACTGAATCAGATCTGGGATTTTTGAAACAACAAACCATTATAACATTTCACAAAAAATTACAAAAAACCTCCATTTATACACCGGCAATATACTCGTGTTTTCTCACTTTCTCCCTAAGAAAAAACACACACTCACACTTTAGTACTGTATTGTTACCGGCGTGAGGAACAATTGAAAGAAAAACGTTAAGAAAATTCGGACAGACAAAAAGACATCAAAACTGTCCATTTTGTCGCTCTATGTTGCGGTTGTGAGGTGGAGGTAGTGCAGAGGGCAGGTAGTGCGGTTACCATGCTGTCACGCCATATTTGGGGCTATGAGGAAAACATTTTGCACCCTGTTTTTAAACAAGGGTCTAGTATCATCCTGCAAGGGGTGCGCTTAGAAAGCACATTACAAGGTTGTATATAGTATGTAGGCCTCTGTATTAAATCAGTTATTTGTGAGTTATGTTGAATTTCATTAAAAGAAAATAATATTGTCATGAAATTCTGTGGGAAAACTTTGTCTTCCCAGTCTTCCTTGACTTGCGCCACTGAGTGTTACTAAGAATATAAATTGCATGCAAAATTGCTTAGCAAAAAAGTGATGGAAATAAGTCAAAGGAAAATGTAGAGAATTTTAGGAATAAGCCGAAATAAGGAAAAGAACGGCCATCCAAGATGCAAGAAGCTTTAAATGGAGATGGGCAGATCCCGTGACACGACGAGATTTCGACAGATGGATTCATAGACTGACAGATTGGTACTGTAGGACTGGACCTAGAAATAAGAAACATTAACATACAAGATGAACAGGCGAATAGAAGATCTTTGGAATCCAAAGGCCTACGAAGGCGAAGACATTTTGGGAGAAACTTTATCCTATACAATTAATTATATACTCTTTATTTTTGTATTTTGTCTATACGAGCTCATAAAGCTGGGAGTTATTGAAAATCGCAGAAATGCTGAAATAACTGTTCGCTCATAATTGGTTGCGAAGAAACTTGTTAATATATTTATGAAAGAACTGAAGAACTGTAACTAGAGAGTAAAGTTAATTTTCAGTTTTTCATACAACTTCACATAAGTGAATTAAAGGAAATTGATGAAAGTTCCAATCTTCAGAAGAGAGCGATCCTTTTGCACGGCTAAGTTCAGCCAAACCATGAATGGAAGAGAGACATAAGCCACTGCGGAAAAAAATTAAAAACTTTTTTTATCTGATTAAGGGCCTGTATGTGAGAGAACCGACACACGGATATTTTAATTTTCAATACATCTTCACTAAAATGAATTCTGTTTAATCCCGGACCCGGTTTAACAATGTATGCTTGTAATAGCCATTGAAATTTTTACTTTAATTCACTATCATCTCTGGAAAGATCTAGTAAGCTATTAATACAAACTTTTAGGTTTACGTGGAATTTTCTGAGTAAACCGTAGGAAAGCAGTGGCGTATGCGCAAAAACGGGTGTAATTTAATTTCGGTTTTTTGATGCTAGTTTCACGTTGAAAGTGGAACATTGAAATAAGTCTTAAATGGTGTCTGGAAGGCCATTATTGTTTAAGGAGGAATCCTACTGATCAATTAGCAGCCACTTTTCGAGATAATAGTATGAACTGATAGTCTATTGAACACGGTCTCAGGCAATGTTGTTACCAAAATGCATCACGTGTAAATCGTTCTACATTTGTTGGTTAGGGCTATATCCCACATACGCTTCTTGACCACGACAACATGAGGTATACAGGCAGCTAGACGAAACCCAACCATCGTCGCATGCAGTAGCAAGCATGTTCAAACAATGCTAGGCTATGGCGCAGTTTGCGCACATTTAAACTCAATTTACTTTACACCCTTGGAACTGTGAGCAAAAGCCATACAAACAGCTAAATCGTTACTATTATTGCTTATGTAAAGCCATACAAACAGCTAAATCGTTACTATTATTGCTTATGTAAAATGTTTGGTATTGTTAAAACTGCATCAATAATAAATTTCCTTAGAATATTAACGTTTTAGTACATGCGTTTGAAATTCAGTTATTTAACCGAACTTTAATTATATTCGTGGAAAGACAAGTCATCATTTCTCCACAGAACTAGCGTTTTCCAGAGAAAAAGAGTTGCAATGGTACTTTACAAAACTGGTGCTAACACCTGGGGCAAACATTTGTAGGGTAACTAAATTTAAAAGTTAAATGCCCGGATAATGAAAGTTCATTTATATTCCGCCCATTACAGATCTGTTAATAGCACATTTGATTCTGTTTCCATGGTCTTCAAAGAAACTAAACAACAAAAGTATGGATCATGGTTTCCTCAGAAAGCTGCCTCAGGGTGATGTCGGAAGTCAGGGGCAGGATTCGGACTACCTGGTTATCGCCCAGAATTGCTCGAGTGACTTTCGCAGTTCCATTAACAATTTTCACAAAGGGCCATTTTGGAATAAAAACTATTTTTCTCAACTCCAAATTATCTAATAAGGCAAGTTGCATTCATCATTGCCAAATATCGCCTCCATCTATAGGGGAATTAGAGATAATGCTCCTTAATTGCAGAAAATTACCAGTAACATTTTATGGCGGTTTATCTCTTTATGAATTTATTGCGTTCGCTACTTCCTGCTCCCGGGACATTTATTAACTTTATGATATTAATTTAATTATTTAAGCCATTCTCTTTTACCAAGCATCACTTTTTAAATAGCTGTTAACACCAAATTAAACTACCGCGGCATCTTAGGCAGTGAACAGTAACACGAGGTAAAATGATATATTGGTAAAGGAATTTGGAGCAGGAAATTTTGGGTTACCTCCCGGGCATATGCTAGTGACAAGGACTTAGGAAAAATTTGAAATAACCTAAGTCAGGAAGGACTGCCCTGATGGGTTTCGAACTGTAGACGAGTCCGTGTCTTAACAATCTTGGCCACCATGTCTGTTCTAAGTATCATTGCCGAACTATGCAATATGACAGTTTTGTTCATATACATTAATGCTTTTATTAACCATTTATTCATTAAGCGGTTGTAACAACGTTGTTCCATATTAGAATTTTTCAAGCATTGTGATTAAAGTTACCATATTCAAGGCAAAATAAAACTCGTATTTGCTCTTACCAACATTTCATCTTAGGCGCTTCCAATGGTATTTCCAATCGTACTATTTAAATTTGATACCTAAAGTCACTATTTCATCTGCATGTAATTTCACTGATTTTTACAGTGGACTCTTATGTAATTTCGCATGTTTTTATTGGGCGATATCTGCAGAAAACAAGGGTTAGAAAGCTTCTATCAAAAACTCCCTAACTGTTTAAGAAATTTCCGAGATTCCTGTTTCAATATCCAAGATAACAACTGTAATTCATATTGAGTACTTAGGTGTTTTTATCTATATTTTAGTCGTTCCTGGTGATCTAGTGATAACCATACCTGGTTCGTAGACCCAAATCGCGGGTTCAATCCCTGCCAGAGTCAATGGGGTTTTTCGGGCGTAAAAATCCTAAGTATGACTTCCTTCGAAAAGAAAGTAAAGCCATGGGTTCTGTGTTGTAGGTTTATCATGTAAAATACCTCAAGCGTGAAAGAAGAGGCCTGTTAGTAAAATTTGTCGGCCGTTTCACGCCCTGAATTGAATGGGACGCTGATGGCCTGAGATGTTAAAGGGCGTCCGTAAATAAAACAAATCAACCTATATTTTAATTATCCTGTTCCATTCTATAAATTTAAATTTGTCTTGCTTATACAGATTCCTATAGCATATTACAACCATAAGCAGTAGGTGTGATGGAAATAGGATTTTGCGTAATACAAATGTTATTTTGTGAATGACGTTAAAAGTAGTTTATAATATGTCTAGTTTCTGCTGCTGTTTCAGGCTCTTCAGCTTTTCAAACCAGTCCTTCTGAAGTGCGTTCGACTGCAACTATTCTGGAAACTGTTTAAAATCATTATTTGCATCATTACTATTTTTTTTGGAATTTATACAGTGTGTGCCGCAATTCGTGCACAGGACCATTACCTGTGATTTCTGAATAAAAGAGGAAAAGAAAATGTTAGTGATAAAATATTGTGCGACAAATTTTAATTCCACATTTTTGGTAAAACTGCATAACGCAGAATGTCTTAATAGTAAACATCATTGCATGCGTTTTACTTATGTAATGATAACTCAAATGGTAACGTATAAAAGTTTAGACTTGGTACGTATGCAATGCAGTTTCACGCCGCTTCCTTTCTGATTTTTATGTATTTATTTTCTTTCTAGTTTGAGTACATTTTATTTAAGTCTGATTTTCGATTTGGTGCTAGTTTTTTTGTCGTTTTTGCACCATATATATATATATATATATATATATATATACTGAAAAATATGGAAATATTTTTAGTAATAACATTTGTGATTTACAGAATATGTATTATTTCACACAAAATGTGTTAATGATACAAGAAGCGTAACCCAGTCATTATAGTATATGTAAGTAAAGCTCAAACAAAGTAAGCGGCGTGAACCTGCATTGAATACGTACACGAGGAAGCATTAGAACCTATCGCAAGTTGGTTGCGATGCCCGAAGGAAACATATTTCTTACCTGCGCCATTACTACTTGAGATATCGATCCGTTAGCAGAGTGGACGTTTCTAAGTCCAAGAACGCAATACGTTTCTTTAAGAGTTTTTTTAAGTATTGTTTATAGCGTTACAGAGAAAATATTGTGTATTTCTATTAGTTTTAATTTCTTTCTGGTTTTAATATTGAAACTCTAATGTTAGATAAGTATGTTTAAATTATTATTATTATTATTATTATTATTATTATTATTATTATTATTATTATTATTATTATTATTATTATAATAATCATTATTATCATCACTACCACCATCATTATATTATTATTATTATTATTATTATTATTATTATTATTATTATTATTATTATTATTATTATTATTATTTTATTACCATTATTTCACAAATCGACTCTGATCTATATTCACGGACGCTCTTTAGCATCTCAGGTCATCAGCGTCCCATTCAACTCAGGGCGTGAAACGGCCGACAAATTTTGCTCAGAAACCTCTTCTTTCAAGCTTGAGGTGTTTTTCGTGCCGTAAATGTACGACACGGGACCCATGACTTTACTTCCCTTCCGAAGAAAGGCATACTTAGGATTTATACGCCCAAAAATCCATCGATCCTGGCCGGGTTTGAACCCGCGATCTTGTGTTTAGAAGGCATATATGGTTACCACTACATCACCAGGACCGAAGATCCACTCCCAGCATTGACTCAGTAACAGAGTGCGAAAGGGGGCGAGGTTTTGCTGTCGTGCTAATAACAGAAGTTTAGTTGACTAAAACGAGCCCGGGTACCATGGAACCGAGAATTGCTTGACATTTGTATATGCAGGATATGTGAAAACTCCGAAAAAAAGTACCCAGATAACTGAGCCCAACCCAGATGCGAACTTGCGCTTGCTGGATTACGAAGAAGACACTCTACCCCAACACCGTGACTGATGATAACCACTAGTCAAGGTATATTATGTCGATTGGTTCTAGTCCGTACTAATGCCGTCGTATGTCACCATGGTAGAGAAATGGCGTTTCCAACCCTCGAAGTCAGCGACACGCGCCATTATTGCTTCTCAGTGCACCAAGTCTTAAGCTCTTACGCGTTACCAATAGAGCTGTCATAATATGTGATAATGGTTACTACTAAGATATTCTGTATTATGCAGCGTTGTCAAAATGTGCATTTAAAATTTATCAGACGATATTTTGTCACTAAAATTTTCTTCTTTCCTTTTGTCTATGAACCAGAGAATGTGGTACGCGTACAGAAATTTCGGGACACCCTATATATTACACACAGTATAATATAACGGATGACTCAGTTGATTCTATAATAATGAAGTTATGCAAATTTTCTTTTTTAACGTTATCATAAACTAGCGTTATCATAACGCTACAGTTCATCGTGATAGCCAAACACGTTGGAATAATGGGTCAAACTACTGATATATTAACTGAGGTAAAATTTAAGGCATTTTCTGTATAATAACCACATGGCACATCTTAACAAATTGTATAGCGAACATAGAAAATTCTAAAAAATGTAATGTGGTTGTCTCTCCATATATTTAATATTCTGAAATAAAAATATTCTTTAGAATAATAAAAAACGTTTTTTTAATTAAACCTTTGATACTTAACTAGTAACAAATTGAAATAACTTGGAAGAACGGCATAAATAGGAGAACATATTTTTGTTAAATGTCCACAGTCTTTTTTAAACACATGTATTTTTGCTCTCTGCTGATCCCGGAATGATATAATACAAAATAAATCAAAGAAAAATGTCAGTTTCTTTATTTACATAATTTGACAATGTACCTAAGCAGGGTTTATACATTTTCAAAATCCAATATGATAATGGGTTGCTCTAACTTGGTTGTTTAGAGTGTGTGAAGTTGCATAGTTTTTGTGTTATTTTAGCAAGTAGTTTCATGTAGAGAATCGTTAAACTGTAGGTTAAGGAATCTTTTCTAATATTCTTTATTAGTTCGTTTGAGAATGAATGGCGGCCTTATGATTTAAACATCAATAAAGCACCACCAAATTAAAAATTATTTTCTTAATACAAATAACCGGCATTTATATATTTTTACCAAACAATAGCAAGTATATTTTTGCTAATTCTATTAAAAAAAAACGAGGTTTCTAGAGAGGACGACATTTCTAAATGCCGTCACAGCTTTTTCTTTATTCTTCAGGAAACTGTCAAAATGTTTGAATAAGTGAAAGTCAGATTGTGAAAGATTGGGTAAATATGCTGGATAAGATAATTCAGTTCATTCAGCTTCAGAGTGTACTATGCGTCGTACCTTATCACGAAGAAGAATAGGCACTTTAAATTGTTTGGTTTTATTTTATTGCCAGTTTTCTTGCAGCTTCCGATGCAGTTTTTCAATTTCTTGACATTACTTCTTCGAAGTGATTGTTTTGCCACGATACACAAGACTTAAGCGTGTTAAACCAGCCGCAGATCATCATACAGCCACATAGCTCTCCTCTGGTGTAGGTTTGGTTTTGCGAGGTGCTTCGGCGTTTCGAGATGCAGATCATTTGCGGTTGTCATAGATAATCAACTTTTCATCATATGTCACAATACAAATCAAAAAGGAACAACTTTTGTGGCGCAAAAGCTGAGAATAGAAACCTAACTCTTAATGCTCAGTTAATTAATGTGTGATCCCTTTATCAGGTTTATCAATTTTCTTTTTTCTTCAAGTGATCACAAAGAGTTCAGGATTCAAGCACGAGCTGCTTAACCAGTTTGACGCGTATTTGCTTGAACAATTTACCTGAGTTTATCATAATCAACTTTATTATGACGTCATCGACATTTCTCATTTTCGAAATTCCCAGTTCGAAATTTTTCGAACTAACGCCAAACTGCATTTGAAAGTGCTTCATTCTCCCCATAATTTCGCAGATTTTCAGTGGTTTAAGTAGTAGTGTGTTCAAGTTAAAACTCGTGGAAGATGTGTATAGCTCTGCTTGCTAACCATAAGATGCTTGGTATAACAAAATAAAATCTAATTTTCAACAATACTAACACTAATAAAGTAGGCGAAGTATAAGCTTGAAAATGCCAATTAAAAGTATATGCGTGTATATTTATGTATATAATTATTGATAGTTTACAACTTATATTTATAATATAAATTTTTACTTGATTTTCTCTATGCCCTATTATTTCGCCACCAAGTAGAACAGAAAGTAACGCATTGAAAATTGTGAACAATATATAAATCATATACAGTAACCCTCATGAAACCTAATACATGGGACCAAAAAGTGTATTCGGATGTTTCTTTAAAAAAATAGAACACGATTTACTTTTCATGGAGTTTTGATTACATTTATGTGTTTTTTTTTTTTGAATTTATTATAAGTGAATGAGAATAGAAGCAGGTATTGTCTGTCGAGGGCCTAGTTTCTTTTTCAAGGATACTCTTTGTAATTTCAGATTAACACCCAAATTTCGTCGTCTGGTAGAACATTTACTCATAAATGTTTTGCACTAATCACTTTGATATTTAGGTACAGTGGTGGAGCATTTGGTTGTTAGTAGGCGGGACATGTAAGTACTCGGCCGCTGAAAAGACAAAGTGTGGTAAGGAACTTAACTGAACTTCCATCTTTAAGACATTCTAGTTGATTACGAATGATAGAGCTGGTAAAATTCTTTCTTTTCATAACTGTTTTGGAACTGAGATTATCCGAAGTGTTTGTCAAACGTATTAAACAATAATATGCAAGTTCTCAGTTATTACAATCTATACCGAATAAATGTGGAGAAAATTTTGAAAGTCTTATTTTAATAAATTGTAACGTCGAGTAACCGGTAACTAGGTAATATTTATTTGATGCACATTTTAGTCGAAAACACTGCGTTTGATGTACCAGATTTTATAAATTGGGCGAATCCTTGATTTTGATACTAAAATTTATTTCGTAACCGTTTTGAAATAGTAAAAAGTATGATTTGAGTGTAGTAATGTGAAAACTCTTGAAATGTATCGATAATTCAATGTATTCCGTGGCAAGTTTACCGAAATTTTGACTGCAGAACTAGCTTATTTGCAACATTTAAACAATAGAAATAGTGGACAATAATCGCTGAAGGATTAATTTAGTCATCGTACAATTGCTTAAAGCTGCGCCCCTCTCCTGTCTCCTCCTGTTACATGCTGTCTCCTCCGAAAATAGGAGACATAACAGTCAAAAATGTCAGAAATGGTACCCACACCCAGTTGTTAAACATCCTACAAAAGATTTTTACATATAGTTCTCATCGGCAATTCGGTAGTGTAGTGCCTATAAAATTCCACTGCTGATTTGATGCCAGCAGTTTTGAGTTAAACACAATGCATGTTTTGCAAAAATCTGTTATCGCAATGCGGTGTTTAATCTCTCAGTCCATCAACAACAGGAGTTAATTTATCGCAGTATATAAGTTTGCTTTTTTTTTTTTTTGTTTTTTTTGTTTTTTTTTTTTTTTTTTGGCATCAACGTGAGTTACTCTAAAATGCTTGAAAATCCTTCGCCAAGGGTCACTGAGAACGTTAGGTTTAGATATACTGTACCATATCTTTGCCATCAAACTACATATGGAACTCTCTTTAATTTGAACGTACAGTATTTTGTTGTAATATAAATATTGTATTGTTTTTAGCACGGCCTCGTGTCTACCTTTGTTAGACTCGAGATTCTGACAACACTCAAAGATAAATGTGCATAGGCATTCCGGTGGAGTTTTCCCTGCTACCGAAAACTATAAACGATTTTCTCCACTTATGGTTCAATAGTGCATTCTACAAGACGCATAAAGACAATGTATGTACACAAACAAAATCCGTTGCAGTAATGATTATTTACGGGTTTTTATCATGTAAGATATAGCGTAGATTTTTAGTGTTATAACGCCGATTTTAACTATGGAGACACTGCAGGCCGTAAACACTGACACACAAGATGATCTGAAAATTTGGGAATGAATTGTTTATAAGGAAGGAAGCGTTTCAGGGTTAAGTTTAGGGTCCTCCGCGGCATTTGTTCTTTGTGAGGACTGAGGAATACCTGAAAAAAAGTCCTGGCGGGAAGCGAACTCCTGATCACGGGTTCGTGCCTTACCTATCTCGGCCACCCGTATCTGTATGGCGAATTCGTTAATAATTACGTCCAATTTAAGTTGCATTAGGTAATGGAGAAAATAAATGAATTCAACTTAACGTTCTAAATGGCCTTTATGGACTACACCAAAGCCCTCGACTCTGTGAAAAACTCAAGCATAATCCAACACTTCTAAGACCAGAGGTAGAACAAAAATATACAAATATATTGGCCAGCCTGCAGTCACAGTAGGGGAAGGGATACCTTTCAAACTAGGAAGGGGAGTAAGACAAAGCAACCCAATACCTTCCTAACATTTCACAAGTTTACTGGAGGAAATACTTCGGCAAATACACAGAGGAGACAGTTTTTGTGTCACTATAAATGTACATAGTTACTAATTTTAGGTTTGTAAACCCTATGGTATGATTTGCAGAAAAGGGAAGGAACATGCCAAATATGCTTTTAAGTATTCAGGAATAGCAAATACGTTGGCATAGCAATAAACTTGATGAAAGTGCAGTCAAATTATCGCATT
This sequence comes from Metallyticus violacea, assembly GCA_030762175.1. Lineage (NCBI taxonomy): Eukaryota > Metazoa > Arthropoda > Insecta > Mantodea > Metallyticidae > Metallyticus > Metallyticus violacea. The sequence continues at coordinate 213,540,556 of CM060846.1, read as the reverse complement.
TCATAAACACATGGAAATGAAAATAAAAGGAGTGGCCCTGGCATGAAAAAAATTCTGGGCCCTGAAATTCATCATGCAGGACAAATAATTGAGCCGCAATCTATGATTTAAAGCATTTTCCCTACGCTGTTGTGCGGTTGCCAAACTTGGTGCCTGACGGAATATCACCAGAATTTACGAGTACGAAAACCAGAATGAAGCGGAATAAAGTTATGTTGTCTAATGAAATATAAACAACAGCTGGGTGGGGTACTGTAGGTTACGAGCTACGAATCAGCCTCTCCTCTAATGCCTCTCACTCATCAGTTCTTTTTTACCTGCTATTTGGTGGCCCATAGCTTGCGTTCGTGATTTTTTTTGTATTAACCTAGTAGTTTGAGTGTACCTAACTTGATGTTAAGTACTTAAGAATCCTGATGACTACTCATCACAATACCATCCAAGTGGTCAGCAATAAATGGAGAGCTAAGTACCTCTCACGGACAAAATCCCCACAACAATACTACCCGACATGGCTCAAAGTACAAACAGCCAAAAATGAAAACGATAACGTCATATAGCAAGTCTTTCAAGCAACAGATGGGCACAGATCTCAACCATGTGATATCTCCGCAAGTATGTGTATAAAATCAAATGAGGCAGACCAAGAACAAGTTGGGAAGACGCTTTTTAAAAAATCGCAGCAGCACATTGTTCAAGCGTAACGAGGAAGATGGAGATGGATTCAGAAAACAACAGACGCATGAATAAGTTCACGAAAACAGTGATAGAAAATCGTGTGAACACTTATCACGACCTAACGATGTGTAAGTCGGGAAGTAACTTTGATGGAAACTAAAAGCGATTAAACTCACCAAATGAGATACTGATGGGTTACAGGCCACCCTCATTTAATATTTTATAGCTTATGTTATTAAGTTGATCAGCATGGAATCTCTTTGTCATTCGGAATATATCATCAGCATGAGCCATACATCCTCTCTTGTAATTTGTTATTGATGGGAAACAAACGTCTAATTAATTAATCTCTTAAAATCAGGAAAGGAAAAGGATTTCCAGTATTTGTGCGCAGTGAAGAGGTTTAATTGTTGATAATCGGCCAAATTTCCGTATGATGTTCTTTCTAGCAAAGCCAGGTTGGCAGCAAATCAGCAGGAAATACATTATTTCTTAAAACAGCTCTGGTTTGTCATATCGCTAACTTTGAAAAGAATTTTGATCACTTTGTAAGATAGTAAATCATCGTACGTTTAGTGCTAGAATCCGTTTAGACGCCACTTGTGCTGCCACTGTAATAATATAATCTGCTTTCCATTCATGACAATTTTGCTTCTTTGGCATCTACATCCTCTAGTACTTGTGGATCAAATGTTTTGCAACACTATATAATGGAACCCTATACATACGATCTCTTCTTTATCGTTTTGTGAGGTAGCCATTGTATATACTTGAACTTGTATAAACTATGTAGAAGTTATGAGGCATTAACGTCTTTCCTCTCTGATAGCACAAAACCATGGTGAAAAGGCTTCAGAAAATTAGGACCTCAACTGTGCAGTCAACCAGGATGAATAACTTCATCTCTTATGCCCGCAAGCAAGGAACAAAACCAACTGCAGTTCACTAATACAATATCGCGCAAGAATTTTTAAGCAATCGCCAATGTACATTTAATATTTAATTGTCTGTAATATCAAGTTGATGTACATTCAATACCTTCGTCACTCGGATGTCATCAGCATGAACCTTACATAACCACTTGTAGAGACCGTTTCAGCGCCACTTGTGCTCCCACTGTAATTTTACCGCTACGGGTGGTCGAGGTTGTTAAGGTGCGGATTCGTGAGCGAAAGGTCTAGGATTCGATTGCCGCCAGGACCATCCTACCTGACTGGGGATTTTTCCAGGATTTCCTCAGTACTCATAAATGGAAAATGCTGGGGAGGTACTCTGAACTTAGGCCTAGAACGTTTCCTTCCTTTTAAAAAGGAAATATTTCCCAATTTATAATTTCATCTTATGAATTACCAGTGTTCACTAGTTGTGATGCATCAGCAGTAAAAAGGGGCGTTAAACACTATTAAAAACTGTTAATTATACTCTCTGCTTCCAATACATGACAAATATGCGCATGGTATCTGCATCCGCTATTTGTATTGTTGCTCAGTTTTGCAACACCATATAACGAAACCCAATACACACCATCTCTCCTTCCTCGAGTCCGTTAATCTTTCACCAGACATCATAAATTCTTGCGTAGCGGTGGCACAACTTTGTTTCAAAAAGTGCCGTTTCTCGTAAAAAGCGGCCGAACTCTTGTTCAATAATAGCAAATGGGAAATAATATTTAGTTTTTATTAGTAAGTTCTGTCTTTATACAAGTCTAATTATCTTAGGCAGACAAAAACACGATCCTCATAGAATGCGACGAGTGATACTTTAAACCTATACAGAAATCTGAAGTATGTGAAAAAAGAAGATATCTACATATTCGGAAAGCAGACCTGGCATGTTCCCCGTCTGTGCGTTTCAGAGCATCATTGAATGATAATAGCTCCACCGGTAGAGGTAAAATTGTGCTGTGGTAGTGCAGCTATCTCATCTTTCCCGTGGGTGGTATAGTTAAAATCTTCACCTAAGGCAATTTCCAATCTTTTTTCCTAGGTGAGGCGTTGCAGCATCACGGAATATCCCTTCTTTTCTTTGGCATAATGGAGACAAATGGTTGATAAATATTGATAATACTGTGAACTACAAACAAGGATAATGTGCGATCCATGGGTGCCAATCAAAATAATTGAAGTCTACAGCTTTTATACGTAAATGATATTCTGTATCTATGTGTGCCCGGTCTTAAGAACAGTAGTAGTCATCTAACTAACTATAGACGGATATTACATTTATTAATATACATTATGAACGTTATCGGGCAATGAATGCGAGTACATGTAATCCAAATAATAGAACAGTGCATCTATATCGAGGTAAACAAAGATCACTCTAAGTGATCGTACATTATTTATTTTTTTTTAGTCAAAAGTGATCCTCCCGGATGTTATCTTGAACTCTATGAAGATGTCACATTTCCTCAGCATTCCTAGGATTTGCTCATTGTTAATTCATTATGATAGTTTGTAGATTCTTATTTGTTTGACGTCGAAACTTGATTGTAACTTACTTTGTTGATGATTTTCAAACTAATAAGCTATAAAGTTCCCTATAGAGCGCAATTTTTATGTACATATACTCTATTCCAGATGGGTGGAGAGTGGAAGTAAACATTGACCATTAGAAACAAAGATACATTTGTTCCTAATGGTCAATGTTTTGGATAGTACTTCAACCTTTTTCAAGGGCTGGCCGTTTGTGTCTATGCCCCTAGTAGAAGCACCTCCGAGATGAAGGAATGGGGTGAGGGGACACCCGGCGGCCAGGACACAGGGGCTGTGAGGCATCGGCATAGACGAGGTCCAATATTTTTTTTCCATTTAGAGCACCCTGACACGGACGAAGAAGAAAGCTGTACCTCCAAGGAGTTCGAGCTCCCCCAGAAGGATCGCTTCCATACCAGACGCCAAAGCAGAAATCATTCCAAAGCACAAGCCACCATCATACCGCACAAAGCTCACGAATGCTCGTCTGGCACTTTCAACTCTTTGACAGAACCAACGGAATGAAATGAGATGAAATGGGAGGGTGGAAAATTCTTGTAAAGGAAAGACCAGCGATGCATTTGCAAGACTCTATGCCAGCACACGCCTAAGCAACCAGGGGAAACTATAAAAAGAAAACAGGGCCAGGAGGACCAGTTCCAACAGCTTTGAACCCTGGATCTTCCAAATGCGAGTCCCAAGCGTTACCCTCTTAGCAACCCTGCTGGATAGAGCTAATATTAGACGTACAGTAATGAAATTACAGTATTCACTCGCAACAGAATGTTAACAACAACCTACCATAGAAATGTGCAACATAGCTGTTGATACGGCTAGGTATGAGACTTGTTGGCGATTACCCATGTCACAGCCAATGCGAAGAAAGCATTCATTTGAAGGTTGAACTGCTGTGCTAAAGTCATGTTGTGTATACTTGTTCCCCCTCTCAACACACGCTGATGACCTCAGATGTTAAACAGCGTTCGTAAATAAACAACAAACCTATCAACACGTGTGGAATATTTTAATGGTTCATGTTGAGGAATACTTCTCATTAAGCTACTCTCCCGCTATCATGAAGCTATTTCATACTCAATTTCGCGAGATAGGTGCATTGAAAATATAAGAAACGTGATATCCGCAAAAAGGAAATATCCGGTCATCCAATTATCTGATTACTGACGCGGCGGCCGAGGACTGCATCGTTCGATATGGCATAGTATTTGCAGTTTAGTATTCTTAGCAAAATTTACTCTAGGATTACACACTTAGGTGTCTTTCACTGTTCAAACGACACTGAGTGGCGTAAAATTTAAGACCAACGTGGCGGTACATTAAACTCAGTCCGCCCCAATTCATCTTACCCGGAAAGAGCTATATCGATCGATGGTTCATCGATTGATGCTGTCCTCCAGCTAACGCAGGTCTTATACGCTATATCTGTTTCCATTTGCACCATGTTAACCATTTCACACAACTATCTCCTGGCTGCAGCATAACTTCAGGAGAGCAGATAACAAACTATTGTTAGTCCTTGTTGCCACTGGGAACTTAGCAGGCTCCTGCCCGTTATTAAATAAATAAATATACAGCAGTGGTGAAAACACTGACCGGCCTGGATTCAACTTTAAGAATTGTTGAAAACTTCACTTTAACAACATATACTGTGCTGAGGGTAAAGAGTAGAACAGAATAGAATAGAATAGAATGGACTGGAATAGAATAGAATAGAATGGAATAGAATAGAATAGAATAGAATTGCAAGTTTACAGTGCTAAAGGCAGATTGTCAAAGGGAAAATATGAAAAAGAAACTTTGGGTTATTTGTTTGGTGAATGAGGGACCATGGGCAAGCTAAGTATGTTCTATGTCATCCCGTAACGTCTTACACTCTGAACATCACTAACATCTCTGAAATAATCATGAAACATTGACCGTTACCAATTAAGAGAAATCCCAGGCTTTTACCTAAGAAATGGACCCAGGATTAGTCCTAAGCTCGCTGGGTAGCAATCAGGTTTAAATACTTACTGCCGTGAAGAGTTTGATGCATTTTTCATGCTCACTCATTTCGTATGTGAGCGTGTTTCTCGCACATTTAAGTCTTTTAGTTTACAATTTAACCAAGTTTTGTATATGTACATGTGAAGGTATGCTCTATCCCGTTGAATGCAAATCAGAGTCCTGCAGGTTAATTTGGCTCCATATCAAGTGCAACAAAGATCGTATACCTATTGAAAATTACCTCTTTCGTTTCCTTTAGAAATAATAAAAACCATTTATGTTAAAAAATCCAGTTGTTAATGTTTACATTTAACAAAAAATCCAATAACATTTTGTGTAAAATTGAGTTTCTAAAGATAATACAAGCCTGCTTTATTTCAATTTCAAATATTAAGACCACAGCAGTATTGACATCTCATCAGATTTCATTAATGATATTTCTGCCACCAGATGACGCTATTGTTACTTTCAATCTTGCTCTTCAGATGGAGTGGGGAAAGAGTCAACTGCTGGTAGGATTATCGTTAGTCTAAGCGGATAAGAAGGAGCAATTTTATTTATTTCAATATATACACATATTTATACAGCGATTAAAATACTAGTTACAAAATGGAAATGGGGATGGTAGGAATTTTAATTACAACAGTGGTGGTAAAATTAATAACTAAAAATGTGTGATAAGTATGCGGTAGGGGAAGATTTGAAGGCAAAACTGTGATCAGAATATTACACATATATATTTAAAAAACGAAAAGTTTCACATTGGGGGTAGTGGCGGAAACGTTATGGCTAAAATTAGAACTAAAATATATAAAGAAGAAGGTGATGGAAAGAAAATGTTTTAAATTTTTGAAAAATGATAATTCATTTTTTAAAATTAACTCACTCATTGGTATTTACAATTGTTAAGGAAAAATAATTTTCAAAAATAAAAATAATTTCAAATTTTACTAACGCAAAATATAGTAATAACTAGTTTTGATTGAATAAAAAAACTTACGCTGCAAGCAAAATGCTAAATTGTGTACATATTTGTTAATTTACTTTATAAAAAATAGGTGGTTAAAAATATATATACTTAAGATGGTGGTAGAGGTGGAGAAATATATTTTTAACTCTGCAAAATGAGCTGTTACACGGAAAAAAATAACTATTCACTGTTGATATACATTTTTGAACAATAAATGTTAACATGGCATATATAACTCTTAAAAATTGAACTAAAAGTTAAAAATTATATTTTTAACTTTACTTAATAGAGGTGACGTTTAGGTACATTCTGTCGGAGGAAGAAAGTATAAGCCTATAGGGCAGTGCTCCATTTTCTTATGTGCTCGGGTACATTTAACTCATGCCTAAGATGGTGCGGGCGCCGCCGCAATTAAAATCGCTATTTGATGATGATGATTATTATTATTATTATTATTATTATTTTATTATTATTATTATTATTATTATTACTACTACTACTCTACTACTACTACTACTACTACTACTACTACTGCTGCTGCTGCTGCTACTACTACTACTACTACTACTACTACTACTACTACTACTACTACTTTTACTACCACTTTTACTACTACTAATACTACTACTAATACTACTACTAATACTACTACTACTACTACTACTACTACTACTAATACTACTAATACTACTACTACTACTACTACTACTACTACTACTACTACCACCACTACTATTACTACTACTACTACTACTTTTACTACCCCTTTTACTACTACTTCTACTACTGCTGCTGCTGCTACTACTACTACTACTACTACTACTACTACTACTAATAATAATAATAATAATAATTATTATTATTATTATTATTATTATTATTATTATTATTATTATTATTATTGTTATTATTATTATTAACAAAATTCAATACTATAAAATATTTCAAAATAATTATAAGTAACATGTCTTAGATTTATAACTTGTATAATTAGTATGAAGTTTGACATTGCATGTTGGTTGCAAATTCAGAAAAAAAAAAAAAAAAAAAAACTATGTGTAGCTGGAACGAGCTGCTCCTAATGAATAATCTAGATGTGAGTCTGTCAGGCTGCGTAGGTATTTATTGTACATGATTCTCATAGATGAATACGTGATCTTGCAAAATATATGTCAAACCAAAGCAATAAGTTTTGAAAGCAACACTGCGGACCATGAGATATTTATTCCTCTCCACCAGAGTTCAGAAATTTCTTGGAACTCTATAACATGATTTCAAAGGTATAGCTTCTTGAAGTTTTAAAATTTCCATTTTTAATTCTTCAAAATTGCAGTTCACTAATATCAGCTGAAGCAAATGGATTATTGATAATAGTTATCACGGGTTCAAGTGGTGAAAATGGCTAAACCGTTACTAAATTCTGTGACTAGGATTTAAAGATGCTGGAAGAAAGAAAATCACATTCAGCGACATTTATGAATGAATGAATGGTGTTTAGCGTCCGTTTTTGCTACAGAGGCATCACAGGCGATGGCCACTAAATGATACATGAAACGAAATGATACATTGGGAAAGGATCCATTTTTAAGGGAGGAAACGTTCCAGGCCTAAGTTTAGGGTACCTCCCCAGCATTTGCCACTTATGAGGAATGAGGAAAACCTGAAAAAAACCTCAGTTAGGGAGGACGGTCCTGGCGGGATTCGAACCCCAGACCTCCCGCTTATGAGTCCGCGCCTTAACGACCTCAGCCACCCGTGGCCGTACGACATTTATGGTTTCCATATTTGATTTTAAAGTTGGAATTTGTGAAAAAAAAAAATCTTTTTAAAATTGCAATCTATAGCTTTAGTTTCCCCTGAAAAGCATTTTCTACACTTATACTGTCTAAAATATAGCGATCTTTTCCTTGGAATTCGAGGTCTAGCTCGATTAACTTTGAGATGATATCTGCCAAGAAACGCAAACCTAATAGCAATAGTAACACATAAGCTGTTGACAATATTGCCCAGAAGATGAATTCAGGAAATCTCTGATCTCATCCAGAAGATTACGTCTGCATGAATAATTACATCACCATGCTGAGAATCTGATATACTCTAAAGATTTTTAAACAATAGGTCACATGTAGAAGATGATCTGATGTAAAGTACTACACGAGTTACAACTTTCATGACATGGTCGAACTTCAAAGTGTTAGCGCATAAAGCCTTCGTGTAGATAATACAGTGATAAGTAACAAAGGAATGAACAATCTTTGAGCAAGATACTCATTATTATTACCAGTCATTGAAGGCGCCCCATCTGTTATAGTAAGGAGTGGAATGTTACACTTTCATAAATTTTACAAATTAACATGTAAAAACAAATTAAACATGTGTTCTCCCCTGATACGTTCATGAAATTGCAACAATTTTTCAAACCCCTCCTTAACCGTAAAATCATGAAAGATCATTCTAACAAATACACAACTGTCCAACATCGGAAATATTCATTGCTTTTATCAAACTGAAGAGAAAAATATTCATACGATTGCAGGTCTTGATATAATTGAGATTCTAAACTGACAGAAATTAGTTCAACCCGTCCAGCAAAAGTTTGGTGCGACAATTGAAATCCTTTTATGGAAGACATAAGTGCAGATTTATCTTTGTGGCCATCATGCAGAGGTTCCGCGGCAATGAACTTTCCCGTCTCACTGAAAGGTTTTTTCCTTTTAGCTAAAATATAAGAGGTCATTGTCGCGTTACTATTATGCTGAACTGGCTTTGGAAACAAACATTGCTGTAATGTTAATTTAGATTTTAACTCTCTAACTTTGTGTTCTCGTAATTCGTAATTAACGGGAAATTCACTATAAAAGTTCATGTCGAAAAATTACATTTTACGTCACTTTTTTTAGGAACAGACACACTGTTCTTACACCATAAGCACACGGGTTTTCCTCTGGATTCGACAAAACAATACTGCTCCTCCCAAATCACTGTTAAAACTGTAAGCTCTTTGCCTTATAGCCATATTGTATTAAGAATAATCGATCACAACGCAAGACACGTAGCTGAACCTGCACTCACAAGCTCTCAATTGTTGATCGATTTGATTTATTTATGGACGCTCTTTAACATCTCAGGTCATCAGCGTCCCAACTCAGGGCGTGAAAGGGCGAAAAATTTTGCTCAGAGACCTCTTCTTTCAGGTTTGAGGTTCTTTTTCTTGCCGTAAATGTACGACACGGGACCCACGGCTTTACTTCCCTTCCGAAGGAAGCCTTACTTAGGATTTTTACGCCCGAAAAAATCCATCGATCCTGGCCGGGTGTGAACCCGCCATCTTGGGTTTAGAAGGAAAATAGGTTTGTTGGGATTAAAGTGATTATGACTCCAATTCCTGACATGTTGAGTTCAGAGGAAAACACAAATCATGGTAGGAGGGGGTGGGTACTGGCGAATCTGCCTGTCTTGTACGGCAGAAAGTATTTTGATCACAGTGGCACAGCTGCTTGAAGGGATAAAAATATAGGGCAAGAACCCTTCTCTTAAGAGGATAAAAGGAAAGGACCGGCATTGTTTGGTTAGAGAAACAATGAATACAGCTTTGAGTGTACATAAATATGTTTCATGGGTGTGTACTGGGAAGATGATAGGAAGGAAATAGTTTTATCTTGAAATTTGAATTAATATTAGAAATTGTCGGATTAAAACTTTGCTTATGAAGGGCGCCAGGAAAATACATCACGAACACTATGGCACCCAGGGGCGCTGTATTGGACAGGGCCACTATAGAGCATTCATAGGTGAGTTACGTCACACTGTCAGCCAAGAAGAGCATGTAGTTTGGTGGTAAAACTGAGGAAAAAAAATGAGTGGAATTAAGAAAAATGGTGTGGTGGTGGGGGAAGCACTTGACGGCAAAATTGTGCACTAAAGGTCTGCACGAATATTATACAGAGATTAAAATATGAATTGTAAAATGGCGGCTGTGGGGCAATTTGATCTACAATGATTCAAAAAACGAGGAACTAAATAATGTAATAATGCAGCCATTAAAATATTAATTATAAAATGGGGGTGATGATGGTGGGAATTGGAACTACAAAAGCTAAGAACATATGGAGGTATGGGTAGACATGTTGGAATGAATGAATGAATGGAGTCACTTATGTCCCATACAGGGCTAGGCTACTCCTTAAGCGGAGAGAGCTCATTGACTTCTCATATAGTGAGCTAGTCCATATGAGCTATTGTCCCTATGAATTTGTTCAATTTATGCTTTTTCTTATTTTACTAGTTTAACAACAATTTAACTAAAGAATAAAGGGCTGAATATATTAAGTATTTGTATTATAAGTAGACATCGGATTTGTATGCAAATGCATGTTTAGTTTGTTTTTCTTTTGATATGGAATTAAGTTTAGCAATATGTTTCATGTTCTTTTGTGCTTGTTTGTAAAGTTTTACAGTGCATACATTTCCATATTTCCGACGTTGCTGCACATTTCATTATTTTCCCATGCATCGAGCATATAATGCATGAGATTTTTAAATTTTTGTTTTTATAATTCATGTTTAAACACATTAGTGAAAAAAAATAATAACGTCCTTACTATGGAGACACACATAAGGAGCCTCTCCAGTGCGGTAGTTACAGAATCACGTAATGTTACTGGGGAATTCCTCATTTGATTTCCCTTATCTATTTGGCATCACCATGTAGCTCAAATCTGGCCTTCTGATCTGATGCTATTCAGTATTCCGTGAGATTAAGGTCGTGTTATAATGACGAAAGAAAAGTCGTCTTAAAGTTCGCTTTTAAAACAGTGGTTTAAAGAATGTGGAGAGCCAAATTTCACTATAGACAATAAAATTATTTACTGTGTCGTGTGCAATAAACAAGTTGCAGTTGATACATTTTTTCAACCTCACTAAAGAATGAATTTTGCATTGATTTATGTGAAGCTATTCTTCCACAAACACATCGTGGAAATCACTCAGTAACCACAAGTTTCTCAATTTCTTGGAAAAATATTTTTAAAATAACGCCATTTCTGATGAATCTATTTTGAGAAAAAATTATCTAGACAGTTGTTACGCGCAGTAATTTTAGAAATTTGGGACTATTTAAACAAATCTGTAGTCTATGGGGCAGTACATGAAAGTACAGATGCCTGTGGCCATCATATGCAAATTTTCTTATAGGGAACCTATATGAAGATGAGCCAGGAATATCATCATACTTAGTTGCTTGTAGATTTTTAGATAAAGCAAGCTATGCTACTATTGCTCGCTTCGTGAATGACGCTTTGAAATTATTTTGGGCAGAAGGAAGCAGTGAGCCAATGGTTATGCTTTCAGATGCTGCAACTTAGATATTAAAAGCTGCTTCTGCATTAAAAGTGTTTTTACCCAACTCATACGTGTATTGACCACGTACTTCACAGAAGAGCCGAAGCCACAAGGGAAAGTTTCCTGACATGAACACTTTAATATCCAGCACCAAGAAGACATTTGTTAAAGCCCCATCCAGAGTCAGTGCTTAAAAAGAAATATTTCCAGACCTCTCATTATCCCCAGAGCCAACACTTACCTGTTAGGATTGAAGTTTCTCTCTTCTATTCAGATAATTTCAATGTTACTAAAGAATTTGTTGGTACGCTGAATCCAATCAACGCCTTGTCAATTCAACGTTCTCAGAACATTTTTAAGAGCGAGTATTCCCAAAGCGACCTAGCTATAATTAAACACATTTCAAATTTATAGCTGAAACACAAAAAATACTTAGAAAACCTTGTATGTCTTTATAGGAATTTTTATCAATTCTCAATGAGGTTCACAGTAAACTTAAATGTGCTCCTTTATACTGTGCAGGAAAATTAAGAAGTAATTAAGTGTGCAGAGTTTTAGAGAAAAATCATCTCATTAAAACTATGTGTTCTGTGGATAAATATCTTCAAGATGAAATTTCCCCAGAGTTAGTAAGCGCTTTCAAACCGTTCCCAATATAATATCTGTAGACGTGGAAATATCCTTCTCAACATGCAAACTTGTGTTAACCGATAAACACATCCTGAGCACTTGGAGAAAATGATCATTGCATATGCAAGTAAAATTACAACAACCAGAATGATGTCTAAGGATGAATGTAGATCGTAAGTACCAAAAAGTATTAGCTTAAAGTTAACAGTTTTAGTACATACTTAGTGCACATGTTCGAAATTATTGAGAATCTTTAAAGATTTTGACAGCATAAATGCATGCTGCATGCTGCATATTTAAGATATTTTTAGTGCATACAAATCCAATGTTTAATTACAAGTTTGGTAACTTGTTCCTAGACTCTTCCAAGTACTGAGGTTCCGTGCTACGCTGGTCCAGTGTGTCCCGCCTACTTTCCTGAAGGAGTCTGCCCACGTCGTTCTCGGTCTCCCTCTTCCTCTCCTACAGATATGTGAATCCCAAATGGTAGATATATATTCCTCTCTGCTGCTCGGTATTCTTGCTACATGGCCGCTCCATGTACATTTCAGGCTGTTTGTAAGCTGATCCACATCGTTTAGTCCTGGCAGCTTTCTTAATTCCACAGATGATATTTTATCCACGAAGGATATCATTAGTATTTTGCGCTACATTTTGCGTTGGAAGATTCTAATAGTATTCGATTGAGCTTCGGTTAGGCTAAGTTTGCCATCCGTATAACAGTGTTGGGAATACGCATGAGCCAGCACGCCTAACCTCATACACATACACGTATTTTGAAAAATGAAATGTTTCACAATGGTAGTGGCGGGAATGTTATGTATAAAATTCGAACTAAAATATATAAACGAGATGGTGGTGAAAAAACAATTTTGAAAATGATATAAAAGAGATAATGCGTTTTTAAAAATAATTCACACTTTGTTATTTACCGTTTATAAATATTGAAATGAAAAGATTTTAAATGGTCAATATTACAAAAACAAGAAATTTATAATTAATAGTTACGTTACAAGCAAAATGCTAAATTGTGCACATTTTTGTTAATTTACTTTATAAAATAAGAAATATATTTCGACAGTTAAAATAGGAACTGAAAATATATGCACAATATGGTGGTGGCGGTGGAAACACATTTTAACTCTGCAACATAAGTTGTTACGCTGAAAAAAAAATTACTAATCACACTTGATATTAACAGGGTGGCTATAAGTGAAAAATGTAAACTATAATTTGCTAATTATATTATGAAACCGCAATGGAGTCAGTCCTTGTGGTATAATGACAACCAAACTTGCCTCGTAAACCCAAGATCGCGGGTTCGACCCTAGCCAGGACCGATGGGTTTTTTTCAGGCGTTAAAATCCTAAGTATGGCTTCCTTCGGAAGGGAAGTAAAGCCGTGGGTCCCGTGTCATACATTTACGGCACGAAAAAAAAACCTCAAGCCTGAAAAAAGAGGTCCCTGAGCAAAATTTGTCGGCCGTTTCATGTCCTGATTTTAATGGGACGCTGATGAACTGAGCTGTTAAAGAGCGTCCGTAAACAAAACAAATCAAATGAAAACCGCAATGGAGGCAGTTTGAGTGCGATTGCCTACCAGCTATTGATGAAGATAGTGCATGCAAGTAAAGAGCAGAACAGTCACGCAACTGAGAGAAACAAGCTGTTGTGTCTAACTCAAAGGGGTGAAAAACCGAACAAGTCGTAACTTGTAAAGGACAACGTGTAGGTTTACAGTAAATAGTTACAGGGCCATATGGATCACGCAGTTATCTACGTGACTGAAAGAAATAGCCTATGTTGCATATCTCCAAGGGGTGAAAACTGAACAAGTCGTAGTCTGTAAAGTACCACAAGGACAATATAGTTTTACAGTAAATATCCGCGAGATCATTTAATGTCTCACGACTATCTATATGACTGCTGGAAATAAGTTGGTTTGCATAATCCAAACGGTGAAATCTAAAAGTACGTAATGGTAAAATAGAAGGATGTGACTGCTGGAAATAGTTGGTTTGCATAATCCAAACGGTGAAAGCTAAAAGTACGTAATGGTAGAATAGAAGGCAAAACATACATGATGGTGGAAATCAGAAATACGTACTGAATATCATCTAAATTACAGGTTGGTAAAATATACCATACCTATTTGCAGCGAAAAATTAAAATTAATCATTTACCCACTTCGCACTAAAAATCAAACTATTAACATTGTAACCAAAATTGATTTACATTGTTTGACTTTGCAAAAATGTATAAGCTTTTTAAAATAGAAGTTATGTTACAATCAACAATACATTCACTCTTTGATATACCTTTATAAACAAAAATTAATATTAGAAATAAAATATACCTATTTGCGAAAAAATGAGAATGTCATTTATCTATTGCAATCTAACAAACAAACTAAAGTTGCAACCAAAATTGTTTACAATACTTTACCTTGCAAAAATATGTAAGTTTTTTTTTTAAACAAAAGATGTTATGTTACAGTCAGTGTATTTTAACTCTTTGATTTATTTTTAGAAAAATAATTTAATATTAGAAATAAAAGATACCTATTCGCGAAAAATTGAAAGCGATTCGCTTACCCAAAGCAAGACAACAAATATTATGTGGAACAAAGACAAATACCCATCTAACTAAAATGCCTTCCCCCAAAATTAGCATTAAATTACAAGCCCAAAAGAAAGCACAACATTGCAGATATAATAGCTCCAGTCTTTCACTGTGCGGTATTTCAATGGACAGATTTATACTTTGCACCTTGACTAATACCACCACAATTTCAATGGGACAAGCTCTTTCCACTTCACAAACAGACAACGCTTTGTGACGCCATTGTTGACACTTATCCAGGAAGACGTGGCCGTTCTAAGTCCTAATGCTTTTTTCTGTATATATGACGAAAATGTTACTAAAATACGATACAAACACAAAATTTTACCAAATATTTCATTGGGTAGACAGGTCTTTTCCAGTGTACCATAACCTATATCGTCACAGTTACCCTTTTACATTTCACAAAATGATAAGGTTTTGTGACACCGATGCTGGCATTTTACATAATGAGGATGTTACAGTTCTATGTTCTACTGCTTTCTTTTCTCTCTTTCAGAGAAATGTTACTAAGATATTAGAAAGAAAAAAAGATTTTCATATAATTAAAATGACCCAAAATTAGCATGAGCACCACTAGGATTTTGGAAGCAGGTTGGATCAGTTTTGTCTTGGGACATTGTTGTTATTGTTGACTCCCCGTTGGCGAACCAATTATGAAGCAGCCTGGTATGGCAGGCACGTTGGGCACCAACATTTGAGATGATTTGGTATATCTTCGCCTATGTAGCTCAGGTTGGGCAACAATCTTGAACCTATCTGTCGTTGATGTTGAGTGGCCTCACTCGATGCCAATTTTGTGATGGTTTCGTAGATTGACTGTTGGTCGCTTGGGTGTTGTTACTTACCCTTCAACGGTGACAATATCTGAGGGCGATTTCGCTATTCAGTGATTAGAACTCAACAGAACCGGGAGAGGAATTCTTAGGTGTTAATGAACACATGATGCATTATGATATAGTGGAACTGAAAAGAACTGAAATGAATAAGTGGACTGAATGCGTCTTGCGACATGGAAGACTTCAAAACTGTTTGTGTCTCGTTGCGTATAAAACTGAATGAACTGAAACCTGAATGCCGATCACTCAGTACCGAAACCCTCAGCGGGCGACCACCTCCTCTATATATATTAAATTCAAATGAAAAATCGTTGGCCAGGAGACGCCAAAAAAAAAAAAAAAAAAAAAAAAAAAAAAAAAAAAGAACGCGCAAGCCTCGTGCCTTTCTTTACAAATTTAAAAAATGTTTTCCATTGGTTAGTTCAGTTTCACCTGCCGTGCGTACCATTCGCTATTTTTTGAAAATCTTAAGACATACGGCAGTATTGAGTAGATTTAAAAAGACAAGCGGTACTACAGCAGGTGGGAGTCAAAGCTCTCCCAGAAGGTCTAAAAATCTTTTCGTCTATTTACCATTCCCTCTTTTCAGTAGATTTTATGGTTTTATTACCCTGTTGACTGCAAAAAAAAAAAAAAAAAAAAAAAACACCAAAGGCTTTCTCTTTCTGCAACTCTTACGTTGGAATTACAGCTTATGACACAAATATATGTATGTATACATATAAAACAAATTACTAATTACAATGACAAGGTATGATGATTGGGCTTGCATAAATATACATGATAATTATAATTTAGTAGAGGTGGATCGGAGGAACAGTTCCAAGATTTAATGTCACACAAAAATCATAATAATTACCTGAAGTAACACAACAATTACTATATGCTAATACTATTTGGCGAATAAAATATTTATTAAACAGTATAATATAATATATAAATAATTATTAACATTAACGATTAGCAAAAACAGATTGCAGAAAATGGAAGGAATTGTGAATAGGATGCGAATGGAACTGGAGGAAATGAAAAATGTAACTAGACAAAACTGATTATTGGATAGAATTAAAGGGAATGTAAAGAAGAGATATAACGAGATCCAGGGATTAAAAGAGGCTAATTGTAATATGGGAAACGTTTGTGTAGGTAATTTTATGAGGAGGAACAGTTTGAGTTTTAGAAAATTATGCTGATATCTACGATGAGATGGAGGAAGATGGTAGAGAAGAAAAGAACACAAAATGTGGAATACTCTACAATATAAGTTCATTACATACTATACATATTTTTTTTATTTGTTAATGGAATAATATAGGTGAGAATACATTACACGGTACAAAATATCTCAATTGTATGTTATTAACGGTTTGGTTATAGTTGTATTTGACGCACTATGTCAATCATATGAACTTTTTTAAAATGTAATTTATATTAAATATTGCCATATAGATTCACAATGATAAAAAATTATTTTGTTTTAGATTTTACTGCAAGACTCTAAAATATTTGAAATTCTGGTATTTTTTAAGTGCAGTCAATATTGTTTTGAAATAAAAAATGTACTGTTTCGTTAATCGTAATAATCACCATTAATGCTAAGCTCCATGTCATCGTCCTTTTTATTACCATTATCATCGTCATTCTCATTGTCCACATTTTCATCATTGCAATTTTCAATGGCATTGTCATCACCATCCTTATTTTCATTATCACTGTCACTGTCAGTTTCATAATCATTATTGTCGGTCCTGTGGTGTAGTGTTAACCATGCTTGCCTCGTAGACCCAAGATCGCGGGTTCGATCCCGGCTAGGGTCAATGGATTTTTGGGAGTAAAAATCCGAAGGCTTCCTTCGGAAAGGAAGTAAAGCCGTGGGTCCCATGTCGTAGATTTACGGCACTAAAAAGAAATCTCAAGCATGAAAGAAGAGGCTTCTGAGCAAAACTTTTCGGCCGTTTCACGCCCTGATTTGAATTGATGCTGATACCTGAGATGTTAAAGAGTGTCCGTAAATAAATAAAATAAACAATCATTATTATCATCCAGTATCGTCATATTTGTAATATTTTCTTGAATTAAATTATGTAACTTAACAACTAAAATATTTATTCCTTTCTTGGTCATTGTTCTTCTGTATCATTTCTTGAGTTCCTCGATATTCGTTGCTTCGAACAACTCTGCTGTTGACTTAACTGTCCTCGCTGCTGCAGCTCTTGGGCCAACTGCTTCGAACAAACATGCTGTTGACTTCTCTGTTTTTCATTCTGTAGCTCCTATGCCAATTGCGTCGAACAAAGTTCTCCTGCTGCAATTCCTGTTTTTGATGCTGTAACTCCTGTAACAACTGCTTTGGATATCTGTGCTGCCCAGTTTACTCAACGTTTGTTGCCGCTTCCGTTTGTATACTTCGTGGAATAGACTTTCCGTGAGTAGCACAAGAGACGATGGTGGCGGTACTTCAAGACAATTGCAAACTATTTTTCTTGTCGGTTGTACTTTAACAGGTGCCATGCACTTCGTAGTTACAGTAGCTTCAATCTCCGTCATTATGTCAACCACCTTGATGTGTGAATTTGTACAACGATGCATTGTGATATGCAGCCTTTAGCAAAAGTAAATGTGTTTTAACAGTTGGTTACCTTTGTACTCTACACACTGCGTGATTCAAATTAGGTGCTGTATCACGAAATGTAACAATTCACCAATGATAAAATCACACACGCATAGGATGTGCTTTTTTTTTTTATACCGGAAAGCTTTCTCTTTTAAATGACGCCATAAACTATTTTTATGCTAAATCACTAGTATCAGATGTCCTTGAGTTGTTTAACAGACAACCAGGATGACAACGTGCTTTAATTATATCTTTTTATTAACGCTTAAAATTTTTTAATTTCTATTCCAAACACAGTTTTGAATGACATTGATTTACAGTCAATTGTACCAAAACCGTAAATTACTGAATAAGGTATTGTATGTAACATAATTTTATTTATTTAGCTTTGCAATGTAATATTGTGTCGAAGAACAGTAAGTCGGCCAAGTCTGCTGAGTATACATACCTGCATTTTCCCAATATAATCACAGCTCATTAGCGGGACGAAAGCTACGTTCCATTGTCTCGTACATACTTCAGAACCGAGTAGACTGCCCCAGAAGTAACCTGGGTAGTACCACACACATATACACTCGGGCTGGGTAAAAAGTAGTGGTAATACTAGCAGCACTCAGCGGTCGCGCCCTTGTTAGCAACAGCGTTCTGTGGATCTGATACTGGAATATTCGATGATTTTAACAATGAGTGGGCACAGTTATTCAGTTATTCAGTGACGTACTGCGGTGCCTTGAAGAAAATTTGGATTATGTTCATGGACCAAAATTAACGTTGTACGTGGTTGTGGTGCTCATTTTTTTAATGGTGTTTAACGCCCGTTTTATTACTGAGGCACCACGGGTGGTGGACACTGATGATTTGATTTGATTTATTTATGGACGTTCTTTAACATCTCAGGTCATCAGTGTCCCATTCAAATCAGGGCGAGAAACGGCCGACAAATTTTGCTCAGAGGCCTCTTTTTCACATTTGAGGTTCTTTATCGTGCCGTAAATGTACGGCACGGGACCCACGGCTTTACTTCCCTTCCGAGGGAAGCCATACTTAGGATTTTTATGCCCGAAAAAATCCATCAATCCGGGCCGGGTTTGGACCCACGATATGGGGTTTAGAAGGCAAGTATGGTTACCACTACACCACCAGGACCGACACTGATGATACATGAGATGAAATGGTTTATTGGGAAAGGATTTTTTCAAGGAAGGAAACGTTCCAGGCCTAAGTTTAGGGTACCTCCCCGGCATTTACCATTTATGAGGACTGAGAAAAACCTGGAAAAAAACTCCAGTCAGGGAGGACGGTCCTGGTGGGATTCGAACCCCAGACCTCCGGCTAACGAGCGAGCGCCTTATCGAGCTCGGCCACACGTGGCGATTTGTGATGCTCAAGATTATTATCAGGAACTATGTGAATCAAATGGTGATGCTGCATTCCCACATCACGAGTGGGAAAATAGGTGAAAGTGGTTATGCAGGGGGATACTGTTCAGGACAACCCCAAACTGACAACCCACAACTTGGTTCCTTGCTTCTCTGTTTGATGGTTATCGCCGATGGACTGTGTGTGAATTAGCCCCAGAGGTAGGCGTATACATAAAACCGTACTCCATATTCTGCAGGACCTTCTTGGGTTGAGTAAAATTGCAGGGCATTGGATATCCATATCATCACGAAGGCGCAATAATGACATCGTTATGCAATTGCACAGGACTTGCTGAACCGTTACCAGAGAGAAGGTGACAAGTTCCTTCACTATGGACGAAAACTGGACTTGTTCCTACGCACCACGCTTGAAATGGCAATAAAATGAATGGAAACATTCCGGCTCTCCTCGTCCAGAGGTAGTGCGTTCTAAAGATGGTGTGAAGGTGATAATCATTGTGGCGTATGACCTTCATGGCGTTGTACTGCACCATGCTGTACCTAAAAGGCAAATAGTTAATGCTGCATACTATTGCAATTTCTTGGAAAATTGGCAGACCACTTTTCCAAACGAGTCGCGTTGTAGGTGGCGGGTGCCTGAAACTCTGCACAGTTGCCATACGCATGTATTAGAATTACCGCACACTACTAATTTCTCTATAACGGACGAAACTCCAGGAATATCGGCCTTGTAACCTTGGTTTCTGATCACCCTTCACACCGTGGTTTCTGCGCCATTGTATTAAACTAATACAATATTTAGAATCAGTTGATAAAGCAGTAACAGGTTAGGCCGCAATACATCAATGTGATACAATTTACACGCAGGCGACTAATTTAGGGGTAATTGCAATACTGATTTGCTTTACGTAAGAAAATAGAAAATATTATAACGGTCAGACTACAGCAATGTAAACTAAAAATTTGACGGAAGAATGTGACCGACGAACGGTTAAATTAAAAATATTATTTAGATTGCATGCTTATTATATTTTGTTTAAAAATTAAATCAAAGAATGCATATATATGTATATATTTATATGCAATCTAATTTATTTTTTGAAAATATTATATATATTTTTGCAAACTTAAATATTGTAAATCAATTTTTGGTTTTAAAGTTAATTGTTTGTTGGTTTGCAATGCGTAAATAATTCGTTTGAATTTTTTCAAATATTTAATTACTAACATAAACTTATGTTTATAAAACTAAATCAACAGGTGCAAATATCTCTGGTTTTAACATAATACCTTTGTTGTAAATAACTTCTGTATGTTTGCAAAGTTAAATATTGTAACCAATTTTTGTTTGCAATTTTAATTGTTTGTTAGTTTGCAATGGGTAAATGACTCGTTTTCACTTTTTTCCCAATTAGGTATGTTTTATTTCTAATACTTATCAACCTGTAAATTTATGCATTTACCTATATGCATCTTTGTTTTTAGCTAACATCAGTCTGACTTTTTGTCAATATTACCAATGATTATTTTCAAATTTGAAATATATCTAAAAATTAAATAAAAATGAACATATTTCTCATTGTTACCTAATTTAAAAATGTATATTTTGCAAAGTTAAATATTATAAATAAAAATTTGGAATATTTTATTTGTTAGTTTGCATATAGTAAATAATTGGTTCTCATTTATTTGCAAATAGGTATATTTTATTTCTAATATTACTTTTTGTTTATAAAGCACATCAAAAAGTGGACACATTGGTGATAGTTACATAACTTCTTTTTAACGAGCTTACACATTTTTTCAAAGTTAAATGTTGTAAATCTAATTTGGTTGAAAGGTTAATAGTTTTTGGAAGTGGACAAATGATTCATTTTCATTTCCCGCTGCAAATAGGCATATTTTATTTATCAACTTTGTAATTCAGATGATATTCAGTACATATAATTTTGATTTCCACCATCACGTATGTTTTACCTTCTATTCTACCATCACGTAGTTGTCGGTCTTGGTGGTGTAGTGGTAACCATACTTGTCTTCAAAACGCAAGATCGCGGGTTCAAATCCGCCCAGGATCCATGGATTTTTTTGGGCGTAAAAATCCTAAGTATGGCTTCCTTCTGAAGGGAAGTTGTGGGTCTCGTGTCGCACATTTACGGCACGATAAAGAACATCAAGCCAGAAAGAAGAGGCTTTTGAGTAAAATTTGTCGGCCGTTTCACGCCCTGAATTGAATGGGAAGCTGATAACCTGAGATGTTAAAGAGTGTCCACAAATAAACCAACTCCCCAAAAATCACGCAATTTGAGCTTTCACCGTTTGGGTTATGGAAACCAACTTCTTTCCAGCAGTCACATAGATAGTCGTGTGACGTCACATACACTTTGGATATTTACTGTAAAACTACAAGGTGTCCCTATAGTAATTTACAAGCTCCGACTAATTATGCAACGTAGACAATTTCTTTCAGTCACATAGATAACTGCGTGACATCATATGACCTTGTATATATTTACTGTAAGCCTACATGTTGTCCTTTACAAGTTTCGACTTGTTAGATTTTTCACCCTCTGGAGTTAAGCACAAAGCTTAGTTCAGCAGCCTACGTGACTATCTTGCTCTTTACTACTTGCATGATGAACTTCCTCAACAGCTGGTAGGCAATCGCAATCAAATAGACTCCGCGTCACCGTTATCGCGGTGTCATAATATAATTAGCAAATTATAGTTTATATTTTCACCTATAGCCACAATGTTAATGTCAACGGTGATTAATACTTTTTTCATCTTAACAACTTATTTTGCGGGGTTAAAACGTTTTTCCACCACCACCATGTTGTGCATATATTTCAGTTCCTATTTTATCTGCCGAAATATATTTTTTATATTATAAAGTAAATGCACAAATATTTACACAATTTAACGTTTTACTGGAACGTAACTGTTGTAATTTGCTTTAATCATAACTTATTTTTTGCAACATTAACTTTTTAAATCATATAATTTTTTAATTAAATGTAAATAAGATTTTGCGGGTTATTTTTTAAGTACGTATTAACGCTATTGTCTGCAGTTACGTTTCTTTCCGTGGTACTCTTTACATACATTACTTTTCCTCAGTAGCCGGTGAGAATTCCTATTCAAAGTACCTCCATGTCAGTTCCATTATGGTGAATGAAACATAATTTGAAACATTTGGTTTAAACTTTCACGTCTGTCCCCGCCATGTTAATATTAATTATAGCCACATGGCGTCTAAAGATTTGGAGATGTTTACAGTAAAACCTTCAAAGTGTCTTGTGTTATTTACCAATACAGACTTGTTTTACTCTGGATAGTCGTGTGACGTTTTATTGCCTTGGAGTTGTTTTAAATAAACCTACAAAGTGTCCTGGTCTATTTCGTAGGTTTAGACTTGCTTTCCTAGGTATTTCTAGTTTTTACCATTTTAATTATGTAACACAGCTTATATCCCTTTGTCACCTGACTTTCCGTGTTACTCTTTACTGCACACATACATTATTTTCCCTCAGTAGCTGGTATAAAATTTCTATTTAATGTACCTAAATGTAAGCTGAATTAGGAAAGTTAATAATGTAATTTCCAACTTTTAATTCTATTTTTCACCTCGTATCTTCCACGTTAAACCTAGCGGATAGAGGGGGAAATTCATGTTTATACGAGTATTTAGCACCCTTTTACTTGAACGCCTGTATAAAAACCACTATAGTTGTCATTGAATTTTTTAACATTAATAAACGACAGAAAATCTTTACAATTTAAAATATTAGTTACGGCTATATTTTAGTTAAATATATTACGGCAGTGTTCCTCAAAAAATTTAAAATGGGGATCACTTTTTCAAGTTAAATGGAGCGCGTACCGTTCACTATATTCTTATCCTGTTCGAAAACAATTTATCATATGTTTTTTATGGGTTTCAAACTTTACAAAGAAATATTCCTCTACTTTTAAAAGTGTATTATTACATTTTCCTTAATTTTATGTGCGTATTAAAATATATTTTTTTTAATAATAATTTTAGAATACCAAAACTATTTTATAAAAATGTAGGTCTATAAGCTATTTATTATTTAGCATGGAATATATATCACATTTACTTTAACTGAAAAATTATATAAATATATAATGTAATGGTACATTAAGAGCCAGTTAATATAATAGTTAATGGGAGTTTAATCGTAAAATTTACCTCGAATTAGGCCGAACTTAGAATTTTGGTTCCATAAAAGTCAATCCAAGTTCATTTCACCTTGATCTAAGAACAAACTTAACCGGATAATTTTCTAAAGTTCATCAGGGAGAATCTTGGTTAGCGAAGTTACAAAATTACTTATATTGATCTTTAAAGGAAATGAAAGTGAAATGATAAGTAATTAAGTTTAATTGTATGTATGGAAGAATATGTATGAATATTTCGTGCTTTATCTATTTGCTGAATGCATTGCTGTTTAATTATAAGTTTCTTATAAGGGTGTGTTTGTAGCTAATGTTAATTTAAAATTTCATATTACCCTGATGGTTCATCCAAAAATGAAGGGTTTTAATTTTAACGGGTGCCTCATATACTTCAGCACATGATGGGCGAGTTTGATAAAACAAAAACAGTATAAAATGACTATCGAAACATATAGTAGAGGAACTGGAAAAAGGACTACAGCCACAGCACACAAACTAAACGGATTCAAGCTTTGAACCCAATGTTTATGATTCTACTTACCTTACGGTTGCACCTTGTAGTTCCCAGATGGTAATTCCTGATTTATTTATCGTGAATAAAGGAACTGCAAGTAGAACCATATATAAAGTAGCAAGAGAAATTGCAAGTTGAAGACTCCAGTTCATCAAGATGTCTACTCACGAGGTTGAAATAAGTCCAGTAATGCGAGGCTTTTATTACACACACACACACACACACACACACACACACACATCCATGGAGTTCTAGATGGAATATATTGTACACATGTTCCTATCGTATTATCTGGTGGCAACGATGCTGAAGTTTACAGAAACCGCCATGGTTGGTTTTCTCCAAGACAAGTAGAATAAGAAGGTATGTCTTCCCGGAGAACCACATTACTATTGGATAATGCGCATAACATCACTGGGAATACTATTGTACCGCGAGAGTTTAATACTAGAGCAGTGTTTGATGCTGACGCACAGTATTAAGCGTCTTTTAGACGTAAAAATAGAAGAACGAATCAACAAACACTTTCATGTTGCGGTGACGCATTTCTTCCTGTAGATAATATTTACAGTTGAAACCAACCAAACCGAGTTCTTGTGCGTATACACTTACTCATTGTACCTCAAGAAAATGACTATGCAAACCACTGAAGATTCTTTTTCGCGACATGTGTTCTGATTATTTCAGTTTTCAAATTTTTGTTCAAACGCCTTATTATAATGAATGTTCTTGTTCTCACAAAGAGAGAAATCACTTTATGATGAATTTCGGTTACTTTGAGCTTAGTATGGACACTAACTTTTGCATCACTCCTTCGCACGTAACTATTATTCTCCACGAAATTTATGACACATAACTTCAAATTCCTTTAATTTACTCAACCATTCAGCCGAAGGAGATGTAAGCCTGGTCACTGGAGACTAGGAAATCTAGTCATCACCATCCGAGTTTTCTTATTTCGGAAGAAGGTTCTCTGAAACTGAACTCATTAAGCTGTCAATATGATTGCATTTAAATGTTATGTAGCCTGCAAGACGTTTCAGTGCACCTTGCTACTCGCAGTCATCTCTGGTTACCGTTGATCACTGTGCGTCTGCAACAATCTACTTTTCGTTCACTGAAACCAATGCAGTGCAAGCCAGTTGTCATGTTTCCTGTTATATTAATAAACTTTAGTGGGAGAAACGAGAAACGGCAACTCACTTGCATCTTCGATAACGGATGTAACTGCCGACAAGGGAATGTCTCCTGCGCATCCAGTCAATATTAGCAGCCGCATTCTCTTTTTCACGTTGAAAGGCGTTGGATTGTTGTAAAATGCGCACAGACCACGAATTTTAGAAAAATAGTTTTCCAAACAGTCTTGATTTAGCCTGCAAGTCAAGCCTCCATGTGGTTAATGTCACTGTAGAGTTCAAAGGGAGAGTTAATTAAAATTATGAAACCCTTTTGGAGTAAGAGAAAATTGCCTTTTCCCGAAGCACATGACAGAACATATCTCCAGGAAGCGATTCAATGTGTTCTCCTGAATGGTTAAGTCCATAGCCACTTTGAAGAGGGGAATTTTCACCTTAACGGTTTCTTGAGTTTAAAATATATAACATATCAGGATCAGTTCTATTACGTTTCCCTCCTAGTATTTCTTTAGTAAGTATTCAAAAGATTGAGATGTGAGGCGTGAGAACAATTGTGCTGCCGTTTGTACAATTTGTCTAGGGCGTCCCGTTATTGTTATATAAAAGTTTTATGTATAATAATACTATACTTATATCACTGTTCTGTGTTGCTAACATATTTTCAAATGCTCCTTGTTCAACACTGTGTTGTTAGATAAAATTACTCTGTTAGCTAAAACATGATTTCAAAGCAACTTAAGCAAGAGACGGACATCACAGAAAACCCACACTTTTCTCACTGGGTGCAAAGGGTTTGAAAAGCAGGTTTTTGTTGTGGAAACCTCAAGCTCCTTCCAGACTTTTGAATGGGTGGCAAGTTAATGCTATAATTTTGGTCCTTGCTGCTTCTGACTGCTTTACTAGGTTTAGCAATAGCTTACTGGTCACAATAACATAGAAGATAAAATACACAGGTTGTTTCCAAGGTGAAAACAAGTCGCGAACTATTGCCAACATAACGTTTATATTAGGCCCCAAAATTACATCATCCGATAACTTCTAGCACACTTTGTCAAAATTTAGGACAGCTACCTTCTCTTGATGTTTGAATGCTTCTGTGTTAGCTTTAATTAGATCTAGCACTTCTTTCTGAATTCCAGATCTGAATTTGAATTGCTTAGCCCATTTCTGAAGGGTTGATCGACAAGGAAAAGGGTAGTTATTTTTCCGCAAGCAAGTAAGCTTTGGGCCCCCACCTCAATATCTCTTTATTACTAATCAAAGATAGAATTTGGCCAGGTGTGAAACATCTAGACAAAATACTACATTTGTACATTGTCTTTAATTTCTCGTTTTTTTTTTTTTTTTTTTTTTTTGCACAGGAAACACATTTCTTTTTTCAGAATTTGTATTTCAGATTTCAATATCTCTATTTCTTCTTTCGCAGAAACGCCTGGCTCAGAAACTACTTCTGTGCAACTTGATTGATCAACTTTAGTTTTCTTTGGAGATAACGCTATTAAAGTAGGCAATACCCTCTTTCGTACCGTCCTGTTGTCACATTGGCGATCTCGTGCTAATATTGACTAATAACAAAATATTTAAAATCCCATGTATAAATTATTATTGTTATTCTAATTACTGTTATTATTACCACTATAATCATCATTATGAAAAGAAAAAATATCTAGCCATTACAAACAAAAATGTTTGAATGAACGCGAAATTGATAATGCAAAGAAACGTGTCCCTAAAGTATATAATCATTGCACATTGTCCTTGTTGGAGCTTACAATACCAATCTCGAACGCATCTCTATGTCAGTTTGGAATGTTTCGGGAAGGTACAGTGTTTTTTTTTTTTAATAACAACCTCCAAAGCTTCAAACTTCAGAAAGGAAGTGAACTGAAAAAATTCTTGCATTATTAACATTAACTGGATTAGCCCTTTTACACCGTGACACTCATTTGCGCTACAGTTCTACGTCTTTTGGATTACAAAATACATACGCAGTTTTATGTGAAGCATTTTCACACTTTGCAATACCGCAATAATTTCTACTTTTACTCATTGTACTGTAAAACACCCCAAAACAATAACAGTTAATAAGGAACTGCATTCTATGTAGCTCAACAGAGGGATTGGGGAATTTGCTAGCATTACCAATGTGCATCATATTGCATGTATATTTCCTCATGATTCGCGTATTCTTAATGACGTCACGCCAAACCGCAAGTATAGACAACAATTTGTCGGGAAGACGAATATGTAATGACCTGGGTTTTCGCTAAATATCCAAGCTATCTGCGTACGATTCAAAATTTCGTTTTCAAAATGTTGTCGCCAGATGGCCAGGTTCGGCACATAGCAGTAATATTTTTGTGACTTCTAGTCTTCATGCCCAGTTTGAAGCAGGAAAATTTCTACAAGGCGTGCTATTGAGAGACAGCGCATGTCACTGTTCCCACCACATGTTAACTTCTACGATGCATCAAGACACTGCTCAAGAATGGGCCCACAAGACAAGATCGGCGTTTCGGAGTTGCAAAAAATAATTTCCGTGCTTAAGAATGAAATTGGGAATTAAGCTACTTCACGTTTTGCCTGTGTTGCATAATATAGCCGTTAATGCAAATGATGGCACAGCAGGGAAAGAAGGATGTACCAGAAACTGCCTACATATGCTGGGAACCATATAGATGGAAGGGAAAGCATGGTTCTGAGAATTGCACTAATTAATAACACGTTCAGGTATCGTTTTATTTATTACTGTAATTTTGCTCTTTCCTAAGTAGGTACTTCATTAATTAATTTGAGCTACTCTCATTTTCATTTCAAGATCTAACTTCAAAATGCTAATTTTTATTTCATGGTTTTTTTTCAAGGGACTGCAATCTCCTCTTATCTTTCTTTCAGGCTGTGAAGTTCGCGATAGACCTGGAGAATTGCAGACGTCAGCCTCCACTATATTCTCTGCTGTAATATTGTATTATTTTATAGTATAATAAGAACTTAATTTCATATATTTATTTTCTTAAATATTCCCTTTTCTTACTCTCTGTGGTCATATACATTATTTCTGCATCGTTGTCAGAGCTGGTATCACATGTTTCACATCCGTTTAGCTTATTTCTTGTGGATGGATGTATACGTCGTTATCGGCGTCATTTGCAATTGGAAGAAATTGTGGCTTTAGCGCACTATTGTGTCCCTTTTCAACCAAGGAAGGGGGCACATAAATACCCCGTCCTGTTTTGTACATTTAAACCTTATTACGTGCATTTGCTTTTTTTAACTCGCTTATTTTGTATTTCCGTAGCATAATCTGAGACACTTCCAGTCCAGTCATGTTCGGCGTCAATTTCTTTCCAAATGTCTTCTTACAGATTATCAGTGTGGTTATTCGTTTTCTTATTCTCAATTATTGATTTCTGTTTGAGAACAAAATCAATTAAGATCTCTCCCTCCCTCCCCCCCCTCTCTCTCTCTCTCTCTCTCTCTCTCTTTCTTTCTTTCTTTTTACAATTTGCTATTCGAGATCAGTTCTTTTTTCACCATCCATTTTATTTATATTGTATGTAAAATTAACGGAAACAAAATAATCTCTAATAGCATAAAAATTTACATTTGATGTGATATTATGCTTTCTGTCGCATTTCTCTCAAACTTCGCGATGTTGTCAAACGTATTTTGACGATCTTCGGTTAGCACTAAACTAAATTCGCATGATCTAAGATTAGCGTTATGCAGCATGAACAGGGAATTAAACTAGGTTCATTTTTGAACTTCGATTAAACCGTAGTTAGCGATTTATATGCAACCGGCTCTAAGGAGATGAGTGAGCTCGTCAACTTCTGTACAGTTGTTGAATGATAAATACATGCTATAAGGAATTTCTAAACTCTAAAATAATGTTAAATGAATATTTTCAAGAAAGAAAATCTTTGCATCGAAGGTCCCGTTCATTTTCTCAACAGTGCATTGTGATCCGCATTTAATACGAATTTGATTTTTGTCGTCTTTTCCGGACTAATGTTCGTTTTTATTAATTATTCATTCAATCTGCTGGAGAGTTACAGAAGTACTTGCCTTCGCGGACCAAGGTTTTGAGAAACGCTGGATTGAGGAATTACACGTTTTAAAATTCTTAGAAACAAATGTCAGATTCTTGCCACCATAAATCAAACGAGGGTAAGAAACTGAAATTGATCCTGACTTCTAATTATCTGATTTGTAATTTTTTTTTAGGTAAAATAAGAAAAACTCTACACATGCGAACTTTCCAATTGTAAATTGAATATTCCTGAAAAGTTATCCTTGCTTATAATGTCAAATAAAAAAGTAGACAAACCTCCAAGAATGCCATCAATAGTATAATCCTTCTTAAGGTCCCCATCCTCTTTGTGGCCTCCTCGAAGCAGGCGGCTGATGGAGGATATACTGGGTGCCGATGCGCTGTCGCATATTCCCTCCTACAGAAGAACAAACCAGACCATATTTGTATTACAAAATGCATTTATTTTTAAACAGCGTGATTTTGTCTCAGTAACATGAAAGTATTTGTGTCAAAATGTTTTGAATTTTTTTATTTCTAAGCAAAAACTGAACAAAACACTTATTTGCGTGAATTTCTTTTTAATACTAAGCATGTTATTAATTGTAATGAACTCTAGATGAAAAACAATCAAGAACTGAACATGTCATACACACAGTTACTGTCTGTATTGCTGGTCAAGTGGCAGCCATATTTGCCTCGTAGACCCAATATCTTGGGTTCAATCCCGGACAGTGTCGATGGATTTTTTCGGGCTTAAAAAAGCTAAAGTATGACTTCTTTTGGAAGGAGAGTAAAGCCGTATATCCCTTGTCGTAAATTTATAGCACATAAAAGAACATCAAGCCTGAAAGTGAGGCTTCTGAGCAAAATTTATCGGGCTTTTCACGCCCTGTATTGAATGTGATGCAAAGGATCTGAGATGTTTAGCATGTTCGTAAATAAAACAAATGGGCAAACCAACACAATTACTTTTGAATCATGGACAGACTTTTATTCTTGCTAGAAATAGATATTCTTTCTTCTTAACTGACATGAACAATTCAGATACATGCTGTTTTTGAAAGAATATAATCGCAGCATAGTCTGTATTGTATTGTTTAGGCAAAATTTATGAAATCCTTCATATCTTGTGTATTTTGAGCCTAATTTGGACTTTTATTATTTTTTTTGGAGGTGCCAACAATGGTTGCCGAGGTCGTTAAGGAGCGGACTCTTGAGCAAGAGACCTAGGATTCGATTCGTGCCAGGACCGTTCTCCCTAACTGAGGGGTTTTCCAGGTTTTCCCCAGTCCTGATAAATGGCAATTGCGCGCGAGTTACCCTAAACTGGCGCCTGCAACGTTTCCTTCCTTAAAAAAAAATCCTTTCACAATTTATAATTTCATTTCATGTATCATCAGTGTCCACCGCCTGTGGTACCTCGGCAGTTAAAAAGGCGTTAAACACTATTCAAATTATTGGAGATCTAGTAAAAATTTATTGTTAGGGTCAAACTTTTCAGTCATTTGGGTAGTATTGGTTTTTAACAATTAAGAGTATATTATATTTAATTATTTATGTGCATTTGATTTATACTCGACTAATGCCCGCTATTTTTCAATGATTCACTCGATCTGTTACTTATTTGGTTGATTTACATCTTTAACATCTAAGGCCATCAATGTCCCATGCAATTCAGGGCCGGTAAATTTTTTTCAGAGGACTCTTCTTTTAGGCTTTAGGTTTTTTTTACGCACCATAAATCTACGACAGGGACCCATGACTTTACTTCCCTTCTAAAGGAAGCTATTTTTAGAATTTTATGCCCAAAAATCCATCGCCTCTGGCCAGGATAGAACCCCCGATCTTGGCTCTACGAGGCAAGTGTGGTTACCACTATACCACCAGGGTTGACACTTGATCTGTACAACAATTATCAGTTAGGAGGAGCTGATAATAAAACGGCAATAACGTAATGTTTGTAATGTATATAAATGATAAGGGCGCTACATCTAACAAATATGAACCTTTTATATACATTTCAAAACATAAATATATGAACTAAAACTACTGTTATCTCAACAGGATAGATATGTTGCGGACATTTATGGATCGGAAGCTCGTATATCTACCGGCCATTGAAGGTGCTTCTGTAATAAGAAGAGTTAAAATTATCATGTGCGCTCATATGAAATACTCCATCCATTTCAAATCTAACAATACATTTAAAACATTGACCTGATTTTTCTAAATCAATTACTTTTTTAATATATGAAGCAACAAGAGATAACACTTTCTACAAAATATGAAACCCCTGTCCACAGTGCATTTTGTTACAACAAATGTTGAATATTTGACGTTTTAAGAAAAATTACGCCTTTGAAAATAAATATATCTGGAACTGTTCACCGCAGAAACACAAATTAAAATTATAAATTGTTTCTTTTTTTTTAAGTTTCCTTAATGGCATACATCCAGTTTTATTTATGCAACCAAGAGGTTATTATTTCATTATAACGCAGTTTAAAGAGCGGTATTCATTTTAAAATATTGAAATACAATTGATATATTCTATTTTAAAAATGGAACAATTATCAGTTTTGAAAAATATGGTCCGGTATCCATCTTAAACAAATTAAATTCTTATGAAAATATGTTTTAGTGTGCGGTGAAGGATTTTTGGCCTACGGCATATGCGCGACCTTTGTTGTTGAGGCGTGAACTCGCTATTTAAAATATTCCCGCTGCACGACCACACAGCATGCTCTCACTACAGAAACTGCGACAGTGATTTGAAACAAGCCGGTGTTTCATTCCAAATGGTGAAAATGCCACTAGTTGGGGGAGGGGGGAAGTTGCTACAGACCATGCTAATAGGGCAAGTAGGTAAAGTGTATAATCCATAAATAAATAATATAGTAATGTTGTTTACTTTAAATAACCGCTGAAAAATATCGTTTTAGCATGTTTTGATGCAAATAAATAACAATACATTTTAGCACTGGCTGTGACTTGTCATCATTAAGTCCTATAAAGCTGATTATTTGGAGGGTTGCTATTCAAGTGTCACACTTTATACAGATCATTGATATTTTCACAATTTTCGTGCAATACCTATAGGTTTTTACTCTCATTTGGATAACTTTTTGTTAAAGTCTCTGTTTTAAATTTGGTGCGGGATAACGTGGTTTTTGGATATGTTACGTGTATATATATATATATATATATATATATATATATATATATATATATTTCTGTTTGCACTTCTGATACTCGAGCGAAGTTTTCTTAGGGCCATTTACAAGATTTTTTTTTTTTTTTTTGGTACTATGGTACTGCTACAAAACCTACCTCTTTTTGATTTGGATATACTGATAGTTATATTTAGTAACTAAAATCTTACATAAAGCACAAAAAATGAAAACCAGGATTAATATAAAGTAAGCATTTACAGCCCTACCAACCTAGTTTCTTGATTGACGCATGGAAGGTGCCACTTATTTTTATTTGCATCATCGTTTGTAGATTAGATGGCAACTCAAGTCATTGGACAATCATTCCACGCAGTTACCAACCATGTTAAATATATTCATTCTTAATGGACATTGCATACATAATACAACAAACAAAAAGAATATTGTAAAAAGTGTACTCATAACTTGGCTGCAACAGATGTTTAGGATACCTCTGATTTATCATGATCATTTTGGAGAAATTCCCATGCACAGTTTCCACCATGGCGAAACGTACGCTAACAAATGAACATTGTCATCTGGCGTTACAGAAATTTTTTTGAGTAGTGTTTAACGCCCGTTTTTACTACTGAGGCACCACAGGCGGTGGACGCTGATGATACATGAGATGAAATGATAAATTGGGAAAGGATATTTTTTAAGGAAAGAAGCGTTCCAGGCTTAAGTTTAGGGTACTTCCCCGGCCTTTGCCAGTTATGAGGACTGAGGAAAACCTGGAAAAAACTCCAATCAGGGAGGACGGTCCTGGCGGGATTCGAACCCCAAACCCCCCGCTCACGAGTCCGCGTCTTAACGACCTCGGCCACCCGTGGCGGTGGCTACAGAAATGAAATACGAACAAAGTGGCGTCTTCAAAGTACTGGTAGCTTATACCGGGTTATTTGGTGATCAAATTTATTCGTACTTTACCGCGAACCATTGAAATAAACTTCATCACTATTGCGGAGCAAGTTTATATCAGCAAAATCAGTTCATTTAGTTGATTGGTTCTGAGAATTTGCTATGGAGGGCCGGAAATGAAATTCAACGCCGTAGTTATTGTCAGTTTTATTACAAAATGGGGTCTTGCGTTCTTTGGACAGCTCGCTAAATTGCACAGTATCGTACTGGCGAAACCGATACTCTTTGCTGACTATAATTACGTCATCTATTAAAACTGACTCAAATTAAAATATGAATAAATTTGATCTTCCAGCATGTGTCTGGTCCAATGTATAGATAATTAGCTATATCATCTTTGGTCTTGCGGTTGATTATTCTCGTGAAACTACTTAAATCAAAACTTAGCAAAAAACGCAGTAGCTGCGGCGATCTCGCGCCCGGGATTTATGTACCCCTGGACTAAACAGCGGAGCAAAGAGACACAAAGCTTATGAAAAATCCAGCAAATACATTGAACATTTTTAACACCAACTGATTCGATGCAAATTGGAACATATGGAGTGTGGTTACAAAAACTGCAAACATCTGCTATCTAGCAGAAAATATCTGGTATTGACTTTTCATGTACTAGGCTAATTTACTCTATCTAGAGAAGTAATCTTTAGTTGTTAATGAGATTATATAAATTTAAATACGTCGTTTTACAGGATCTATTTTCTTGCTCAATCTTCTTCCCAATGCGACATTCCCAAATACTTTTCATACCTCTCGGTAAAGTTAAAGCTTCTTTTAATCGGTTAGACGCATTATGTTACATTTCCTGCAAATGTCGCTAAATGTGCAACTATATTTCACAAATATATATTATACTCAGAAGTTGGACATGTTTGAGGGCATTATCTTCAAAATGTTGAATAGGTACCTAGAGCTTCAAAAAGCCTTGAATATGCATAGGGTCAGCTCGGATGCCATAATACGGATTTATAAGAGAAAGATGATAAAAAGGAAATAAGCAATAATAGTCTATCGAGGCAATTCAGATGCCAAATTTAAGCTTATCACTAAACGGACTTGGATTCG
Organism: Metallyticus violacea; assembly: GCA_030762175.1. Classification (NCBI taxonomy): domain Eukaryota; kingdom Metazoa; phylum Arthropoda; class Insecta; order Mantodea; family Metallyticidae; genus Metallyticus; species Metallyticus violacea. The sequence continues at coordinate 213,505,923 of CM060846.1, read as the reverse complement.
AATTCATTAGAATTACTTTCCAGGCGGGAATATTTTTCCTGGAGAATTTTCTCATCCTTAAAGTCAAATTCCCAGAGACACTCTTGCCTTTATGGGAATAATTTACAAGACTATTAATTTTAATTTATTGTCTTGGAAACTACTGACATGAAAATAATTAACTAATTCAGCCTGTATTTTTTTAGGATACGGTGTTTTCAGAAGAGCAGGACATAAACTTCTATGTCGTTATGTTCTTTAGCAGGAATTTCATGAAACAGGAAGTAAATAACATCGGTAATAAAATTACTGTTATAAGCTAATTGCAGACATGGCCAATCCCAGATATAGACTGCAAAAATGAATTGGAAAAATTACTTATAAAAATAAATGTTCTAAGTTACTTCTTTCGTAATATTCAAATGCCCGCCACGTGAACCTTGATATTCACAATGCGAACTGTGTTATATGAGTAATTTTCGGCTGTATTATGACTCATATTAGATAAAAAAGAAGATAGGGATTTTAATAGTGAATATGTAGAAAAAGTAGCGGAAACGGGGTTTTGTAGGTACAATTTTATACACCATTTTAATGAAAAAGAAACAAATGCAATAAAGATGTGAAGATACCTAAACAAAGTGCAATACCAATGAGTTAATAATTCGCTAACTTACTATGTTCATACAAATGACAAAATAAGATATATTTTATTAAGCTAATTTTTAACATTTTTTTTGATTGATTTATTTATGGACGCTCTTTAACAGCTCAGGTCATCAGCGTCCCATTCAACTCTGGGCGTGAAACGGTCGACAAATTTTGCTCAGAGGCCTCTCTTTCAGGTTTGAGGTTCTTTTTCGTGTCATAAATGTACGACACGGGACCCACGGCTTTACTTCCCTTCCGAAGGAAGCCATACTTAGGATTTTTACGCCCGAAAAAATCCATCGGTCCTGGCCGGGTTTGAACCCGCGATCTTGGGTTTAGGAGGCAAGTATGGTAACGATTTTTAACATACGACAACATTTCTTTTCCAGTGAATATACCTCTTTGGCAAAGCATTGCAGCAAGCGAGCTTACTTTCTATTAGTTAAATTCTCAATCTCTAAATTAAATACAGTAGGTGTGATTTTCAAGTCTTTAAATCATGATTAAAATTCCGTCATTGCATAGCTAAAGAAGAGAAAAATAGGCAAAAGGGGAAAATCAGAATGGACAATTTATTTTCAATGAATTTCAGATTTTTTATTTAATTAATTGTCCTAAAATATAATGTTATTAGTTTTAGCAGTCAGAAGCTGAAATGGATGAAAGTACATTGCCATGGGTTAGCACAATTATATCTGCTTTTCGAGTAATATGCCCAGGTCTTGCTTCTTGTTGGTGTAAATTGCCTGGATAAGCTATTGTACTAATTTTTATCATCATGAAAGTGCGAATAACAGGAAAATTACTGTCTTGAACTCAAGTTAAGTAGTCAGACATTACCCAGTTCTGATATTCTGCTAAGATGGATAGTAACAGCGAGTGTGTATAAGAAACCATATCTCCCAAAATTGCCGAGTAAGAAGAAACAGCACTTCCTAGTAGCTAGTTATTCAGTGAATCTTTTAGGACATCGACCCACATCTCTCAAATTGAAGAATACCTTACTAGCGATCCAAAAAGAGTAAAATGGGATATTGTAATCACGGAATATCTAAATTTGTTCTATGAAAGCCTTGGATTTTTCGCCTATCTATTCACTTTGTCCTTAACTCGTTTAGTTCATTCTTCAATGTCAGAAGGTTAACTTTAAACGTGCAAGTGTGCCATACTCGGCACCTTGTATGATAAATGAGGACTATACATTTACTTAACAACTTCAATATCCAACGTCAATATATTTGGTTTGGAGTATAAGTATCTTACATAATCCTTGAGGTGAATTGGTTCCCACACATTGTCCCAAGCAAAGGTTTATGCATACGCACACTTGTTTGCAGTTTTGTCTGCTCAGGGTGGATATCTAATAGAAGAAATGTTACCTTTTGAAGTATATTTACCAGTCATTTCAGGTATAAATACTGATTATGAAATAGAAGGAATAGAAGAACAACAAGGGAATAAAAAGTACATATATCATTTATATAGCGCATTTAGATATCTAAAACTGCTTTACATATGCAGAGCTTTTGTTTCAAATCCCTATTGAACCTGGTTACTTAGTTTTTTTATGTTAAAAAGCTTGTCCTCTACTCTTCATCCACCAAACCGTAAATCAGTATATTGTTCCTGCGAGATTCATTCTCCAGGTAATCTAGCTTTGGTTCAGTAGAAGACACACCCTCCTGCACTACAACAGCCTTATTTTCTACATTCTTTACATTGAACCTGTCGAATCCCCCTTTCACTTCTTCCGTTAACTGCTCAACTACGCACACCTTCCGTTGCCGAATTCATTATTTTTATTGTTGAACACATATGTTTTATATCTTATTGTGAATATCTAATACAATATATTGTACTAAATCGAACACAACAAATGCATCGTGAAAGTACCATGGATCCGTGCGCCTGTTGAAGTAGTTTCGTATTGTATTGGTGCCACTGTAATAAATGCATTACCACTACCACTACATATTAAAAAGCTAAATGTCGAAAATATTTCATTCATTTAAAATATTTACCCAAATTTCAATGACACAACAGTTTAAAGGCAAGTAGTTAAAGTTCAAGGCCACCTGCACTTTTATCCGTTTATGTTTAAGCAGAAATTGCGTGCTAGGATGTTGCAGAAAATTCGGTTTCTTGTACTGAACGATGCCCTGCATGAACCAAGGTTAATATAACACCAGACATGACTTATAATTAATTTGAATTAATACTTTCAACACGAATACTTTTAATGCTTTGCTGAAATCCAGGAACATTTCTTGTTGTAATACCTGAAAAAGTGATAAAAATGACGATAATATATACACTTACAGTTGATATGGTCTGCAAGTAATGGATGAATCGATCTTTTCATCTCAGCGGTCCGCTACAACATGAGACCTGTTTAAAAATAACAAATTTAGTTAGTTTTAAATTTTGGCTTTCCAGCATCTTATTGAGGTTTGTCTTTCTCAAAGAATCTCCTTGTCTATTGATTCACTTCTCCCAACAGTGTTTGAGCTTCTGAAAACAGTTCTATTACCCGTTTTTTGAGATTGTGCGAAATTCTGCCTGCAAATTTTATTTCCTCAACGAAGTCGAATATTTGTCCTTTCATAGTGGGGTTCAGCTTTAGAAATAAAATAATGTCCACAGATGCTAAGCCAGGAGTGTATGGAAGGTGAGAAAGAATAGTTTTGTTTTTCCGCCCAAAAGTCACGAACAAGCAATGATAAATGAGCTGGGCATTATCGTGTTACTGTATCCATGAATTGTCTCTCAACAGACCAGGTCTCTTCTTTTCACGTTTCCTCGGGGACGTCTGAGAACAACTTGGTAATATATGCAATTCACAGTTTGACCTTCTGGCAGAAATTCGTGATGAATAGCACCCTGAATGTCGAAGAAAACCGTAACAGCACTTGACGTTTGACCTGATCTTATGTACTTTTTTGTGTTTTGATGAAAATTATCCATCCTATTTGAATGAGTGGACTTCCATCTCAACGCCAAAGCCATTGACCTTTGAATCATCACCAGTGATTATTCTGTTCATGAAAGTTGCATTCTTGTTAACGTTATCCAAGAGCCCCTGGCACTTAGCGAAGTTGGTTTCTTTTCTTCTTTTTTGTGTCAACAGCCGAGGGATAAACTTTGCTGCAACGCGACACATACCAAGAATTTCTGTAAGGATTTCATGACACTATGTCGCAGAAATATTACACTTTTGGGCAATTTCTCGAACAGTAGAGCGTCGATTTTCATGGGCAATCTTAATTCTGGCCTGAGTTGACGTTGAGGGGCGTCCGGGACCCGCGCGGTCAACAACAATGTTCTTCCTACTGCTTTTAAATCATTTGTACTCGTACAATCACCGTACTGAGCAGGACTTAAATAAATATCTCCATAAACTTCTTTCATTATCTCATGAGACTAGTTAAGTAACATTTCATAATGTAATGTAAATGCGCCGCTCATGATAGCCCGCCATTTCAATAATTGCAGAATACTCACAACATTCTTTCAACGTAAATGGCGTGGAACCTGAAATGATATAACACTGCGCGCAAACCGGAGGCATCTCATCAAGGTCAGAGCTAATTAGTGCTACGAACCGCATTTTGCTACGACTCTTCTTCGGTGCATAATTTAGAAATTTCGGATATTTTTGAACGGGAACTTCTATAAAAGAATGTTAAATAAACATAAGGACAATTCTTCATTTCTTATTTTTTGTGTTCCTCCTTGATTTCTTTTTTTTTTTTTTTTTTTTTTTGAGTAGTGTTTAACGCCCGTTTTCACTACTGAGGCACCACAGGCGGTGGACACTGATGATACATGAGATGAAATGATAAATTGGGAAAGGATATTTTTTTTAAGGAAGGAAGCGTTCCAGGCCTAAGTTTAGGTACCTCCCCGGCATTTGCCAGTTATGAAGACTGAGGAAAACCTGGAAAAAACCCCAGTCAGGGAGGACGGTCCTGGCGGGATTCGAACCGCGGACCTCCCGCTCACGAGTCCGTGCCTTAACGACCTCGGCCACCCGTGGCGGTTCCTTGATTTCCTTGACATATAAGTGGATTACGTACACCTCCTTGTTCTAGTGGTTAGCGTTGCTGACTGAGAGCCGGGAGGCCCCGGTTCGTTTCCATGTACCTAGGTCTGGAACGGGGTCCACCCAGCCTCGTGAAGACAATTGGGAAGCTGCTTGATGGAGAAGTGGCGATCTTCGGTCTAGTAGGCCGCGATAAAGCGATCGGCGGGATGCGGTATGCTGATACACATACCGCCCCAGCATTACTGCACTCTATCAATGATATCATGTAATGGAGGAAGAGGACGCAGCGGTCGTCGCGGTAAGCTAAGGTTCATAGGTGCTGCAAAAGGCTGTAAGAAGATGAGTGATTGCTCTCATATTTTGTCTTAACTGTTCCAGTTTCACTTACTTTTCCTTCTATCAAATATGTTAAGAACGTTAAACATGCTTCTACCTTTGAGAACAGCAGTTGGTAATTTTAACTGCTGTGATTACGGAGGGTGCCCAAGTTAAGCTCGGACGTTTTTACTTACATTTTTTCATGGTGATATTCTTCTTCTCCACTATCAGTAACATTCAATTCGTTTTCGTCGGTCCTGGTGGTGTAGTGGTTACCATACTTGCCTCCTAAACCCAAGAATGCGGGTTCGAACCCGGCCAGGACCGATGGATTTTTTCGGGCGTAAAAATCGTAAGTATGGCTTCCTTCGGAAGGGAAGTAAAGCCGTGGGTCCCGTGTCGTACATTTACGGCACGATAAAGAACCTCAAGCCTGAAAGAGAGGCCTCTGAGCAAATGGGTTGAATGGGACGCTGATGACCTGAGATGTTAAAGAGCGTCCATAAATAAATTAATCAAAAAAAAAAAAAAGGATGTCCACAGGCTTACATTATGACTCTGCAACGCAATTTTCATTGTGGAAGACTGCGCCGTAAAACAGAATGGGGCATTTTACTTTCCAGAAACCCTCACTCGTGTTGGAACATTTAGAAGTCAGTCACTGTTTCAGCAGACCAAATTTGCAAAAGTCCATTGGTGAGGCATCTGGTAACTTCACAGGAATCCTTTTAAATAGAATCATGTTGACACCATTTTCCACAATTTTTCAGTGGTGGAAGTTCTGGGATGATCGAAAATGTGACTAGATGGTTTATTTATTCGGATCCAAGGATTTTGGGGCATTCTCACTACACAACTGGGGAATATTTTAATAAAAATTTGGCCCATGACATTGCTTTGTTAGTAGGCTGCATTAAATTTTATTTAATTTTTAACTTTGCCATTTTTTCACCTGCCAGGTGGTGTTCATACAGTTTCTTGCATTGGTAAAGCGTTCTCTGATGTGCTGTTCTTCCAAGATGTGCCTGCGTGCTTTATGCCACTGTTCTAGACCCAAATGTTAGTGCATTATCCTATAAAGGATCCATTTAAATTTTCCAATACGGCTGTAAACATCTCTTTGTGTTGGAGGGCTCTCTTGTGACATTGCTGCCCTCACTTTGGTTACTAGCCCTTTATCATGCTGGTTGTGTCCTTTTTCAGCTGTGTTGTACGGCCATACAATACTTACTTATGAAGACTTTTCTCTTTGATCGAAAGGCTGTAACCGGCGTCGGAAAATCCAGCAATATATCCCTGCCACAAATCTGCCTGCTTTGAAGTCATTTCGCAGTAATATTTATATTAGACTGTGCCAGCAGACTGCAGGCACACACTAATGAACTGACGGGATAGCACACGTAAGCATGTCCCACTTGAAAGAGTGAGATAGGGATTCAAAATCATCCGAGCTTAGCTGGGGCAACTGTACGCATTTCAAGTGCTACATATCATGTTGTTACACGATTCCTAGATTTTATTTCATGGTCAGAGGCACATTGCCTCTATATTTTCTCAAAATGCATTTATTTATTGCGAGAACAGAAATTCTTTCTACAACTTGTCGGCATATTGTTCAGTAAGAGCTTGTCTGAAGTTTGTCTTATCATAGCACGTTGACATTACGTTTCAGGTGATATACTGGTAAATTTTTTCAATAGTTTGGCAGAATACGAATAAAAAAAGATGGTATTTTTAATTATGACGGGCTAAAATGCTAGATGAAAAAGTTGACGCTGAATATCTCCCTCATATTTCTGGTATAAGTAAATCATCTGAATCAGAGGATGATGTAAGGAATTTGGAGCCTCTAGAGGAATAGGCTGTTGCAAACTCCAGTCAGATAGCAACTAATGCTCTTGCCCTGTAGCTAATGAGGCGAAGAGGACACGTTTCACAAATTTCATATTTCTGCTGTGGGGAACAAGTACCGCTCATGTTACTGTGTTGACACGAATTAAACCAGACATTATATCTGGAAGATGTGAGTGATAGTGAGGAGTTGGCATTCTAAACCAAATATGTCACTTATGCATAGCCAAGTTCGGTAGTAAGAGGTGAATTATGCATGTTTTTTACGTACTGGACCTAGCTGGTATCAACGCGTGAGCGTTTATAGAAAGGAAAAGGAATCCCTAGAGTTATTTTCAAGCTACCAGAAGACCTCTCCTCTTCAGGTTGTCGAGGGAAACATCTACTCGTGCAACCTTTGGGGGCGCCAAACGAAGCCTGACCGATTGAGAATGCATAAGGTCGTTAAAATGAAGGGTTTGTGCATGAAGTGCAGAAAGTATGTGTGTGGTCCGTGTGGAGGAAAAGTTCAACTTTGTGCTAAGTGGTTTTCGTACAATTTAAATTATTGCACTGATATTAAAATGTTATACGTTTTCTGGAAATATTCATAATCCATTGTAAAACAAAGTTTGCTCGTTTTTCTTAGTATTTTGCATTAAAGTATTTAATAACCCATGAATTTTATTCATACTGTTGGATAGTAAAATCAGTTGCGCAAAAAGAAGCTGAATGATGTATAAAGAAATGCATTTAAAAATCGAAACAAAATTTAAAACAAATATCTAAATAGTATCTAAAGCATGTTTTCTTGAAATCAAAAGCAACAATGTACTCATCGCATTGTTCATAAATTAAATGTATTAGCTCTTAAAATATAGAGTTACGTACATTTCTGACATTGGTTAAAGGAACACACACCAAAAGTTACCGGACAAAATGTTCATATGGTTCTACTAAGTAGTGAGATAATCCGGTCCTTCTAACGTTAAGCATGCCAGGAAATATGTGTAAATAATAAAGTGCCCATTGCCTGTATAAATGGCTAATGAAACAATTGTGCGGTTTTAGCAATTGGCATCAATGTTAAAATAGGTTGTTCTTAGTTATACCATACTGCAAGAAAACGAAGGTAGCAGCGTATTTTAATAAAGTACCGTGGTGAATAATAATAATAATAATAATAATAATAATAATAATAATAATAATAATAATAATAATAATAATAATAATAATAATAATACCCCATGAAGTAGTATCGAACTATAATACATTCAAAATATTGATGAGCGTTTAAATGCATTAAACTAAAAGGGAACCAACGACAAAATGCACTAAAATGGTACCTTTTATGATAATGATGCATGATTATGGATACTGAGTAAAGAAAATAGTATTTTCTTTATGAACACTAATAAAAGCAGAGAATACAAATATATTATTTCTACAATAATGCTCCATGCCTACTTAATAATTCTTAAGGCCAATGATCCGGATTTTTAAAATGAATTTGTTGCTTGCTACATATAAATCATTTTCAAGATATTTTATGGATTGATAAACTATCGGTTCAATGGTGCGTAGTATTCAGAACTTTTCATTTATCAGAAATATGTACATTTAAATACTAACTCGTTTGAAACAAAATAGTTAAAATTCACATTAACGCAATTTAGTGTGAAATTCTCTGACTCATGTACGAGTGTAAGGTAACAATTGAATATACATAAAGCTCTGCATGCGTCAGTGGAAGCCTTGCATTATGCCAACATGACATGCTCACTTTATGTTGCATTATATTCAAGTGTGAGGACTTAGCTTGAATGGAGCAATAATTAATCTACTACTGCTATGACTGCTTCCACAAACCGTTCACCATTTTTCTCTGCCAGAAGAGAAGCACTTCATCATGGCAAGTTATTTCTTTTTCTCCGGACTTAAATGGGTCTCCCATGGATACACTCGCCTTCCAAACCTTTTCTACCGAACATCTGTTTCAAACTACTGGGTACACATCTATTTACTTAATATTTAGATACGAACCTAAATTTAGAACTGTTATATTGTGTGACTCACCTAAAATTACCACCGCGAATATTTCGGAAAAAAATGCGCAATTGATGCGCTGTTTTCATAGAATACAAGTATATAGAAGATTTTGTAAATGTAATCCAAACACAGATTTCAACAATGATCAAAACGCGTTTATCTAGCAATAGTTCATTTTTTAAATGGAACGGTGTTTAATGATGCCAAAAATTAAAAGTAAATAAGACGGGAATCACAATGACATTTTTTTCTGCATAATCCTAGTGCAAACATATCATAATTTAAATCTTGGAAACAAAGATTTGTCTGTTTCACAAATTTGTCTGTATGTAGAATGGATTACTGCCCACCTCGGCCATATTAAATTAACACATTTTTTTAAAATGATGACGATTAACTATAATTAAACTTCAGATATTTCATTTAAAGTTCGCTGCACATGATGTAGCATTTAAGATGAAATTTTAAGATGAAATTTCAGTGAAGTCTTAATATAGACAACATCTTTTAGCTTCCCTCACTGATATCAAATAAGAAAATTCGTCCAGCTTACAAATCTTCTTTCCCAACCCAACGTTCTTGAATCATTTGCACTGCGTCTGCTGATATCTCATTTTGTTCCTAATCTGCAACGGAAAAATATCTAATATCCGTGAAAGTTTGTGTGTTGCGAAGTTGACATACCTACTTGTTAAAATTGTGTAACCTTCTATGAAAAATGAGATGATTGTTATTATTCCGCGCCACACATTCACTCTCCATTGATAATGGCGCTCTAGTTGTGAAGCCAATGGGGTTTTTTAGTGAACAAATGTGCATTTCTCTAAGGTTGACTTTGCCATGAGTCGTAAACGTTGCTTCATCGGTAAACAAAATACGTGAAAAACCCCTGTATGGTACAGTTAAGGTACTTATGGGACAGTTAAGAACTTATGACGGTGTAGTTTCCGTAGTTCACTTGCTCTACTCTCTCGCTTGCCCTTGCGATGTCTCGGGAGCTAATGTGTGGATCAACAGCAACTGCACTTAGAACATTTCACTCTGTACTCCAGTCGCTCTTCAGGCAGTTGCTTACACGGTTTACACCATGACAATCTACAGTGCTTCTGGAATTGTTGAAAAGTGTTTTATATTTGTTACAAACAATGTTAAGAGGAGTAGCTATCTGGTATTTGGTTTCTATTTCCTGTAACTGACAATGCGGTCTTCATAGTAAGCATTGCACTCTACAAATTTGCTCTTTTCTTCTGACAGAATACTAGTGTCTAAAATTACATTTCCAGATTTTGGATTCTCAGAATTCTCACGTAGAATATGTTTTTCATGGTGACTATTATAAATAAGTCTGGCAGTAGTATTGTTTTCACCAGCATTTATTTTGAACACAGTGCGCTGTTTACCATTAAACTTGCTTTTCCCATCTCCTTAATTGGGTTATTATTGCAAAGTAAAATTTACAAAATTATAAACATGAGAAGAAATGGAACAGTATGAATGCGAATAAAAATGTGGACGAGGTACTAATCTTTTCCGAGCAAAGTTAAAAGTTCCTTCAAACGATGTATGCAAGTCAGATGTAGTTTTAGAAAATTCTAATTCAATGAAATACTTCTCAGAGGGAAAGTAGTCATTATACGTTATATAATTACAGCCGTAGTTTAAATGCTGGAGTTCACATTTCGTCTCTTCAGTATGATCCTTGTAACAGAGGAGATATTGAAAGACAGCAAAGTTCACAATTTTTTATTTTTATCAAATTTTGGCAAGTTTATGCCCTATAAAAATAACACACGAAAAGCTAAAATTACTTGTTTTAAAATCTTTATAAATTACATTTAATAGAGGAGCTGGAATCACATTGTTAATAAAAGTATATGCATATTCGCCTTAAACTTTAGTGCATTTTATTTCATTCTCATATTTAAAAGATAGCCAAGGACTACAAAAGAGTTTTCATCAATGCATATTTAAAAACATTATAGTGATTTCCATCACTTAAATTTATCTTTGCAATTTTACCCTAAGTAGTGAATATATGCATACACAAAAAACAACAATGACAATAATAATAGTAATTATAACAATGATGATGAATATATTGACATTTTCCCATCGACTTTCCACATAAACCATAAAAATTTAGAAATCCAGGATGCACGCATCTCGAAGACATGTTTGAAACGATGTTCCCTAATTTCAGATGTTTAAGTAAGCTCTACGTGTGAATGCTAACAGTTGAAGTCAAGCCCTGGCATGTCCCTGAAATGTTCATGAACAATAAGCATCGTAAACAACTTCAGTTAAGGAAAAATATGTATACATCTAAGTTATTACGTATAATGCCTGCACACAATACATATGTATAATAAAGTTACAAAAGAAGAAAGACAGAAAAAGAACATATACAGTTAGTGCTATAAAGAACGTAATGTATGCTTGCGTGTGTAACATAACTTATCGTATAGTCTGAGGTAACATGCTCGAATCTTCTTTTTATTCTCCTGCTTTTTTCAGTTCAAAGAATAAATGTCCGATAATTTTGGTATTTATAGTCTCTGCACCCATTTAGCACAAACTTCAAGACCGCCTTCTTGGTCAAATGATTAGCGTTGCTTACTGCTGACCGGTAGGTCCCGGGTTTGATCCCTCTATCTGCTTATACATTTTCTAAGTAAAGGAGATATGGAACGAGGACCTCTCAGCCTCTTGGTGACAAATGGGTAAATACCTGATGGATATGTAGCAGCCCCAATCAAGAATACCGAGTGGCAGCGGAATGCAATGTCCTGATCACACACCCCTTGATTTACTCCACTTTGTCCATGATGTTGCTAGAATTAGACAGCACACAGCGGTCGTGCGCCATCCTTGGCTCTCCGGGGTTGTTGGGCTCAGAGTTAGTATTAGTTAGTTTTTAATAATTATTCAAATTACGCACCAGAACCGTTGCATAGAATTTATGATACGTGTTCACATTTTAAGTAGTATGTATTTGTTGAAATATTGTAATCCATACAACTTATTTCTCAGAAGTTAGCAATTGAAAAGTAAGTTTCCAGGAAATGTATGAATCTTTCAAATGCAAAATTCGACTTCTCAAGGCAAACAGTATAAATGTGAAAAATTGTATAATGTATTTATTTTCGTATAAGAGATATAGTTCGCATATATAATGTAAAAAATTCATAAACAATTAATATAGCGACAAATCGATATTTTATTTTGGATTACAGTTTTATACACAAGCGCTGCGTATTTAGCAGGTTTTTGGTGCAAACATCCTTTCTATTTTATTTCAATAATATTCACATATACAAAATTATATTGTTTCAAGATGAAGGTAAGCCTTTTTAATAACTTTGAATTATATTAACATTCATATAATTTTTAAAAAAACCAATATGGACGTCTACATTCACATTTATTTCAAGACCTTATATTTAAACTCTGAGTTCATCATGTTTACCATCCATAAATTTTTCAAAAACTGTTTTCTCCTTTTCATTGTAATTTGCAGTGTTGTTAAGAGAGTTCGTTTTAGTGAAATCCAAGTTCCATTTACCTACCAATTATTTTTTTCGTTAATTTAAAACATATTTCATTTATTCCCTTCATTGGTACACTTATATATTCGGTCCTTGGAGTTAATAGTTGTACTTTTCTTCCACGAATCACAATTGGCTTTACCACATATTAATCTAGCCGTCTTGAAACAGAAAATTCTAAAGAAAAACTTTGGATGACTTGAATATAAAACACCTGAACACCTGCAATGTTCCGTTTGCTGCTAATTCCAGTATTGAAGAACAACACATATTTATCCTGATTACCTTTAAATAAATAACAGGACTTTTAAAACGCTCCTCTGGTTTTATGACAGCATTTTTGATTACGATCTATTACACCGCATACAACAATCGAGTGCTTTGGAGCAGGGAAAAATTATTCTAACGGCTGCACTTTATGTGAAGCCTGAATGGCAAAGTTTGCTACCAGTCATGCCTATCATAAAGAAGTTATTATTGTTACAGCAGCCATCAGCAAAGAATTTAAATTTTGAAACACTTGTGATGTGCAAAAATGACTGTTTACTGCTGACACAATTTCGTTCAATATTTTGGGACGCTCTTTTTTTTACTCCAATAGTACATATCCCAGAATAAGCTGTTGGATTAAAGATAATCCTGCCACCAGAGGGCTAGTGTCCTTTGCAATCCTTTCTCCCTCCAATGCAGCATGACCAGATCGAGAGAATAACAATTGAAAACTAGTGATGAGATTATCATTAATCCATCCGATTGATTCGGGACTAGATTAAGATTATCCTGAATCCAAAATGGTTAATCCGTTTCGAATACATATATATATTAATTGATTAAAAATATAAAATAATAATTGGGTGGCAAAAATGTACGGTGGATATAGGGTGTGCCGTGGGGTCGTAGTAAAACTGCGAACTAAGAATGTGCAGTGGTGATGGGAAATAAAAACGTGCGGCGGGGGTAGCAAATCTAGAAAGTAAAATTTACGGTTAGTGTGAGTTGGTGTCAAAACTCTAAATTATATATGAGTTGGATTAAGGAATGGTGGAGGAAGCACTTGTTGACAAAAGTGAGAAACAAACATCAATTGGATTAAGGAAAATGGTGGAAGAAGCACTTGGAATTAAAACTGTGATCAGAGGAAAATGGTGAAAGATGGTGATAAAACTGTGAACTAAGCATGAGTTGAAATACAAAATGTCAGCGATGGTGAAAAATTCAAACTGCAACATTGATCCCAAAGCTGAAAATTTGCGGTGTGTAGACCAGTGACAAAACTGTGAGCTAAACATGTATGTTGGTGGTGGGGAATCTCTATAGTAAAATTTTGATACATACACGAATATTTAAACAGTGATTAAAATAATAATTACAAAATGGCGGTGAACTACAAGTTGGGGTACATACATGAATATTCACAAAGAGATTAAAAATATAGAGGGTGGCAAAAATTTACACACCCTATGGCAAAGAAAAAACTGTGTTAACATAAAACTAAATTCACACAAACAGAAAATGATGATCACCAATCACCTTTACTTTTACAGGTTCAACAGTTGCTCGAAATGCCCACCATTGGCATCGATACACTTCTGAGTAAGTGGAGCTACTGATGGAATGATGTTTGCGAAAGTGTCCTCAGCAATTGCAGCATATATCGTTTCAATTTCTTCCCGAAGTGCTGCCAGTGTAGGTGGTTTTCTACGTTATATGGTACCACGAGTCTGAAATTTGTCTCGAATGCGTGCAGTTGTTACCCGCATTGGCGGTTCTATTCTATACATACGTGTTCATTGCTTTGAACCTCAACAATATTCTCGGTTTTCCAACACCACTTTAAAATAGATTTCCGCTGTTCAAAAGTCAGTCCTGATGGTAGAGTGGCAACCATACTTGCCTTCTAAACCCAAGATCGCGGGTTCAAGCCCGGCCAGGATTGATGGATTTTTTAGGGAATAAAATCCGAAGTATGGCTTCCTTTGGAAGGGAAGTAAAGCTGTGGATCCCGTGTCGTGCATTTGCGGCACGATAAAAACCTCATGCCTGAAAAAAGGGGCCTCTGAGCAAAATTTGTCGGCCGTTTCACGCCCTGGTTTGAATAGGACGCTGATGACCCGAGATGTTAAAGAGCGTTCAGAAATAAACAAACAAAAACCCGCTGTTCAAACAATAATCTTGGCTCCATTTTGTTGTAGCAGCGCTAGCATAACGTAATGTGACTCTCATCTGATTGCAGAATATCATACGTTAATCTTGGCCTCATTTGTTCATTGTTGATTTATGGTAGTTTTGGCTTCATTTGTTTATCGTTGATTTACCTGTCACTTAGCAAAGCTATCATAATGTATGTGAGTCACATCTGTTTACAGAACATCACACCACACATTACTGTTATTTTTTGGTCCAACTTTGAAATATGTTAATTAGACATCTACTGTGAAAGTGTTTATAGGTTTTTGGCATCCTCGGTATTAATTATAAAATGGTGGAACTTAGAAGTAAAAAAGTAGTGATAAAGTAATACATTGAAAATGTACGGTGAGTAGTGGGGGAGAATTATAAAAGTTAGCAAAATTTTGTGGTGAGCATGAGGGTTGGGTAAATACAATATATTATCACGATGGCGCTGGGATAACACAACTTTTGTAAAGATAATCCTCACTGTGATATGTACAATAATAATCAATGAAATAAAATTATGTATTGAGAAAAACCATATTTACGTTGTAAACGCTGAATTGTACCATTATTTATTAATTTACTTTATAAAATATATTTTCGTTGGATAAAATGTGTATATACAAGAATGTGGTGGTGTGAAAATAAGTTGTTACGCTGAAAAATGTAAAATGTTAGTAAAAATATAAATAATATTTACTAATAATACCTTAAATAGGGTGACGCGGAGATGCATTGATTACCATTGCCTAACAGCTACTGAGAAAAATAATGTACAAACTGCGAAGTCTACCGAGGAAACCACGGGACAGAGAGAAATAAACTTTGGAAAAGGAGTAAACGATTCCAAGGCAGAATACGCACTGAACAGCATCTGAATAACACGTTGGCGAATAAAATATACCTATTTGGCAAAATGAATCAATTATTATATTTTACTATGCTTAAATGATAATAATTACAATGAAATTAATAAAAAATTTCACTCTTTGATTTACATTTATAAACAAGAAAATACTAGTATGAAATCCAATTAATCTTTGCTAAGATTGATAAATTACTTTATTAGTACAGAATGCATATTGGTACAAGTTGAAAACTATAACAAATATTACATACTTGTTTGCGAAACCTATTCGATTCAATAGTTCTCTGTGCAAATAGGAACCTATGTTGCGCAAAAATTGTTACGTTAATAAAAATGTAATAAATTTTTAATTTCTTGTATAAAAAGTTAATATAGGAACTAGATAATAACTTTGAAAGCAAAACCAGTTACAATATAAAACTGTGCAAAAAATAAGTATGTTGCATAAAAGGATGGTACGTTTTAAATAACTTTTAACATTTTATTTACTTTTATAAAGAAAACTATTAAAAGTAAAATATATCTGTTGACTAAAATGAATCGTTTACAATATTTAACTTAGCAAAAAAGAAGTTATTGTGCACAATAAAAGATGTAATGTTACAATTAAAATTTTTCTCACTCTTTGATTTACATATAATTATATATATTTTTTTGCATACCATCTTGAAAATATATTACATTTTTCCAACTCACCACAAAATATTTACAAATACGTCTACCTCTGCCCCCATACTCGCCGTACACTGTCAATTCATAGTTTAACGACCATTACTGTAGTTAAGATTCCCGCTATTTTGTAATTAGTATTTTCATTCATTGTCTAAATATTCGTTTATGTACCTCAACTTGTATTTCGCAGCCATTTTGTAATTATTATTTTAATTACTGTGTAAACATTCGTGTATGTGACAAATGATTAACTGCAGATTTCCCACCACCATGTAATTTTAGTTCCTAGTTTTGTCATACTCACCGCACACTTCAGGTTTAGGCACCACTATTGTAGTTTAAAATTCCCACCATCGGGGATATTTTGTATTTCAACTCATGCTTATTTTGCAGTTTTACCACCTTCTCTCACCATTTTCCTAAGGTCACAGTTTTGACTTCAAGTGTATCCTCCACCATTTTCCTTAATCAAACTCATGATTAGTTCATAGTTTTGCTCCCTAGTGCTCCCTCCACCATTTTACATAACCCAACTCGTGTAGTTTAACCACCAAATGAATATTCACCGCACATTTTTATTTCCCAGTTTTGCCACTCCTACTGTGCATGTTTTGTTCTTATGATCATCGCACATTTTTAATTCAGGCATTTATTACACCCCAAACATGTATTATTATAAAAATAACTTTTCTCGGGCTATCAGTCAGGTGAATTCTGGAAGAAATTCCAAGCTTTCAAGAGCTAACGTCGCTCTAATTTTCAGGGAATGATCCCAGGAAAACTTTTAAGTCAGGTATTAGGATCTTTTTAGTTCACAAAATTGCCACCGCATACTCACCGAATTTTTTGCCATCTCCATTATTTTTTATTTGTTAAATCCATTAATATATATATTATAATGTATATGTATGTATTATTATAAAAATAACTTTTCTCGGGATATCAGTCAGTGAATTCTGGAAGAAGTTCTAAGCTTTCAAGAGCTAACGTCGCTTTCATCTTCAGGGAATGATCCCAGGAAAGCTTTAAGTCACGTATTATGTTATTTTAGTTCACAAAATTGCTACTGCATACTCACCTATTTTTTTTTTTTTTGCCATCTCCATTAGTTTTTATTTGTTAAATCAATCAATTAATATACATATATTAGTCGCGGATTAATTCATGTGATTAACAATTAACACCCATCCAATCCCGGATTAATCGAATGGAATAATGATAATCCCATCACTTGATGGCAATTGTTTCCCTCTCGGGATTGGGTACTAATGACCTTCGCTGTTTTGCGCCCTTAAACCATAATCATCACCAACTCTTGGAATTGTCACATAATCTGGACAGAGAAGGATTAAAAGCGACACTGGCGTCTTCTTTTGAAAGAATTGTCTGTAATCCAACCGCTTAATCCGTGATATTAACTACTCACTTCAAATATATTATATTTTCTTATTTTTTTATTTTTGATATATCTTGGACATTGCTGAAATCATGCCTACATATGCTGCCTGATCTTGCATTTCTATCAGCAGCATTTTTTGTAGCACAGGAAATGTTCCAAATCATTTTGTCCTCTTTTTCGATATTAAGTTTTAGATAAAAATTTATGAATTCGTTTGTGTGTTATCCGTTTCAAAGTGTATTTTCTAATAAGATTAATCATAAATAAAACTGAAACTTTAAACCATATATTAAATTTGTATGAAAGTATTTATGATGAAAATGTAATATTTTGAATAGAATCGGTGCTTGCTCGTTCAATAAAGGCTAAGTAAATTTTTTGTTTACAACTTACCTTTACGTATCGTCATACTTTTAATGATATTTCTCAAAGCAGTTCCCGTTGGATGCAATGAACCTGTCGAAGCGTTTCTGTTAGTTCTCAAAGACACGTTGGAAACTATTTTTTGACACGGTCTTCTGATTCATCTCCGTAGTTTTCACGGTCCTTTTTGCTGATGGAAAATTTTTCTTTAATTTAGGAAATAGTCTAAATTTGGACTATAAGGAGGATGGAAGACACACCTCACATTGATTTATGGAAGACATTCAGCAACAACATTTTCATGTGCGGCCTTGCATTACCGTGATGCAGCATACAACTTGTTGCAAGGAAATGAGGCTTTTTCGTGTGACATGGTTTTGCAGAATTTTCAGGACATAGTTCTCGTATTGCCCAGTTACAGTTATGTGTAGAGGTCGACATGCTGCTAAACCCTTCTTTGAATATGGAAAAAATGGGGTGATCATAACTTTCCCAGCAGAAGCAATCACTCCTGCTTTTACTATTGTTTGTGATGGTGGATATTTCCACACAGAGCTTTAATATTTTCTCTCTGACCGAAATGAAGTAGCTAAGTTCAGTAGCTTGATTACTTTTGAAAGGAACTCCGCTTTATCAGCTCCGTATTATCAGCTTCGACTGCATGCAAACTTGCACTCAAATGTCCTTTTGTTCAGGAATAAGAAGTCTTGGAAACCACGGTGCACAAAGGCGTCTCAAGTGCAACTTTTTAGTTACCAACGTGAAGGTGGCACTCAGTGAAATTTTCATAATTTATGAAAGTGTTATCAATGTTATTCACCGATTTCTCACAACTACGATGCTAATTTTTTCTTCTGTTTGAGCACAGGCTAAGGCACTGGGTTCACTTTCCTTTGAAATTGATTGCTTGCCTTCTTTAAACATTTTAAACCATCATCGAGACTTGTTACTAGGAAGATTAATTTTTCCTTAGACCTCGTGTAACATTGCATAGACCTCAGTTGAAGATTTCTTAAGACGAATGCAGAATTTTAGAACAGAAAATTGTTCATCCAGTTTCACGCAGGCGGAACTAACATGTTTCAACTTTCACACCTTTTAAGGCGGGAAATGGTAGTGAGAACAATGAAACTATTATCACATTTACATTACACTTTAATGTAACAAAATATTGTAATGTTAAATTTTGCACCCGAAGTTATACCTTTGAAAATTTATGATCATTCTTTATTGAACAGTCCTCAACAAGTAGAGGAAGAACAAGTATGTACCTACGTCCCATTTTATTAATGATTAATTCACTTGTAGATACTGGCGTGTCTATTACAATGACTGACAGCAGTGAACTTCAATTACTTTAACAAGTTTTAAAAAAATTACTGATTGTGTCTTGTTATATTTTTGTCATTCTGTCCCTACCTCGAAAATCCTTTAATGCCAGCTTAGTTGCATACAAGGTACCCTTTATTTTTGATATACCGGTTGTTTCCGTAATGATACAAACTTTTAGGGATGATGGAGGGGCAAATGTATCAATTTGAGACAGAGAATCACGATTCGGAAACGCACCAGTCGCAGATTATACGCTAAAATAGTTGTGTAATATTGTGTGATGTGTGTTGTGTTGTTCATTTCTTAATTCGACAGTATACATAAGGGTATTATGCCTCGTGTGTTTACAAAGGCACATTGTGTCTTTATGTAGGATTCATATGCGTTATCATTGGACAATTTTTGAGCATATAGTTGATTCTATTACGTATATAAATATCATACTGAGCCTAGACCACACGCATTTTTTCAACAGACTCTGCCAGTGCTCACACTGCGGAATTCCATGATAGCAATTCCCAACGTATTTCCACAAGACGGAGCTACTATTAGGAATTTGTGGCCCCCTCAGTTTCCCGATTTAACCGCCTGCAATTGTTATCTCTGAGGTAAATTAAAAAATGCAGTGTACAAGACGAACCCACATGCCATACAAGAACTCAAAGATAATATTCATTAGGAAATTCCCCGAATTTCTCAAAATGAACCACAGTGAGTGATGAATAATTTACTAAACAGAAGCCTGGAATATCTAAGGAATGTCTTGATACGGGCAGTCTCAATAAATCATTTAATAATTTGGTATGTAATGAGCCTCTTAAATTGGTTTATATATCGTTGTATGGTTGGAATGTTTTATTGTTTTACACTCCCATAAATCATTGAGACCCGATTGACCGGCTAACCGGCTAGCGAGCGGCGCGGCGCGCTCGCCCAAAGGCAAAACACTCCGGGGGAAAACAAAACGGATCGTACGGTACCAATGAAAGTAGAATAAATCAATTTAAACATTTTTGTTTGTGGATATAATTGTTTTATGTATACCTGCACTATTTATACACCGGTGAAAACATTTACAACAGTTGTTCAAAATATGTTCCCTCAAATTCGGTGCAGGAACTTCACGGTACCCTTGAAGTCATTCTAAAGATGCCATAAACAACTAGAATTCTTACCGAGAGAATCTCTTCAGTCTCTACAGGTGTGTAATAGACGAGACTTTTCACTTGACCTCACAAGAAAATATAAAGTGGAGTCAGACCAGACGAACAGATTGGTCAAGAAACAGGAATGTTCCTTCCTATTCACTGTTTAAGGACCGTCTGATTAAGGTGTTCACAAGCACCAAATGTAAAATGAAATGGGGCTCTATCATATTGAACCGATATGGCGTTGATGAACAAGGAGAATATGTTTCAATGAAGTTTGACACTCCATCTGCATTGCATTTTTCAACCCTCTCATGATTAACGCCTAAATGTAGGTGGGGCTTCTTACCCTTATTCTGAGTGGATTTTTCCTTCGCGAAAATGCCGCACGTACATCTGGCGCATTTGACCAATCTCTGCAATTTTTCTTTCGTTCTCAAATTTTAAAACCGACCGGGAAGCCGGAGGGGAGGTAAGTGCGAATTTAACTCAATTCAGGTATTTTATTCCCCAAAGAGCATTTATTTATGACTTTTATGTACGTACATAATCGACTCGTGATGTACAGAGATTGTTTCGAGAGAGACTCCTGTAATTCAATTTCTAAGTGGAAGATTGATTGACAGACTGGTAAATGAATTTCGTGAAATGGATTATATTCTTGACAAAAAGCGCACACAGACACATACAGTACTCTCAGAAGAAAATTTATATAACGCTGGACATGCCTTGGAACGTTCCCCAAAATAATCACTTCGACGTCTTTCTCAGCAAACGGAAATTTCCTTTTCCTCTTTTCGAATGATGGAAGTTAAAATTTTATAAAATTACTCTAGTGCAAGCACTTAAACCGAGTGACCCTGCATGCAGGAATAGATTTTGTGAATGAATTTTGAATAGAAAGCATGACGGAGAAATTGACATTAGTATAATTTTCTTTACTGGCGATTCTTGGTTCCACCTAAGTGGGTGTGTTAATTCACAAAAACTAATACTACAGTTCAGAAATACCTAAGTTTCTTTAAGAGGAATCCCTGCATGAACAAATGATAGGAGTGCAATGTACCATTTGCGGTAAGAAAATAATAGGTGCTATTTTTTAAAGAAATTATTACAATTGATAGGTAATTGCAAATTATTTTGCAACCCATTTTCTGTGAAATAACTGTCAGGGAACTGTCAGGTTCGCGACTTTCCAACAGGACTCCGTAACGGCACTTACCGTTGTCTGCTTGCATGCAATTCATGAAAAATTCGACTGGTCATCACTAACAATATATGGCTCCCACGGTCCCCCAATTTAAAGTCCTGCGATTTTTATCTCCGGGAGGCGTTATAAGAAAAGGTTTACACGACAAATCCACACCACTAGATAAACTGAAAAATAACATCACAATTACTCAGAGAGAACTGCAAGGACATTGATTAATCTCATAACACTATACCAGAAATATATGAAAAAGGAAGGGAGACATTTCCACCGTCTTCTTGCTTGATAATAGTGAATAAATGTACCTTTTAATTGTTTACGTGTTAGTAATAACTTACACGACAGTCATAATTGCACACTTTCTGACTCCTGTTCACCTTGGTACCAGCTTGAACCGACCGACCGGCCGTAACATGTGGGGTGGTCCCTCAAAAGAAAAATCACCAATTACAATTTTTATACCTTCTACAACCTGAGAAAAACAGTTGGCTTAACTAAGGCACGTATTTATATGTAAAAACATATTTTATCTTTTACGTACTAAGTTGAAGTAAGCGTGACAAAGAAAGAAAGAAAAAGGAAAGGAAAGAAAATAAAAGAAAAAAGGATGAACTCAGAGGATAAGGGATACTGTTATTTTCATCCTCCTCTCTTGTATCCTCAATTGTTTAGCATGTATCAATCGCGAGTTTGCAGAGCGTGTTGAACATAATGATTCTAATCTATGCTTTATCGGAGGCACTAGAGCAAGGAACTCTCCAACAACTTAACAAATATGATAAAACATAGCTTACAATATGCGAAATGCCAACGACAGAATCGTCGTTACACCTTTTTAATAATAATAATAATAATAATAATAATAATAATAATAATAATAATAATAATAATAAAAACGTAAGGGTGGCCCTCAACACATTCTTGGGGAAAAATTGACCCGTGACTGAAAAACCGTTAGACCTCACTGATCCATAATCCAAGACTTTGAACATGCATTCTATCGAGAAGA
Organism: Metallyticus violacea; assembly: GCA_030762175.1. Classification (NCBI taxonomy): domain Eukaryota; kingdom Metazoa; phylum Arthropoda; class Insecta; order Mantodea; family Metallyticidae; genus Metallyticus; species Metallyticus violacea. The sequence continues at coordinate 213,483,330 of CM060846.1, read as the reverse complement.
CACATTCTAACATGTGTTACATTTAGCTTGCTCTGCGTTAATCATGAGTTTTGTACTTAGAACATATATATATATATATATATATTAATATATATTATGTATTATACTAAAATATACTATATATACTAATATATTAGTTTTATTTTGGGGATGAATTAATAATAATAATAATAATAATAATAATAATAATAATAATAATAATAATAATAATAAAAACGTAAGGGTGGCCCTCAACACATTCTTGGGGAAAAATTGACCCTGATTCAAAAACCGTTAGACCTCACTGATCTATAATCCAAAATTTGGACTCCTGAACATGCATTCTATCGAGAAGACATATTCTAATCTATGCTTTATCGGAGGCACTAGAGCAAGGGACTCTCCAACAACTAAACAGATTTGATAAAACATAGCTTACACTATGCGAAATGCCAACGACAGAATCGTCATTGCACCTTTAAGACAAGCAGAACCTGGAAGCACCTTGAAGCCTAGGGTGTACTATGGACACCGTTTCTGGAAGCCTACGAATCCTCATATATTATTTTTTAGTTTCATTTGAACACTGCTCTCTTCTGGTGCTAAACGTTTTCTGAATCCGAGAGCTCGTATTGTTGGTCTCGAATCTAATGGAGATCGCATTTTTTTTTTTTTTTTTGCTGAAAACTATCAAAAGAAGTCGCCACTAGAGTATTGACATATTTAAAATTACTATATATATTTTTAATGAATTCAGACTTCTTTGATGTACGTATTATTGCCGCGCGCATAACATTAACACCGGCAATATTTTATATGAAAGCTTATAGCTCGGGTTCATTACACCTCACATTTAGTGGATCAGCACTATGATGTATGCAACGAGAAAACAACACTAAATACTGACACAGCACATTATAATTTCATGCAGGAAGCAGTGAGGCTGGGTTTCTGAGAGTGTATTCTTCCAGGAATATCGTCAACTCAATGGCGTACTGACATGAGATGAATGCAGACATCTTTGAATGTGGATTTAAGTCTTTGTCTACAGACATTCTGATTGAACTTCCAGTTAAGGCGGTACTTTTTAAAGCCATTAAGGCAGCAAACCTGCAAAAAGAGTTGGTGAAATTGTAAAGTTTTATGGTCATGAATATTCAGGTTACTTCAATATCGTTATAACTTAAACTCAATTGAACTGGTTTGAACCAGCCTTGAAATCAGCGAGGAAAAGAAATGTAATCCCTTCTATGAATGGCAGTGTGTGAATGATATAAGTGGGAATTTGTGTAGGAAATGTGTTGAAAAGACAGTTCGTGTAGAGGGGCAATATTTTTTTTCTTTTGGTCCAATGCTAGCCTATGTTCTCGTGAATGCATTCTTCCCTGACATGGAGGTATTGTAACGAACTTCTAAGACCGGTAAGCCTATAGGACGAACATTCAGAATCTTGAGAATGAAATTAACCAGTTCTAATGTGTGAGAGGAAGTGACATTGAGTCGAAAATTAAGATACGTAAAACGGCGACTAAATTTCATGGTGCATTCATTTTTTAATCCTAGATTGTAGAAATAGAAATAATAGCTAAATAGACTAATTATTACATTAGATGAGCAATAAAATATTAGAAATATAAAGTAACTTTAAGCCATTTCCATTCCTACGAATGAATGATAGCCTCATTTGAAACCGTGGCAAATGTGTGTGTGTGTGTAATCAAGAGGAGAAGGAACTAGTCGGGTTTAGAATGCACTGACCTTGATATGCCTTATATTTACGTTGTGAGCGCGGCAATAATATTAGCAGGTAAGTTAGGAGATTATACTTAATAATGTGTAGATATGTAAAGTTTATTTTTATATTGAATTCCTTTTTATGCTCAATTTAAAAAATAAGAATTTCTATTGCCAAGTAGGAATGTCCCAACAAACATGTACTACAAGCATAACAAAAAACCTCTTCCATATTAGTGAATTGGAATAAGTTATACAACAAGCTTCTTCAAGCAATTTTAAACAAACAGCACATCTACATTTCAGTTAATGTCTGACAGATTTTTCCATTCGCTCTCAGAATGAGAAGTGCGTTTTCATTTGTGATTAGGAGAGATTTATTATGCCTTTTGCACCATTGGTAGATGGGTTAATCATGGGGAATAACGTTTTTTTACTCACTTATTCAAATAAAATAAATCGTTTATCTTCTGACGAGGACATAGTTCGTTATTCTGTTTTTATACATTTAACGCGTTTACATATTTTCCCAAATAATATTCCTACTGTGAATAGCACAACGAATCATATGCTCAAGGTAAATGTAATACTATTGCACGTACATTAGTATACTAACAGTCTATAGATTTTAATAAATTTTTAAAATTTATTAAATGAATTACAGAATTTTATAAGTCATGAGAAGAAAAACGCAGATTTGATAAATTTCAAGTGACGTGAGCCCTACGGTGATTGTTTTAAAGGATATTCTATCTCATTTTATATCATCTAAATTAGGAGAATGGCCTGGAATGAAAAGACAGGATCAGAAAATCCCCATGCCTTAACATTTCGTTTTAGGCACAAATACATTATAAACAAAGAATTTATGAATTAAATAAAACACCAAGAGTCTGAAAGATAATGTACATTTGCCCCCTTTTTGGAAAAAAAAAATCAATATAAAGTTTTTAACAATGGAAGGTGATCAATGAAGGAGTTTTGGTTGTTTTTGCTGTTTCTACTCTTGCTAGGGTATTTACTTATGAGTTTTTGCGTGTGTGTGCATGTCTGAATGGGTGATAAGGGAACAATAATAGTCATAAAAACTACAGTGAAATTAATTGCTTAGGTGAAGGTGAAGGAGAGTAAATAAATCTTAAGTATGTAATTTGAATCGAAATAGATAAAGCAAAACCGCTGAGCGTGTGTCCAAGGGCTCCGGAATTGAAATGAGAGGGAGGACAGAATGACAGATGCAAGGCGTGGCTAGCGGCTCGGCTTTTTCTCACCAGACGCGTTTCGTCACTTAGCGATGATTGCTTTTAGCCTCAAGCTAGAACCGGCCAAGGAATGTGTAGGTGCCCACCTGGTCCAGTACCTCACAAGGGTGCCCATAATATATAAAATGGAGACATTGTGTTACAGTGAGGATAAGAAGGGTCGGCGTCATACAAGGAATGTTGTTTTGGAGATTTAAACGGAAGTTTTAGCACACCAGATACCCAAGTACCAGCTGCAATAGTCCATATTCTCAAACCATATGGAAAGGGCGTGAGAACTCTATAAGGGCATATTAGGCGTTAAATGCACACTTTTTAAATACTTTTTTGTATTAATAATCCTTATCCAGAAATAGATAAACTTAACGATTTTCATCTTGCAGAATGAAGAAACACCTTAACGAAAACCTTTTCCGGTTGCTTGTGACACCAGCTTCCAAGTCTGCTCATAAGCAGTAAGTTTCAAAGTTGTGAACGTTTTCAAAGGTTTATACCGCACATTAAAACTACATGCTCTGCAATCAGTTGCTCTACACTGCATTTCTAAGGCCCCGTGTAGTTAGACTCTGCATTCTCAAGTTCTGAACATTTCAGTTTCTCATAAATGTTCCTCCGAAACTCAATAAATACGTATATAATTAATTTTTATAATTATTTCCTGCACCGGTAGTAAAATTATTTTTGGATTAAAGCCGACAGTTACCGCATTTCCAACCTTTATCCATTCAGTACCCTAAAGGTTTACAAGTCAACTCTTTTGCTATGCGATTACAAACCGTTCACTTGAAATATTAAAACACGTAATTTTACACCGAAAAGCTTGCATATTAAGTCTTAAATATTTGTATTCGCTGTACAATGAGGTTATTTGAGTTACGGGTCGCTGTAGAGCGGCTACGTACTACGAAAAGTCAGCGTTCAAGTTCGTATAAAACATGTGCAGGTTGAATCTTTTAGTTAGTATAAGGGGGGCTTTACCATCGGGTGATTGTACATTCGTGTGTTACTCGGTGCTTTCATTGTATGTAAATTGTGTATTAATAGTTCATTAGTTATGCTGTTACACAAATATAGTCTTGAAATCGTTTTTATGCACGATAGATATGTTAAAATATGCTTCCAAAGTGTTAAGACAATCGCAAGAAAATATCTTGGCAATCATATTCCAAGTGGAGAAACTGTTCGCCAACTTGTTAAAAAGTTACAAGAGACAAGATCTCTCAATGATAAGAAACGTGTTCCGAATTGCCATGTTCTTACGGATGAAAAGTTAAATGAAACATAGGAATTTCCTTACACAAATGCAGGCAATGTATTGCCGTTAAGGGGCACAGTTTTCAACATCATTTATAACACAGGTTGGTGCTTATTACTATTAGTTTAAATACAGTATTGTTTTATGCTTTCCGTAAAAATATGAATACTAACTTTACGCAAGGCGGTTTTATCTCTCTTTTCCGGTTGAGGTGGATGCACTTCCCACAGTAAGCGCTCAGGCGAATCGTATTTCACATATCTTCACTGTGGAGTATCTAGTGCCAGAAGAAAAGATAAGCAAGAGGGAAACGTAGACATGTATTTACTGAACAGTTAACAGGAAGCTAGGCAAAGGAAAAAGAGAGTTGAACACATTAGCAAGGTATCGTGGAGAACGAGTAAAATGGATTAAAACTGGAGCCCAGAGGCTATTATAGCTTAATGGGAAAGCAATAGGAATATTCAGCTATTTAAGGTTATTTTTACTTTGGTTAATTACAAATTCATTTTTAGGTTGCTTGTGGATACTGAATAGGTTACAAATTCATATAGCAACATAGCAAAATAATACTTTTACTTTATAGAAATTAACTTGTAATTATTCAATATAATGTTGAAAGTTTGTACTGTCGCACATGCGGTGTTAAAAGTTGTATTACATTTGTATTCCCTGTCAAGGGTCACTTCGTGGGATATGAAAGTAGTTTGTTCATTTGTTTTATAATGTAGTTTGTTTTTATTACTTTTGAAGAGTGTCATGTAGATCCTATGATATTAATAGTGTTGTTTATTTGTGAGCTTTTCCATGCCAATGTGATCCTATTTATCTTCAGTTTATTCTGGGCTAAATTTGTAAACATTGTGTGCTAAAGTTTTGGCTATAGGCTTACTGCAGGTGGCGGTGCCCATATTTCAACATTTTTTTTTCTTTCCTTTGTAATGAGTGACCTTGAAAAAACCTATTCTCTGCCGGTCACTGCAGTATACATTCTTTAGTGAAGATGGTTACAGTAACGCGCTTTTGTGTTTAAACGTTGTTTTAAATGAAAATCTACTCGTCGTGTTCATGTAGAATTTATTCAGAATTTCCCTGATCATTTGTCTTTTTACATAGCTGCAATTCACAATGATGTGCACGAATTTGAATCTATTCACTCAGGGGAGAACAAAATAGGCAATCAGCTTTTTAACAGCGGAGAAAGTAGAGAAAACTGACGCAAGTTTTAAGTATTTGCCTACAAAATCACCCCGAAATTAGCGCAACAAATGGGAATTTTGGGATATAAAGGAAAACTTTAATAATAAAATCAGAAATACTACGAATCTTGTCAATTAGAATGTTTTTTCGAATACAATGAGGGAGGACAACCATTCCAACACTCATAAGCTCAAGTACAGTACGCCTAACGTCCGAGACGTAAAATACAGCGTGCGCAGACTAACTAACTAAAGCGTGGCTCCTTTATAGCTCAAGCAAGATACACAAATATTCAATGCGACTTTTAGAGCATGAGAAAAGTTAGACACACTTATGCCTTTGGTACTGAATAAAGGCGATCAAATGCCGGGTTCTTCTCTCTCGATTGATTAAGCAAGAACAGCTATGTAGGAGTGCAATTACGAGAATTTCAAACCTAGAGCGGACTCTCGGTTAAGAGGAGGCTCGTTCGCAGTCACTGCATGAGCGACCAAAGCATAATCGTCTTGCACCATGCATATTACCGTACAAAAATAAAAATATAAAAATAAAAACCTGTAATACTCCTTTCCGGTACCTTGTTTTCTACACCGGGACGTATATTCCGGTATCATTATCCTTTATTTCACAATTTTGTTTACATTTTTTGCATCATTATTTTACAAATTTATTGAAATCTAAAACTAAATGCGCAATTAAAAAACTACATTAACTAAACAACGTTATAATTTCCCGACATGCTGAGAGCCAGCACTAACTTGCAACAGGTTAAACTGTTAAACAAATTACAATTTAAAAAACAAAATTATTTACTTTCTTAACAAAGCATAAACTGTTCCACTGGTTTCCAGCGAACCTGTGTACTGGAATCCAGTACTAATAATTTTTGTTAAATTTATTACATCTATATTACCGATAAATTACCTAAAATTAACCCAATTCTTGTTAACGATATTTATAACAAACTTATCTATATACTATACAAATATGCTCTAACCCGGCCAGGATCGATGGCATTTTTCGGGCGTAAAAATCGTAAGTATGACTTCCTTCGGAAGGGAAGTAAAGCCGTGGATCCCGTGTCATACATTTACGGCACGAAAAAGAACTTCAAGCCTAAAAGAAGAGGCCTCTGAGCAAAATTTGTCGGCCGTTTCACGCCCTGAACTGTATGGGACGCTGATGACCTGAGATGTTAAAGAGCGTCCTTAAATAAACAAATAAAAATACTCTAAAGCTAACCTATACCATAATATACATTATTATTATTATTATTATTATTATTATTATTAGTAGTAGTAGTAGTAGTAGTAGTAGTAGTAGTAGTAGTAGTATTTTTATTAGTGTTTAACACCCGTTTTTAATACTGAGGCATCACAGACGGTGACACTGATGATATATGAGCTGAAATTATATATTGGGAAAGGAGTTTTTTTAAGGAAGGAAACATTTCAGGCTTAAGTTTAGGGTACTTTCCAGGCATTTGACATTTATGAGGACTGAGGAAAACCCGGAAAAAACCCAGTCAGGAAGGACGGTCCGGGCGGGAATCGAACCCCAGACCTTCCGTTCACGAGTCCGCGCCTTAACGACCTCGGCCATCCGTGGCGGTGTAGTAGTAGCAGTAGTGGCAGTGATAGTTGTTCCTGTGTTTTATTCTCACCTAAATTTCTTTTATTTAGTAAAAAAATATGTATAGTAATTATGATAGAAGAAAAGGATAAACACCGAGAAAAACTCAAACTTTATATATAGCACTATTTATTTATTTTCCCTTCACCTGCCCTGTACACCTGCTAAAACACACTACTTCACTTAATAGCTAATATTAATAGTCACATTTAGAAATGTCCTAAATTTCACTTTATTTCGCTTGGCTTCCATTATTAAGATCTCTTTGGAGTTCTCTTACACCGGCTCATCTTTCCCTTCTTCTTCTCCTCAAACTCCTCCCTTGGTTTACCTCCTCTCCTCCTTCTCCTCTGTGTTGTCGATCTCGTTTTAATCTCCTCTTTTTCCACTCGTCCCCACTCGTCCTCATCCAGCCTCTAGGTTGTATTATTGAACATTCCATTTAGTCCTCATCTTGTTCTTCCTCTCCTTCCACTCCTTCTCCTTATACTTGTGTGATTTGACGTGTTTCTTGTTTGGCATCTGTAGGTAAGTTATTTGTTGATATATTTGTTGAATTAATGGGGCGTAAACTTTCTGATCTTCTCACTATTTATTCTTTTTGACTGGACATATATCTCCTCCAGTTCAACTCTCTGTTCCCAGGCGATTTTACTTATATTGTGAGGTAAGATTTCAAAATGGTGATATAATTCTTCTGTTCTTGTGATGTATTTTTTTCTAATATCCGCTTAACGCCGTTCTCTCCTCTTGTGTTCTATCGTGATATCTCTTACATTCAAATAGGGCATGTTTTGGTGTATCTTGCGTTTGACAATATTTACAATTGTCGTTATTTAGTTTTTAATATTGTGCCAACATGCGTCATATGGACCGTGTTCTGTCAGTGATTCAGGCCGTTTTTGGTTTTATATGCCTTTGATCCTTTCTGAAATATTATTAAAAAATTGTCCGTTCTTCTCCCTATATTGATTTCACCCCACTCCTGTTGCCAGTTTAATTTTATATTTAATGTCGGATGTAGAAATACACTCTCTTCAAACCATTTCAGTAAGTTTATCATATTTATTTTCTTAAAAAGTATATCGCTTCCCTTGAACGTGTTAATAAATCTATTGGCCAAATTCCGGTGGCTACAAGCAGGACCAGAGTAGGAGTGGTACTAACAGCTCCTGTGTATCTTAATAGTATTTTCTTCTGTGTGCTTCTTAATTGCTTTTAAGCTTATATTATGCATCCTGATTGCCCATGCCCCTGCCCCATATAAGATTATGGCCGCAAATATGGAGTTGATGTAAATTGTTATTGCATTTAATGGTACTTTGAATTTTCACTATAATTCTCACCATTTGCATCATTGTTTCCTCGGATTTTGATTTGACATAATCAGTATGGTTTTTGAAGTTAAATTTTTCATCCAAATACAATCCTAAGTACTTCACTTCTCTTTTTCTTGCGATTATTTGATTATATTTTTTGGAAAGGTCTCTTTTTAAATTTCCTTTCAGGAGCATATAACAGGATTTGAAGGAGTAATCTGTAATTTGGAATTTATACACCATATTTTTAAAATTGAAATTAGATTATTTGTCCGTTCTTCAAGTTGTTTCCTTCTATTTCCTTAAAATGAAATATAACATCATCGGCGCAGGCATTGGTGGCCAGTACATCAATGTCGTTATTTAAAGTATCCAGAAGTGTTTCCAAGACTGTGTTCCAAGTGATGGGCCCAAGGACCGAACCCTGGGGAAACCCTTTTGTTATTTGTTTAATTATCACCTCACCTACGTCTTTTATATATACCCTCCTATTTAAGCAGTAATCTTTTATCAGGGCATACAGACATTTTGGAAATTTCTTTTCTAGTAACCTTTCAAACAAAAAGGGCCACCATATTTTTATCATAGGCTCCCGAAATATCAATTAGTATGGCGTAACATATTTAGAATTTGATGATTAAACTATTTTAATTACTTCATTGGCTGCGTCTTTCGTTGACCTTCTAATTTCTGTTATTCTTTTTGCTATTAACCGCTCAAACACCTTGCCGATTGTATTAAGTAAATAAATAGGTCTGTCAAATTTTGGTTGTTTAGAGACTTTATATATTTTTAGTCAACAGTTTGTTTAATAAAAGATTAATTCAATCTCTCCAAGTTGTTGTCATTGTTCGATCGTCTTTATTGAGAGTAGTTAAAGTTTCTGGTTTTTAATTTTTTTTCATAATAATTTTATATCTAGTACACCAGGTATTAGTATTAGATTATTTTCTACAAATTTCCGCCAGGAGCTATTTTTAGTTTCATTTAAAAGACTTTTAAATTTTTCCTTTGTTTCTCTGTAGTTTCTTAAGTTGTTTTCCCGTTCACCTGCTATTAATGTTTTGTGATGTATTCTAATAGTTTTCGTCATTCTTCTTCTGGCTTTTTAGCGCATCGTTCCAGACTTTATCTGTATATTTTTTAAGTTTTGAAATTGGTACGGAACCAGAAATTGCAATTTTAATAGCTTTGACTTATCTTTCCACTTCTCGATAACAGAATGCTTGGTATAGTTTAACTGTAGATAGTTAAAAGCTTTTCTCATTTTTGTCCAGTTGGCAAGTGTAGAGCTATACATTGTGCCATTTTGTATTGGTTCACTCCTATGTTCTCTTCTATTACAGTAATCAAAATATAATAATCGGTGATCATTAGAAGTAGAATCCTGCCCAACTTTCCAATTGGTGATTTTGTTTACTATTTTGAAGTTACTTAGTGTAACTTCAATGTTGGATGTTGCGCCTGTATGATTTTCAAACGTAGGCGGATTGTTGACCTGGTTTATAACAATTAAATTTATTTTAGAAATTACTTCTTCCACTTTTCTCCTCGTTTGTCTTTTAATTCGTTATCCACCAATCGGATTTGGCATTAGTATCACCTGTATGTTGTTTTTCTGTGTCCAAAATTGTTCTGTTAATGTTTCTAATTATATCTAATTAAGGTCCTATAGGATGACTGTATTGAAAGTACTGATTACCTAATATAAATTTTCCACTATCATGTGTAATTTCGATGCAGTTTGTAGAAGAGTCATTTAGTTCTGTGATGCTGACTATTTCGAGCTTTGGGTTGATTATAATTATGGGTCCTATGGAATTTTCTCCGGTACTTATTACCCGTGCCTTGACAGGAGTATGAGTTTAATATTCCTCTAAAAGAATATGGCTCCTGAATACAGATGGTGTCTAAATTTAGTTCGTCCAGTAATCTTTTAATTTCAGACATCACTAGTTTGCTACGTTGAGCATTAATTTGTGCATTTCTAAGTACTTCGAGTCTCTGTAATTATCCATTTGACATAGAAAGTAAGATGTAACCTCAATTAGCAAACATATAATGCCTTGTTTCAGTTTTACGTTTGGGATAATTGACTCCGTCCTGTCTAATTTTGCAAAATAAAGTGGAAAGTTTTGACTGCCACTTTATTATGCTACTAAAGCTATACCTTCATAACAGAGGAAAAAGTGTTTATATACCTCTTCTAAGTCCAATATTTCGTTTCTCCTTCCAAAAACTGCTTCCAGTAAGATTAAAAGATCACCGGGGTTTGTTACGTTTTTTAAGTGGACTGAGTTTTTGCCCATTATCAAAGCCAACATAAATTTTACTGATGTCTGGTTTGGCCACTGACCTTGCAGTTTCTGTCGATTCTTGATTGTGTTTTAAAGATGTTATGAAAATATATGTTTTCAAAATTCTCGTTAACACCTGCTTATCCTTCTTTTTCTTCGGTCTGCCTTTCTTCTTTTTCTTTCTCCCCAGATGTAATACTGTCTTCTATTTGATACCACACCATGGTGGGTTTATGAATTTTCCTCCCTTTCCATAAAAAAACTTAAAAAGCTGCCATTACTATCGGTTTGTTTTGATTGGAAACAATATTCTCTTCTTCTCCCTTTTCCACTTCTTTCCGTACTTATATCCTCTATGATCGCATTACAATAGACTGGTATAGCCTTTTTCATCCTTAGCCCCATTTGTTCATCTATTTTGTTTATTCAAATTTTAAGTGGTAAATTTAGAACTTTCATGATTATTTATGGTATCTATATAGTTAAATTTTTTGCACTCCGTTATCACTTATATATACACCATTAGTTCCTTCTATCTGATCGCCCTTTTGACTATAACTTTTTAATTTACTTAATTTTATCTTGTGAGCAACAACTCTTTTTAAGTTTTTCCTTATTGGGGTGTTGCTTTTGGGTTTCTTATTTGTACAATTATTGTACATGTTAATTATAATTGGTGCCGGAAATGGTTATTTCCCAAACATTTTGTAGGTGGGACAGTCCTGTTTGCCCCCACATTTCTTCTTTCTTCTTAAACAGAAATGCATATTTCAGTTGGATCTTTTCTGCACATACTTTAGGGTTGTGGTCCTCACAATGGCCGCAAGTTGATTTTTCTCTATTACAACATTTAGCATCATGCCCAAAATCAAAACACTTAAGCCACCTTGCAACTGAGATAACATCTTTACTCGTGACCGATTGAAATTCTAAATAAGCCTATCCTGTTAGGGGAGACCTCAACGATATGGTGCACAGTAGCACTATTTCCAGGTCCTGTCTTGAATTTTATTTTAAACCCTTGAGAAAGTCTGCTTTATTTATTGTACCTTCAAAGTTTTGGTTGTAAATTTAGTTCCTCTTCTTTAGTTCTGGTCGGTCCTGGTGGTGTAGTGGTTACCATACTTGCCTCCTAATCCCAAGATCGCGGGTTCGAACCCGGTCAGGACCGATGGATTTTTTCGGGCGTAAAAATCCTAAGTATGGCTTCCTTCGGAAGGGAAGTAAAGCCGTGGGTTCCGCGTCGTACATTTACGGCACGAAAAAGAACCTCAAGCCTGAAAGAGAGGCCTCTGAGCAAAATTTGTCGGCCGTTTCACGCCCTGAGTTGAATGGGACGCTGATGACCTGAGATGTTAAAGAGCGTCCATAAATAAATCAATAAAAAAAAATCTTCTGTGTCTGTTTTCATTATGATATTTTTCCCAGCTGTTCTTAAATTTCTAATCCTGATATTTCCTCTGCAGGTTTTAAGTTCTGGATGACAACTTTTTGAAGTTCCTTCACGGCAGAGTTTTTGGTTGATATAATGAACACTATATGTTTTTTTTCATGGTTCTTTGTAAATTTGACTTTTTAGTATTAGTTACATGAGCTGCTCACACTTGGAGAAAAGTTCTGCTTGGTATCTCTTGAGATTTTCTGTCATACAATTCTCTCTCAACCTCAATTTTGGATTTATATATATATATATATATATATATATATATATATATATATATATATATATATATATATATATATATATACTTTTTTTCCTATTTTAACATAATCATAAATTTTCTGCACTATTGAAAAAAGTGTACATTTTCTCTTTCTTATTTGATCTAATTTCTTTGGAGATTATGGTGTTTAATTCCATCATTACCAATGCCATACAGAAAGGAAACTTACATACAAGTGATTAATGATTGTGAACATGAAAACGCCATTTCTCGAACAACATAGGCACTCCTCTTATTCGTGGCCGGACTTTGCTGCTTATGAGAATTAGTAATTCTCGAGTCAAACGCGCTCCCTAAGCTCCGCTGGCGACCTCTCCCTCCACTAGACTTCCGAGAGTGAGCAAGTCAGGCCACCGAAATACGAGCGAGACTAAAACCTTATTCGACCGGCTTTAGTACTTGAAGTTTGCTTTAGTGGACCTGAAATGAACAAACAACGTTAAAAATGTGATATTTATACAAAACAGATTATGGATAGATACATAGACAGTATATGCATTTCTTTGTTAATGTCTGTACTTTCTCGAGAATCTTTCAAATTTGGCAAAAGAAATTAAGCTAAAAACAAGTTTATAATTGGAATTTCCTAAATAATGGTAGAGCTCTAATCCACTTCCTCTGGGGCATTTCTGCTTTGCTTTATACTTGTTTTACATTTAAATGTTTAGCATAATATATAGGGTGCGCTTTACAGATAAAACCTGCACTTTAACTACTTGTATTGATTCTGCTTTTGCAAAATTTCCACCGTACTATTCAAGTACTGAATAAAATATAATGGTGATATGAAAACCGCATTTAACAACAAAATATATCAGGAAGAATATTAATTAATTAATTATTTATAATCGAAGCAACTTAATGTATGGAAAATGTTTAAAAAAGTAGGGAGATGATAGGATGGAGAAGGAAAAATCATAAGATTATTATTAATAATATGCTGGTATTATTATTATTATTATTATTATTATTATTATTATTATTATTGTTATTATTATTAAACAGTATTTGTGTAGTTATTACATTGTTTTTTTAAGTTTTGCTTTTATAAATGTTTTTATTGTGGACACATTTTTCTTTGTGAGTTGCTTTATTTTATTTAGTGTATATATGTATATACATTAATTTTTAGTTTTGAAATATCAGATCATTTTGTACAGATATGTCCAATTATTATGAGATTTTTGTGCCTTTTAATAAGATTTTAGAGCTATATTCATGTGTCCCTCTGCACAGAAACACACGAAGAGCGAAATTCCTAATTCTGGTTTCCCTCGACTTAGCTCTTTAAATAGTTACATGATGAAATCCTTAAGAGATACCACTATGAAATCACTGATTGCCCCACAAAAGGAGAGAAATCATACATTGTTTCTGTGGCCGTGACTTAAAATAATTTTTGACAACCTTTAATGTTCCACAACAAATACCTAGGTCTTCAGGACAGCAGTTTTAGTCACATGACAAATTAATTGTAATTGCGTTATATGGACTAAGGACACAAAGCGCCAAGGATATGCAACAATGGGCAAGAGTCAAAAGTGTAAACCAGATTCGGTCTACAACCAAAGCGTTGGTATTTCGTCAACCAAATTGGGGAGGTGTGAGAGTATAAAAACGAGCTTCTTTGCTGATATCTAAAGCTAGGACACATATGCCCTTGATTGCAAGGATACTGATCGTGAATACTGTGTTACTGCTGAGCAAATCACATTATCTTCTACGCGACTAGCTACTGTTCTACATTATAACTTAGCATGTTAAGAGCATAAACTTATAGCTCTGCTGAGGTTCCCCTGTTTGGAATTTTATCCGGTTGCATGTATTTTGCTTCTTCCATACGCGGGGTCGCCTACATATAGCCTTCTGTTGATTGCACCACTCGGTATTAAATAACACATACTTTCAATTTTGTATTTGAGACCCCAAATCAAATGAAAATTAAACGTAACGTAATGTTAAACGTAAAAGCTAGATGCTATGTATTGTAATGGAACCATTCACAATGACTCACGTAAACATAAAAATAAACGTACAATTAGACGTAAACTTAGAAGCTTGCAAGGCCCAAGATTTTGCGTCTACGTCTAACTTAAACTTAAGAAATCAGCCAATTAGAACATAGATGCTCTGTTTGTAGAGCTCTATGGTAGAATTTATCCTTATACGGAGCACGGAAATCAAATGCAACTCTTGCTGCATGCTGCTGCAAGTCTCGAGCGATGGGGGAGAGAGCCGAAGGTAGTGACTTCCACAGATGAAGCTAGATAATAAGACTTTCAACCAAATAGTACCACGTACAGAATGCGCTATAAATTGATGTTTATGATTTTTTTTTCTGCCGCAATCAAAGGAAATTTGCTACCATACAGTGATTTACGCGCCCCTATCAATTTATATTTACGAAAAAGAGGTCCACAGGTTTCTAGGATTTACCTGAGGTTAGCGTTAGGTTAGTATTAATATGAATTAATTGCGAATTCCAAAAAGAGCAGATTTGCCACCGTTACAATATTTTACCCAACTAACAATCCCCTACATATGTATATTTAAAAGTTACGGAGGACAACACATAGGTTACATTATGTTTAACACACAAAAAAAAAAAAAAAAAAAAAAAGAAAAGAAAAGAATGTATGCAACATTTGTACTGTTACAAGCGGCCATGAAGTCTCGGCTCTCTCCGCTGTTGCATGGATCTTGCAGTAGCTAGCAGCAAGAGTTACACTTGATTCCCGCGCTTCGTGTAAGGGCAAGTTATGGTAGAGGGAGTTGAAGGTCAGTGACTCTAGACAGAATGGCGTCAATGGACAAAAGATTAATTGCATTATAAGAAAGCTATCCTTGCTCATATTACTCCAAGCAAATTAATTACTACAATTTGCATATGCATAAACGCTACCGCCGTCTGCTCAGAAGCAGCCATTTTCAATCAGTTGTTAGTTGATCTTCGCTTGTTCTTATTTTTGATTGGCTAATACGTACGTTTGCGTCTTTTATTGTGAATCCCAACATGCTATAAGTTAACGTGTTGCGTCTTATTTTATTATTTTATGTTCAATTTTCATTGTCAATGGGGCCTTTACTTTTAGTGCTGTCCCTTGTTCGCGAGAAAAAATAAAATAGTTGTCATTACTAGCGATTTATCTCTCGTGTGTATGTATATATACGATGGTTGCCTACATCCAGCCTTGTGTTGGTGATACCACTCGGCAGTAAATACTGTATAGGAACTTTCAATCGTATATCTTTGAATTTTCGTGTTGTCCCTTGTTCACGAGAATAAAAATGTTGCCATAACTTATCATTTATTCCTATAATTGAAAGTGCCGAGCCAAATGTATACCCTCTTGATTTAATTTTTTAACACCTATTCGTTTAAATCTTGTCTATATATATAGTCACCCAACCACCCTTATATGTAGTACATAATTAATGTAATGTGATTGTGACAGGTACATTTTGATGATTATTATGTTTTAAAATCTAAACTGTTACCTAAAGGACAAACTGATAGCGTATTTGAAATAAAAGTCAATTAGCAGGCCATTAGGTATGACATTGTGAAAAGGTAGATGCAAGGGTAGCTCGCCAAACATTCTCATTTACCTGTATATAATGTGTTTAGGAGACTTTGTATAAAATATACGAAGAAAGGGCTAGTGTGCCGTGGAAAAAAGAACCTACACTAATAACATTATTAGTCGGATAAATGTATGAAAGGATTAGACATAAAAACAACAAAACACAACTTTTCTTTCTAAATATTGCACCTTTTAGCAATATAGCAGGTGAGCAATGCAGTCATGGCGTTTTAGAATGTTTAGAAATTCTTTTTAATACAAAAGATCTTGTAATCACCGCGACTTTAAAACAGCATCAATTAATAAAATTTAAAGTAGAGTGCACAAAATGTAGGGGAAAAGTTGGAAACCCTCAGAAAGTCTCTTGGTAGCAAAAATATTAATCTGTTAGCCAATAAAATCAAAGCATAATGACGCTACAATAGTATAAAATTTTAGAATCATAGGAAGTGAATCCCGGAATGGAACGTTTGAGATGGTCGTCAACCAATAAACGAATCACTCGTAAATTTTTGTTAGGAGGAAATGGAGCTACATCACAATCATATGTTTTGAGGGTGTATATGAAATCAATAAAGTATATAAAAATGCTTTAAAGCTAATAAGACGCTATTGGATGAATTTTTCTGCAGTTCTTTGGTGACTCTTCTGCAATTGATTGAAAAATCAAACTTTTATATTATTGAGTTTCTTCGTCTTAGTGTTTATGGAATGAATGAATAGTATTTAACGCCCGTTTTTGCTACAGAGGCACCACAGGCGCCACCCCTCTCGGGGCTGCCATCTCTACTGAAAAGCAAATTAGCATGCAAAGTGTACCAACTATTAATTAGAATTAAAACGATTTAACAAATATTTACAGTTAGAAAATTATTCCTTCCAGCCCATTTTCGCAAGTCCTTCAATCACAATGTTCTTAACTCAGTTTGACTGGGGAATAACTTTATTCTGAGTAACATTTAGAAGCTCAGAGCAAATTTAATGAAATCAAATGTAATATATAATTATTTGTTAGTGGCACTCAGAACTAGCAGGCAGTCCACTTAGCGGAAGAGAAGTACATTACGAGGGTGATCTGAAAAGTTTAATGAAATAAATTATTTTTCTTCTACAAAACGGGTCTTTTCTAACAGCTTCTTTTTATCTAGCTGGTTTAAAATATTGGAATAGTACTCTCCGGCCATCTCCCTTCTGAAATAATCAATTTGTAAAATTCCAAAAGACTGACACCTAGCTTTCCTGCAGATGGAATCGACGTTGTCTTCTTTACCGCTACACTATCGGCTTCTATCCACTGTTTTGACTGATGTTTCAGTTCTGCTGTGTGATGGTGGATCCAAGGCCGATTCACAGATATAAATCTACGCATTTAATACGTTCTGTTGCTGCTAAAACGCTCCAAACGCTCTTGCGATATTTTCATCTACTATTAGAAAGCGCGGCACCCATCTTGCGCAAATATTTTCCATATGAAGGATAACCTATACATTCCTTTGAAATGGTAACACCTTCAGCAATAGTGCACACTTTAACTCGCTAGTCATTAAATACCATGTCATTATTTGTTCCATGAATTTGCTGTTGCACTTATTGAACCTCCTTCACGTGGTATAGCTGGTACGGCTATAATGAAATTCAGGGGCCCTTGTAATCTTTGAAACTGAAAATTTGATAGATATTTTATGAATTTTCTTTGGTTTGCCATTGCACGATACTCGGTGCTATAACACTCAAAATTCATCTGATTTATAAAGGTGTATTAAATTAACTATCTGAATTAATGGCCTGATATTTCAAATAAATTTTTAAGACAGACACACCAACGTAAAAATAATTATCTTTGTAATTGCATTGTCGTTTATAGTCAAGAACGAGAGCGTTCCATAATGTCCTAGTATTTTCTATAATGCAAATGTCAACCCATTGACATATTGGATTTTTTGTTTTAATATATGGCAGACTTTTGAAAACGAATTTGTCTCCTGTTTTTCTTACAGGTGGTAGTTAAGGAAATGAAGAGGAATCGTATGAATAATTGCTTCTAGCAAAGCGTACATATTACGGGTTTTTAATGGCAACAACAGTATGTGATTAATAACCAGTTTTGAAAAGGTATAGTTGTCTGTTGATAAATGTGCAATAAAATGCTAAATAAAATATTACCGAAAAACAATATAAGTGTCGGGAAAAGCATAGTACTTACTTGAAATATAGGAATACAGGTAAGAAATAAAATCGAAGATTCCTAATTTCATTTTCGAGTAGAATTGGTTTAGACTTTCCATGCCCTTTAAGGTAGTTTGCAAAAGTATTGACATTTTATCATAAGTCATCCAAACCGAGTGGAAAGTTTACTCCATATTCATCAGAAATATTCACTGCGGTTAACAGTTTTCTCTGATGGTTGTATGTGCAATACGGCGTGTGGAGAGCATTTTAATGGCAGTGGAGCTTCTATGTCAGGTCCCAAACTTAACGGTAGCCTGGATGACAGTTTTTTCTGTCATTCTAAGTAACTTCAAACGACAAAGCACTCGGGGTTTTTTTGCATCCTTATAGGTTCTTATATCGCCCTTTGGTGATCGACGTGCAGCGTTTCAGATAATAGACGCGAAAAAGGTATGACCAAAATTACTTTATTCTTTAGAAAATATTGGTGACAAGATAGCAAGCAATAGAACTTTCAGCAGTATTATTATTATTTTTATCCTCCCTTATTTTGTAACGAACACTGTAGAAAAAACACTGTAAATAAAACATCAGCTCTATTCTTTGGCAAGATGTGTGCGTGTCTTATTACTAAGCATCACAGGCACATGGAAAGAGAAATGCAGGTAAACTGGACAGTGAGGTAATGTATGAAGGCTGTTCAATAAGAATTATAATTTTTGACAACATACCTTTACACATTCTCTTAATTTTGATGATCTTTCTCAAAGTAGTCCCCTTTGGATGCAATGCACCTGTAACAGCGTTTCTGCCAGTCTTCAAAGACATGCTCGAAACCATTTTTACAGGTCCTTCAGAATCCTTTCCGAAGCATTAATCGCTGCTCATGATAATGGAAAATGCCTCTCATAAAAATGTTTATTTAATTTGGTGAAAAGAAAAATGTCACACGGGGCTAAATCTGAACTATAGGCGGGGTGAGGGACACACATCATATCGAGTTTTCAGAGATATTCAGCATTATTTGCGATGTGCGGCCGTGCATTATCGCTGTGCAGCACCAGCTTGTTGCACGGAATTGTGGTCTTTTGCTTGCAATTGATGTGACCTTGCAAAGTTTTCGGACTTCTCTGTACTATTGCCAAGTTTCAATTGTGCATGGCTGGTACATCATTGCTTGAACATCGAAAAATGAGATGACTAGAACTTCCGCAGACGACCAAACCCTTTTTCTTTCTTTTTGGTGTTGGTGATGATGGGGATTTCCACATAGAGCTTTACTGTTTGTTCTCAGGATTGAAATGATGTAGCCAAGTTTCATAGGTAGTGGTTACCTTTGAAAGAGAGCTTCTCATTTGTCTGCAACATCATTTTCCACTGCACGCAAACGTCCTTTTGTTCATGAACTAATCGTCTTGGAACTCTCCGTGCACAAAAAGTTTCACGTGAAACTTTTTACTTACCAATGGTGGGGTGGCTCCCAATGAAAGTTTCAGAATTTCTAAAGTGTTCTTAAAATTTTTCACTAATTCTCTCCCACAATAACCGCGGCGGCGTTATCAGTCATAGCACAAACTGGAGTCAGGATCCACCTTCCCTTGCAGTGAAATTGTCTCGCTTCCCTCATTAAACCATCTTCGAGTTGTGCTACAGGGAAGAATAAACTCTCCATAGGACTCTGTAAAATTGCATATGGCTCACCTGAAGATTTGTTGAGACGAAAGCAGAATTTCAGAGTTGCATATTGTTTGTCGTCTGGCACTTCCATTTTGCTACAGCGAAACTGAACATGTCTCAACTTGCACGCCTTTCACAGGCGGGAACCGGAAGTGATAACAGTGAAACTAGTACCACATGTGCATTATGCATTAAGCTAACAAAATACTGTGAAGTTAAACTTTAGGGTGATAAAAATGCCTGTAAACAAATTGTGTTGGTTCATATATCACATACAACATCTAGCAAACGCTTATCAAGCCTGTTGAATAATACTTCACCTAACAGGTTACTACAAGTTGTATCATATAGACTCTAGGTCATAAGCGAATAAGTAGCCACTTTCCAAATGCATCTGGCTCTAAAAATGCTTGCTTTTTCTTTTGGCTTTTCTACTTTTTTCACTTATTTGTCAAACGTAAGAACTTATAATATTTTGGTGGAACATCTGACGTTTTGTTAAAGCTTTCAGCGTTTCTAGAATACAGTTTTGATACGAATTAAATTTATAGCATTTACAAAAATTAACTTCGACTTCTTTTTCACCTATATTTATTTAGCAGTAGGCTAAAAAAGAAAAAAAAAAGATAATGAAGAAAATAATTATTATTTGGAATAGGAAAAGCATGCTGACGAAGTAACAATAAAATATTTAACTTGTTTTATTTATTAAAATAAAAACCAATCTCGCACATTTTTAGAGTGAAACACAAAAACTTCTCATATACGCAATTCATTCCAAAGCTTAACAATAAGCAGTCATTTGTTACCTTTGCTGTACAAGAGACCCACACTTTCACTTCCTTCATCTGTTAGAAACATTAATATTAACATGTCCTCAAATTTATTTACGTACGTACATACATATAAAACGTTCCAGTTTAATTTTAATTTTCATTGAGATTTGTTACTTGAAAGAGGTTTTTCTGGAGTTTACAGTCATTATAAGGCAAGTGCCAGTTATATTTAGGAGCCAGGGAGGTACTATCATTGATCTATTTTATTTAACGTCCATAAAATCCTCAAGAGCATTTGCTGACATTGAAATGTTAAAGGAAGAGAAAAACAGAAATCAGTTAATGCTTGATAGGTAAGGAACAAGAAACACATTTTCGACATACTGTGCCAGTGCGAAATTTGTAATTTCATTTCCATGTAGTTGTCTATTTCTTTAGGATTAGAAGAAAGAGTGTGACTCTCAAGTTATGGAGCTTAAACGCACTTGCTAGCGTAGACTAGATCCTTTCATCTATATATATGAAAAACTGTTATATTGTTTTATATATATGTATATATATATATATGAAAAAGTATTAGATTGTTTTCTATCCAACATTTTTTGAATAACGGGAATGACACTGATTTCATATTCCTGAGGGAGTGTCTTATATTTCCTACTTTCGTGAATTAAACTTGATTGAGATATGCATGGTGCTAATTGTGTGTTTATCTTTCTTTTAGAACAAATCAGAGAAATAAAAACATCTAACTTATTTTCTAAAGGTTTATCAAGCAAAACTCAGCCATGTTTCTATTTTGATTTCAAATTAGGCCTATGAAACACCAGCTTTCGTTGAAAAGTAACAATTTATATGTACAACTTATTATTCATTAACATTTTGTCACAAAAATAATTTATGGATGTAAATGTATTCATGTTTCTATGATTAAGCATTTTAATATTCAAATAATTAGATCAAACACACAAATTAAAGAAAGTGTTTCATTTACTGTGCTCATATATTTTTGAAATCACGTTATTTTTATATATTGTTCGTCGTTAACGTAATATAGGTTAGTGAACGCAGCTTAACCATCTCGTGTCTGATTATAAAAATTACACAATTATATTTTAAAACACACGAACACACTACGTTCATAGAAATACAAATAACGTTTTAAGTGGGAATATTTCAATTCGGCCAACTTTTTGTTTTGGAAAATTTAATTTTTAATTTTTAATGTGTATTGCTGGTATTTCTTTCTAAAATAATAGCAGATGTATTGTATATAGAAACATTTCTTTCACACTAGCTGGTTGGAATATTTTTAGGGAGGAAATATTAGACTTATAAAATTCGGGTCACGGCCGGAATTCGAACCAAGGATTCTCAACCTTCCATGCTGACGCTCTATCCAACTGAGCTACTGTGTCCTCCAAGCATGGAAATATGAATGTATGTCTGCGAAGAAAAAAAAAAAAAACGAACTGTACTTGAATATTTTGTTCTTGCTATTTACTTCTATGTATGTGTCTCAGAAATCTATAAATGCAGCATAATTTTGCTGGCCAAAAATTAAAGGAATGTTACTAATAATAATTATTCATTGGAAAGACTGAAGAAAAATGTTTAAGCATAGGTAAATACCGTAAACGTCAACAAATACATGGAAAATAAATACTATAAATTAAATTAAAGTGATTATAATGAAATTTGAACCATAATATATAAATATTCAGTTAATTTAAAACAGTTAATTGCCTCAATAATATACTAAAAATATTACTAATTATCTTGCAGCCAACGTTTTATCGTCAAACGGACAGTAATTAACGATGTGGTAACTTTTTTTAGCTTATTAATAGATAATTGTTACTACATGAACATAATGTCAAGACTTAATCAGTTACATATATGGTGCTTCAAAGAAATAGTTTAACTGTAAAAAGAGGACTAAGTTAAAATGTCAGGTCTTTAATTCTCTTTATAAACAGCATACATTTTTCATTATTGTAGTAAGGCTCATTTAAAACTGCCCATTGGCAAGTCGGCCGCATACTGACGCGACCACGCCCCGGACCATCGCCTGCACCAGGTCCTTTTTAAAACTTGGGTACCACAAATAAAATTAATTAATTCTGTACTCAACCTTCTTACAGAAGATGCTGGAAGTGTAGTACAGAAATTAGCTCCTTTGGTGCAGAAGAACTGACGGCTGTAAAAGGCGCTTAAGAAGATGCAGATTGTACGAGTATGTCGTACAAAATGGACAACAAATTCACCATTTTATGTAAAATGGGTGAGTACAAAATTAATTATAGTACCTAGATAAAGCATTATGGCGCCAGATTTGGTTGGGGCCGGCTTGCAATTTTAAGGTTTTTAAATGTACTTTGCAGTATTTTCGTTAAATAAAGCGTTGTTATGAGTATAGATGAATTAAAATATGGATTATCCAATTATCTCATGGCCGTCATAGTGATGGGACTGCATTGGCCGCTAAGCCATCGCTCATGGACAGCCGGGCTACTATAGAGTCCGGGGGCACAAGAGTCGGTGGTACTAGAGTGACAGTCTAGTAAATTCTAATGGAGTTAAAAGTTAATGTGCTCACTCATGTCACGCTGGAATTGTCTGCCTTCATTTTCAACACATTTATGGCATCTGCTTATAAAATTACCTTTCTTAATAGCCATTGAAATAAAATTGTTTTGTTGAGGAATGTTATTCTTCAGTTTGTTAAAATATTGTACATATTACTAAATAATATGCTTTGAACTCGTTTGGAAATTTCTCACCAAATTATTTCCTGACATCACTAGCGACTCAGGACGATATGCAAATAATAAACATTAGACAATCTAAAATAGAATAAAGTAATATAATTAGATCTAATATTTACCATTATTAGTATTATTAGCACACTTTGTTGTAGAATTATACAAGTGCTGCTTCTTTCACTGTTCAAACAAAATTGAGTGGCGTGAGGTTTAAGAACAACGTAGCTGTTTGATGAACCCCGAATCGAGTAACCCGGTTGGCCCTGAGTAATCTTTTATCGGCCGATGCAGTACCCCGCCGCCATGTCGGTCATAAGACAATTGGATGATGCAACATTTGAACTATTTTTGACAAATGATTATTTTGAAGTATGTCTGTAATTTCCTAGAAATATACACACCTTGTATGAGAACACTATAATAATAATAATAATAATAATAATAATAATAATAATAATAATAAATGCTGAGAAGTAGTAGTAGTTTGAAATGTATTATTAAAAAGAATGTTTTCAATGTTGGGAGTTACTTTATTTTTGAGGCCAGTATAGTACCTGACATTTCACATATTTTCAATTTGTTTATCAAGCACATGTCTTACTATTAATAATAAGCACAGAGCCTTAATAATCTTCTGCTATAAAGTAGTTTGCAGCGTTATTAAAACTTAAATTGTTACCATGTTAACTTCTGACACAGGCGAATCATTAACAAAGCCGACAGCGTCGTGACCAGTTTTGCACATTTCCCTATATTCACAGTCGGTTCGTCATGTAGCGGCATAGTTTCTTCTGAGGTTACGTTAATCTGATTAGCAAAAAATATCTATCCTAGAGAACGACATGTTCATGTTTAATATATCAGAATTTATTTTTCATTTATTTACCCTGGCAAGAATTAAGGCCATGGGGCCTTCTCTTCCACTCTACCAGATTAATAACACCAGCTAAAATGATATCCTTTTATTATTTATAAAGAACGAAAGATAGAGTAAAAAAGGATTGCTGAAAATGTACAGCCCGATAGCATGGTGATTTACGAACCGCTACTGGAATATTAAGATCAGAATGCACAATAAAACTGCATGTAATCATTACCTTGAACAAAAACATTCGGAATATTTATTGGACTCCCATCAGAAATGTATCGCAAGATAACTAGCTGAAATTACTTACTGTCGTAATAACGGCCATGTAGTTTGTATTATGTATTTTTTACTCTTCAGTTGGAAGTCATGTAATTGCATACGTATTTAGCTGCTATTAAACTGTTTTTTAGCAATTTTCAGGATAAAGATTTGACATCTGTGTTATTCATACGATAAGTATGATTTTATTCAAGCACCGCATTGTTCCTACTAATTCCTTAGTCCTCAGCAATCAGCAAGACAGAACAATGTTAACCTGCCTCATATTAACCAGACTTGTTTCTTTCTCCTGTCTGTCATGAAATTTGTTCTCTGTTCTGTTTAACAGTGATTTACTTATCAGTTCAAGTGGTCTGAAGTGGTACCGGGCTTTCAGAATATGTTATCACCCCTCGCAAGTGGTTTTACGTTCGCGGCCAAGGCCTGTTCCCCTCCCCACTCACGCCTCCTGCCTTCTTGTCCTTTAATTTCGAGCAGTCACCATTTGACGAAGATGGCAAAACAGCTGACTTTAGAGAAACGTTACAAATCAGTTCGTTGCATTTGTGATGAATTTATTCGCAAGTTTTCTAGATAATTGCCTCCTTCCAGAACTGCAGTTCACGACAAATTAGACGAATAAACCACGAACATTCTCCAGCAAAATCACTACCAAAATTAGCACAAGTTGGGGTTTTAGTGTTTTCCTCACGTGCAACAATAGAATTGTTAAAATTTAAACCTTACAAGTGAACACGTATTATTGTCTACGACAAGGTGATGTCGCAGCAATTGTGTGTTATTGCCAGTGGTTCCTTTCGTGAACACTATTGGTGTTCTGAAAAACGAAAGTGTATACAAGAAATTCCTCCTTGTGTAGAAAACTGGAGTTTGGTGTTTATGGTAGGACTCATAATAGACCCAAATTTTTACGAGCTGACAAACGGAAAGAGGTACCGAAATGACATTCTGGCCCAATTTTTTAATCAATAGATGGAAGAGGGGAAAGCATATGGGTGATTTCAACAAGATTCCGCCCCGAGTTCATGGGTAACATTAGTGAAGTGTTTGAAGATAGAATGATTAGTGCTGGTGTATGACCTTCTTGCTTGCTAAATCAAACAGTGCGATTTTTATTTATGGGTTAGTCTGAAGGACAACGTGTACAGCATAAATCATTACACATGGGAAGAATTTAAGGAATACTTATTAAATGAAATCAGAAATATTACATTGGTAAATTGTTCAAACGGAATGTTTACCCAATACAATGCCTGTATAGCTGAGAGAGGAAGGCATTTCTGGCATTTGATAAGGTAAGATTTTATAGAAGCGAAAGCTGAGACAGGCGCCGTGGGCTGCGGAGACACAAAACCCGTGAGAGCGGCAAAAACATAATTTGAAAGTCTGTATTTCTTGCGTGAGTTTTGAAATAGGGCTTGTGCTGATAATGAATAAGTGGTAGGGTAGAGGACAAGTGCGTGCGAAATCTGAATTAACTAATAGCTTTTTAAGTCATGCCATTCCTGACAAATTTGATGATTCCAAAATATGTGATTCTGAAAATATTTTTAGTTATTTATTGTGAAAACAGAACAATAATAAAACAATCAAAATAAAGATTCAAGGCTGTACCTGAGTGTATATTAGGTGGCTTTAAAAAAAGCAGCTTTAAAAAAAGCAGCAAACGGGAAGGAAAAGCATGATTTAACTAATTGCAAGATATATAACTAACATGCCATCTCATAAAGTGAACACTTTAGATATAAAAATTCATCTAATAATAATTACATAAAATTGTTGCATCAAATACAGAAATTAGTCAGTTTTGTGAAAAAATGACGACGATGACATTGCCATAACAGGACTTGTTGTTACAAATAATTTACCATTAAGCTAAATGGATACACTTATTCCATAATGTAAAACTTTTATTCCATGATTTTCAAATAGCACAAAAAACTTGTATTGAGTAATCAAAGCTACTACTGTTATGAAAAATTATTTAGGAAAAGGGTTCTTAGAGTCACTCAATAGCATTCTGACGTGTCCTGTTGCATTCTTTTAGTTAATTATGAATGAAACCGCAAAAGAGAGTACCATGTGCATTTCGAAAATGAAATAGGCCAGGTTAAGACTAATTTTTGACATGTTTAAAATTAATTCTAACAGTGCTAATGAACTGTATGGAACATTGATAAACTCGCAAAATTTAAAGAATATTCTCCTGGTGTTCTTTGATTTCTGCTTCATAGCACCCCTTGATAAAATTTGAAGGCTTTCAGTAAATGCTTTCACTTTTAAATAAAAATATACCATAAATAGCCTGTGTTAAACTTTCATGTCACATTTCAGATATCATCAAAAGCATGTATAACGCTGCCTACAAGTGCTGGGGACTTATTTAGGAATGTAGGTTCTCATTTCATCAGGAGTTATGGGGGAATACAAATCTTCAACAATATTAGCTGTTAATTGTCGCCGAAAGCCTGTGCAGAGAAGGCATTAGAACAATATCCAGCAATCAAGGCTTAGCTGGTCAGTGCAATCATCGATGATCCCTCAACCCCTATAGAAACAATTAAAACGATGAATAAGTTTACCGTGGCCTGTATTTTATATTTGAGGCATATTTACCGATTTCAATAACCTTTATGAAAGTGAAAAATCCGATATTCCATAAATTAAGGCCAGAGGTAAAAAATGTGGAAAATATGTACTTAAAAGTTAATTACACCAAAACAACCCTTATTCTGTTGTCGGACAACTCAAATTCAGGGCATATTTTAGATATTCATTCCATATATTAGGTATTTTGCTCAAAAACATTTACAGAGCTCCAGAACAAACCCGTAGTAAAATAATTTTTCTCTTAAATTTCCAGTTTGAACTAGTTTGTCAAATTAAGAAAATATGTCTTTTCCGATCACCTGTTCAGCATTAACTGAGTGCTCGAATCCATGACAGCGTAATCGTTTTCTGTTAAAACTTTGACACTAGTAGTTACAAGATGACCAAATGTAAAACAATTAAGCACTTTAAGAGGAATAAATGATGAATGAACGGTGTTTAACGCCCGTTTTTGCTACAGAGGCACCACAGGCGATGGACGCTGGTGATACATGGAATGAAATGATATATTGGGAAAGGATTAATTTTTTTTAAGGAAGGAAACGTTCCAGGCCTAAGTTTAGGGTACCTCACCGGCATTTGTCATTTATGAGGACTGAGGAAAACCTGGAAAAACCTATGTCAGGGAGGACGGTCCTGGCGGGATTCGAACCCCAGACCTCCCGCTGACAAGTCCGCGATTTAACGACCTCGGCCACCCGTGGCGGTGACTTTAAGAGGATCACAAGGAATTAGAGCTAGAAGAAAATCTATCTGTTGTTAAATATTTGACCTTATTTTTCGAAATGAAAGCCCCAACGAATAAATCTATATTTTTAAATTTAGAAGGAAAAAAGTATCCACCTTCCCTTAATTCTCCCATTTCCTAATGATGCTATGGAAAGAATGTTTACTGTTCTAAAAGTGGAAAAATGAAGATAGAAACAACTAAGAGACAATAGAAACTTTAATGTCAGCTAAGTAGATAATTGCCGTCTTAATGTCTTAATTTTCAACCCTCAGAACCCGCGGTGAGGAGCAATCTATGGAACAAAACGTTCTGATTATTCTTTTGGTAGGTAGATGAAATTTATGGATTTGCTATATTAAATTACAAAAACAGAATCTCTAAATTTTATGACACTAAAGTTTTGCAATAAGGATGTTCTTTTTCAAATACTTTTATACACCTTCATAATTCTTTAACAGTATGGAAAAGTAATTTTCATTAATGGAATTTTGCTAAAAAGGGAGACTAGGTATTCACTATTATTTTCACTGCCACGGGTGGCCGAGGTCGTTAAGGCACGGACTCGTGAGCGGGAGATCTACGGTTCGAGTCCCGCCAGGACCGTCCTCCCTAACTGGGTTTTTTTCCAGGTTTTCCTCAGTCTTCATAACTGGCTAATGCCGGGAAGGTACCTAAACTTAGGTCTGGAACGCTTCCTTCCTTAAAAAAAAAATATATATATATTCTTCCCCAAT
This sequence comes from Metallyticus violacea, assembly GCA_030762175.1. Classification (NCBI taxonomy): domain Eukaryota; kingdom Metazoa; phylum Arthropoda; class Insecta; order Mantodea; family Metallyticidae; genus Metallyticus; species Metallyticus violacea. Next base: position 213,454,736 of record CM060846.1, on the reverse strand, counting down.
TTATCATTTCATCTCTTGTATCATCAGTGTCCACCGCCTGTGGTGCCTCACTAGTAAAAACGGGCGTTAAACACTACTCTACTACTGTTATTTTCTAATGAGCAATTGTTAATAGCAGAAGATTGTGAATACATGGACTATTATAACACGCGAACTTTTGGAAGAATATGAGAAAATAATATTGAAAATTAACCCTAATAAAATATATGCTATAGGATAATCAGACTTTTAACATTTCATTTTAATAAATTGAAAAGAAAGTACAAATATTTTAATGTAGTAGTTGCATACCTTTTTTGACTGACGACACATTTTACTGAAAGCCCACGATATCGCGACACATTTATTTTAATAATAATAATAATTTTAATAATAATAATAATTATAATAATAACTTTTATATAGTGTCTGACAAAATTCTGTTGTAGACAGTGATGTTGACACGCAATCAAAAATTCCAACTTATCTATGCTGGACTTCCGATAAAAGACTTTTATTATCGCGCTTGAAAACTCGCCTATTCAAATTAATGTGAAGTCTGCTGTTGGTGGGTTCCACAGTGTTTTTATACGTGGTCTTACGGTTGACAGGCCAACACGTAAATAATCTTTAAGATGCATTAGTCTGTTTTTTTTTCCCCTCCTGATTTCACTATTTTGATGGTAGAAAATGTTGATTCGCACAAGTATGATGTTAAAACGGCAGCAAAATTTTTATGACCCTCTCAATTGCGGGATATTGACATCACGTATAAACAAAAAAAGAATGCACTGAATTCTTTAGAAATTAAATTTTCCTAATAAAATCGCTTTACTAATCTACAAAATCATTTTTATCTTTGACAGGTTGATGGAATTTTGGATATTGATCCCACCAGAAGTACCAAAAGGAGAAATTACGCTTTCTAATTATGAAATGGCAAGTACTTTGTTACTGAAGTTTGTAACACTTTTAGGTCTTCTGCTATTAACTTCTTCAGACATTCTTTATCATTTTCAACAAGTCGATTTTCTAAAGGAAATGTCAATAATTTACTTGCGATAACCGAAGACTCACAAAGTTTTTTTTTTTTTTTTTTTTTTTTTTTTTTTTTTTTTCCAATTCTTGAATTTTGTTTGTGGCTGAAATAATATTTTCCGTATTGTGTTGTATTTAAATAGTTCATCCTCTCAAAATTTTGATAAGATATGCTAGTTTGACACACCAAAAATTATCTTCCAAAAGTTTAGCTTACTCTGCCTTTTCGTAAAAAATATAAGAAGCTGTGTTGAAGCTGTACTACTCGCATCATTGATTTAACTCTAGAAAGGCAACGGTTTTCAGTGCGCAACAATAAATTAGTATGCTCGGCCTCCATAGATTCGCACAGATTTTCAAACACTCTAGACCACTATTCATCGCTATAGCTACGAAACACAGTACATTTTTGTGAATCCTGAAAGAAACATTCGCTCACATTATTTGAATTAAAACGGCTGTCATCTAACCCAGAACTTGATTCAGATTTTCTTTTTGGAATTAAGAATTTGTTCATGATAAAGTCTAAATAAAGTATTTTCATAAAATAATCACCCGCTCATACGTATATAATGAAACTGACCAATGTGTTCTGACCATTCTAAACTCTGTTCATTACTAAGTGGGAAGAGTAAACTAATTACGAAGCATATTGTTGCAGTTGTTCACTTTCATTCGAATTATCACCAAGCAGAAAAATTAACCTGGGCATTGTTCAGGAGCTTTCATTGGCAAAGTTTACGCTGATGGCCTGAGGTGTTAGCGTCCATAAAACCAAACCAAACCAAATTGGTAAAGTCTGTCTGAAAATAAATGAACCATATGAAAGGCTTCTTTTAAATAATAATAAAAATAATAACTCGCCGTAAAGAGAATTTCTGAATGGCATAAAATGCATTTTTTCAATTTCAAAAATTCGGGACACACTCAATGGGGCTGTGCGACACACCAAAGAGTCCCGGCACACTGTTTAGGAATCACTGCTGTAATGAATATATAATTTAGGAATTAATCAACCAAGGATGGAAATCACAAAAATGATATAAATAGCAAAATTAAAAAAGGAAGATTTAGCAATATAAAATTAAGCGTATTTAATGGTCTAAAAGTATTACAATTAAAATTAAAAAAATATAACATTATTATTAAGAGCACAATAATATGTAGATCTGAAGTCTGGCATTTGAAATAAAAATTCAAGTAAAATTCTGTTCTACAGAAATAGGGTTTTTGACGACGTATGGCGAGAACTTCACGAAAAGACATAATCAGAAAGAGAGTAACACGAGAGGAAATGAAAGTCAAAAGATTTTTGGTCAATGCAATAAAAATGAAACAATAGGAATGCTTTGATTATTTGCAAAGAATGACAGAGGATAGATTACTGAGGAAGGTGTATAAATATTTCCTATAAGGGGAAGAAAAAAGTGGAGATTAATCTTAATAATTAGTACAATGAAAGAAAGAGGATTGGAAGATGGGTTCTGGAACAATAGAAAGGAATGGAGAAAGGCTACTGAATGATGAACATTGGTACAGAAAGATGTCCAAGACATTGCAAAACTTTATTGTTATACATTTTATGTGCTTTAAAGAGGCGAATTTCTTCTTGTTGCCAAATGGAGCGTGTTTTTGGGTGGGGATTCGGATAATTTGAAAGAAATGAGTCAGTGGGTATTTTCATTGTACATATTTGCCAGTATGATCCTCCTGCCTCGGCACAAGAGATGAGTAAAATCTGAAAACTGTTCTGCGTATTTCCGCCATGGTGCGTATACGATCCGATTATGACGGTATACACCTCTTCATTCCATTTAGGAATAAGCCGATTTATGTATTCCTCCTTTTTTCACTCCATAGTTAGCTAAATTTTTGGTAATATATTGAAGAATGCTACGCAAAATATGAATACGGAATTGATTGGTATTTCAATTTTATTTAGAAAGATATGTGACGGCAATGACCCTGAAGCCGTGTTTGCTCTGTGTATCTACCTAGTCAGGTCCAGGCGCAACCAGCTGCAAGTGAAATAAAATATTCTTGGCTTTAAAAGTATCTACCTGTAAATGTTTATCGTCAGGAATGCACTTTGGTCATCCCTGAATGATAGCGCTGTGGCGGTTTGTAATGGACTATTATAAAGTGGAGGGGACTGTGGGAGGTGAAGGGGTGGGACCAGTCACGGCTTCACTCCTTGCCTCCCAGCATAGGATACATTAAGAAATGGACAAGGGCGATCCCGTAAAGGGAGGGGTAGTTGATATTGGTGGTAGTGTTGGTGGTTGTTAAATGATGTAATTTGTAAATCACGCTCTCTGTATAGCCCATTCTCTCGGCGGAGCATCTCCGCAACAAATCTATAACGCTGCACCACGTTATTTATGGGTATCTCTTGCTCCGGCGTTTATATACTTCTAACTTATCCTCTGACTGCCGACACAAGTGTATGGAAAACCTATAGTTATTTTGTCGCCACTGTTATGTCTATAAAGTTGTACCAGGAAATATAAAAATGTCACGCATAAACTTGAAGTCAATGGAGTAGATTTTAGGAATATTTCCAGTTACATTATAACCTGTTGTAAGCTCTGGTAAAATTAAATATTAAATAAAATCTAGATGAAACGAAATTTAAATTTAAATAAGAACAAAATTAAAGCTTTAACCAGTAGCAAGAAAAACATAAGGAATAAACGACAAAATGGTTTCTCTCCAGACGTCATCAAATAAGAGGGTACTCTACGACTTGTTAATTTCAATTTTATTGATGTTTCTAATAGGAACCCAAACTAATCGGAACAGACATATAGTTATTAACTCAAAATAACAACGACAGAAGCAAAATGTGTCAATTACAAGGAAAACAATTATAGTTTCTTTTCATCAAAATGCCCACATTGGCTTTAATAGCTACCAAGCAAACTCTAGGTCTTACGTTTGTAAGTTTTGGAGATATTCCGATACTATATTCTTCCACACTTGTTGGATAAATTCCCAGTGATGGTCTAAGCTTTATAAATGAACTATTTGAATACCACTCTGTACTTCGTCCCATTAAACTATGGAGTTGCAATTCAAACTTGGGGACAGCCAAGCCACATTTTTTTACCCCTCTTTGCTTTTCTTTAGAGGCAATGCATCCAGATGGATGTTTAGAACGATTATCTTTTTATGAGATGACATATTTCCTCACTGCATAACAATACACAACACTGAAGAAGTTTATATCGTTTATGATTCATCTTTCCTTCAATTTTTACAACATTCCCATAAAAACATGCAAAATTTTCAATAGACCCGTCATAGTGTTTAACAGTTGGCAAAAAAAAAAAAAAAAAAAAAAAAAAAGGAAACTTCTTTTTCCATTGATCATAATTACATTTTTATCCTAGTGCCAAAGCGCTCATATTTGGATTCATATGTGAAAAGTACTCAGAGCAATCAGCAGGTGTCGACGTTACCTAGCTCTCATTGGAGTGTCTTCTATATGTTAATGGGCGTTAGTAATTGTTTCCTTAATGTCAAGCACTACTTAGGATTAGCTTCTGAAAATCTTCATTTTACTGCTCCAGCATATATAGTCATATTGTTCATTTCTACTTAGTTTTGCACATGTCTGTGGTGCAGTTTTAAATCCGTATTCTTTACTTGTAAATATAATAAATTTATCCTCTCTTTCTGTAGCTTTGCGAGGCTGTTCTGATCGTAGTAACTCTTGGTTGCTACCATTATTTCTGTGATGGGGCAACGGTGTATTGCACTTACTTAATAAATAAATGATTTAGCAATTTTACCAATCGACAAGATTTGTCTCTTCAATGTTTCAATCACAGCATATTTGTCCAGTGATACTTCTACCCTTGGAGCCATTGAAATAATTCTATTTAAATATTATCAACATACCTATAGAAGTTATTTATTTACCACCTTGATTGATAGTAGTACAGGAAACAACATAGATGCCTAACGTGCATTTGTTGTGTCCCAGTGCCGACAGAGTCGTATGCTAGAAGCTTCGCTGGCGGTGGCCGAGCGGGAGCCAAGGGACGTTGAATGGCCGAGCGGAAAGTCGAAAGATATTGGTAAGTTGGTCATTGAAATGTTGAAACACAACGAAAACTTCTTTTTAGTAAGAGTTTATTTACAGAAGAGTGATGGAAGAGATTGCAAAAAGAATAGTATGCTAAATGGGGAGACTTCGCTGAACACTTGCTAAGTTCCAAGGAGAGGATTTAGGATGTTGATATTTTAACTATCAGAATGACAAAGAATGCCAAGACAAGGAAGCTCCAAAGCAAGGCTCCATATAGGGTCTGCATAATCTGTTGTATTGTGCCCCCCAGAGATCATTTCTGGGGTCTTGTATAGTCCTTCGTACAACTAAGGTGGCTCGAAGCAGACACATGAATAATTAAAGAGTGTCTGGATATATTTGCCATACGCTCATAAATTGGAAGCTATTTGAGGGTCAGGACATTAATGTGTGGCCGTGTGACAGCGACCCAATTATCCTTTCAAAATAAATATGCCTACCAACTTCGTTATTCTAGTTTATTGAGAGATTTAATATAAGGTGTCGAGGTCAGAGATAGCCTCTGTTCTCTTCTAAAACACTAAAGATATTAAATATATCTTACGGAACAATAAATTTGTACACTGTGATAATAAACGCGAGAGAAAATTGGATAGGAAGGACATATACCAAACGTGGGGAGATCAAAGGGTTAGGTAATAAACATCTCTGTAGTTTTGAGGGAAATTGGATAGAAGACATGTACAAATACGGAGAGGTCAAAGCATTTCCTCTACTTCCTTCAAAACATTGGGGAAAATGTATCTGCTTAGATGAAGCAGTAGTAAAAGTAGCGTATGGTGTATTCATATCTCTCCCCTAAAACTGAAAAAGGCATTAGGTGCTCTTTTTCCTGTTTGAGAAGACAAGGTTGTTTGCTTTTTACAAGTGTATAAACATCTAAAATTTTATTTATTTAGATGTACAATCCTCATCTTATCACTTGGATAAATTTTCTAATATACTGCACCATTATCATATTAATTTGATCCATTTTCTTGTTTGAATGCCTTTTCTTAATATATTATAATAGTAATTGAATACAATTTATTGTGTGAATACATCTTCTTGATACACTATATCATTCATTGAATACTTTTTATTGTTTGAAGTCATATTATTATTATTATTATTATTATTATTATTATTATTATTATTATTACTATTTTGAATCTACTCTTACATAAATCTATCAGTTTTACACCACATTATTCTTTAAATCTACAGCACATTATCATATTGCCTTTCACATGTAACATCCTTTTTATTTGGAGCTATAGTTGTATTAACGATTGCATATTGATTTGCTCTTAGGTTTTAAGGTTACAAGCTCGGCAGTCTCTGCTGAACATTGCGCCAGGCAAGAGCTACGTCTTGGTGTTATGGCTGTGATATCTTTATCTGAACTATGTACTTAATTCTTTTCTTATTCTTTATAATAATAGCGGTGTAACGGTTATTACCCTTCCACCACTTGGTAATATTGAGCAGACTGCATTGCAACATGCGCAGCAAAAACAACAACAATACGATAGCACACCTTACAGAAATAGCAGCACCCACAATATAAACAGAGATGATATTTGTTCTGGCATTGTTGGTCTCAATGAGTTTCTCTACAACTTTCACCTTGTGGCCTACATACCTTAAATCGTCCATGTGTCCCATGATATTTTAAAAGGGAGTATGTAACTGCAACTTCTAGAAATTTATCATCCATCCTTGAGTTTCACAGCAGTCATATTCTAGATCTAATGGAGATACAATATCCTTATTAGAATTGTTCGTTATATCGGATCCTTGGGTAATGATGAGTACCTTGCTACTGTGCCCTTTACAAAACTCTCTTGTTCGTGCTTTTCCTGTATCCTCAATTTGAACATCACGTGCATTCAATACTCCCAATTTTCATTTAAATTTGTTAGTTGTTTGGGAAATTTTGCCTACATATTAGACTAGTTTCATCTACTTTCTTACATTTGTTTATTTCGCGGACGCTTAACCGTGCATAATGCTATTTCTCAGTATGCATCAAAAGGAATTCACGTGTTGGCAGAATTAGCGTGAATTTCGTAATATTCTTGTCTACATGTATTGGCCTAGGAATTATATGATAAATGTTATATTTAAGATGCTGGTTAAAGGTAGGCGAATTAAATACATTAGTAAATTTTCCCTTGCAAACACCTGTAGGTCCAAGCTCCTTAAAATTAAATGTTGATACGCCAGGCTCAGAGGAATAGGCAAAGGTAATTTACTTGGAATTTACTCTCCTTGAGGGATTTCATAATTTGAAAAGGCGATATTATTCGAGGCTGTATAATGCCCTTCTGTGCATTCAAAACTGCATTTATTAGCATTTCATAATATTCCTTACATTCCTTACCTTCCGTTATAGTATGACCTAAGCGAAGAGTGTAGCCTTCAATTTTTGTTGAGAGTGATGTTGCTTCATAAATTACTCTTGAAACTTCATCATCTTGCTTCATGTGTTTCGTGAGCTTTGTTAAACTGGCTGAGAGGGTCTTTTCCTTAGTATTCACGTCTTTTAATGTCATTCATAGCACTTTAGGATACACTTGACAGCGGTCATTTTCTCCTTAGATAACTTAGCTAAGTTCAAAACATCAAATGATTCCTACTCTAACTGCTCTTTTCTGTCTGTAAAGTAGGTAACATAGTCTTCATCTAATGTACCAAATTGAATCTTGCTAACTTCTGTAACATTTATTAAATTCGTTTCCTTCTATTGTCTGTCCTTTTTAGTTCTTTTAGCTGTTTTTTTTAATTCCCTGTATTCATTGAGTTGCTTAAATTTATTTTTGCATACCTTATAGACGGGGCGCAGTCTATGTCCTTATAGTTACTTGCATTTATATACTTATTACAAAATAAATTCACTACCCAGCTTATTTCTTAAGTACATTAAACTTTTCATTGCTCTTAATTAGATTTACATAAGTTGTCAAGTTCAATTCTGAGTTAATCAATTGTGTTTCTCCTCGTGTATCGTAACAGACACTTGGCGACTGAGAATATTTCTCTATAGTAGTATACATCGTTGCAATATTTTATTTAAGTCTTTATTCCATATATTTTAGCTTATATTCCATGCTTTATTTTCGTGCCTCGTGCTTGCATTTTTGCCTTTTCAAAGCAATTTTATATACTCTCATTCTTCATTTACTGATCTATTTGTAGGTGTTAATATTAGTTAATTAATTAATTTTTTTCTATATAACAACCATTTTAAACCTGGTTTTTGCTTTAAACTTGCAGTTTTGTTAAATGTGGAAACAGAAACATTATTTATGTAAAGCGTGCTATTATGATAGGTATTTCTTCTTAGAAAATTTACAGTACAATTTAATAACAAACAAATATACACTCATGTGCAATCACTATACATTTGATATACCCAACACATAAACTCGACAATCTTCTCCATCTAGGCACAATGTATTCTTGGATATTTCAGGTAACTTTAAAGGATTTGGGCTTACAATTGGTTGCCATTGGTGGAGTTTTTTTTTTTAAATATGTGATCCATCTACTTCCATAAATTCAGTATAGAGTGATCATTAAATCCTTTGTAATATAAATTGCTATGAAATACTCGAATTTATTTTGGAAGCTGAAAATTTATCCATTTTCCAATATAGAGATTACTTGCAGCAACAGAGACAGCATTAATTAAGGGAGTGGATTGCATAGTTAAGTCAGTGTGCATAAACCGTATTGTGCTTAATCAAACAGTCTAAATATCACCTCGTGAGTGACTGTTGGAATAGAAAAGTATTTTTGCTGACGTATTGCATAGGTTATGTTTTGGCTTTAGATCCAGCGCATTGCAATGTTTTATTTTCAGGAGCTTTGTATTCAAAATGTGTTACGTTTAGCCAATAATAACCTTTATACAGGAAGTCTATTCAAAACAGAATAAATGAAAAAATGTCATTCGATGTAATAGTATTTCTTAATAATATTATGGTTCTTTACGAGATCCTGACAACCTCAAGAATCTGTCATAAAATTTTAACGAACCAAATATAATACTCTTCAGATTGTTTTCTAATATTTCCTTATTTATTAAATATATAATGTGGTTAACTAGATGTTCAATGTAGGGAGATAAAACAACACGAATGAGAAAGTAAATATTTCTTGTCAGTTAGGTTCTGCTTCAGTTGAAAAACAAAGGAAAATTATGTTGTTAATTGTTTTATTTGTTTATTTAATTTCTTTTACTAAAGAAGATCCTAAAAGGTTTGAAATATTCATTTTCTTTCTTTTCAGTTTGTTTAAGTGCTTTATCTCTCTATGTTGAACACCTAGTTTCACAAATTATTATACTCAAGGAGGCGTTTTACTTTTATTAATATACTAAAATATATGTATGTGTATGTATATACATATTGATATTTCTCCGTAATAACTTGTCAGATGAAATGCACTTAATAATAATTCATAATTAAGTTATTCAAATTTTATTCTTCTGAGAGTGAATTGCACAGAATCAGTTTTAATCATTGATTTGAAATTGATGCATTTTTAAGCTTTTAATGATTTGAGTGTTGAGCTAGGAAATATTTTGCAAATAAAAATTCTTTTCTTACACATCGATTTGTCGAAATAATTCTAGAAGAAAAATATTAAATTATAACCAAATTTTAGAATGAGGAGTCAGATAGGAAATGTTTTACTCAAACCAGAGACCTTCGGCTTACTGTGCCCTGTACGACTAAACGGAACATTTCCTCTCTGAGTTTATATACGCCATACTTGAATAAATTTGCTTGAAACCTATTTTACAAACCACAGCTAGCACTTTTCACTTTGAATTATGTAGCTGATATGTATCTAAGGCAAATGACATATCAATACAATTTATTTGACTAAAAGGAGGTGCGTATTTAAACACTACCGAGCATTTACTTAAAAATACAGCTAAGAAATTACGCATATATCACGGGCAAAATGAGGAGTGTAGTTGCGGTAAAGCGTCGACTGTCTTTTACACTTATTTCCTCTTGTGGGAGTAGCACGCCTGCTATATATAAATATTTTTTAGAAAATAATGAATGAGTACTCATCCTTATTTTCGTTCAATCACTACTGACAGCTCGGAAGAAAGTTTTGTTACACTTCTTGCAACTCGGTTCCTATTATTTCATTTATAATTCTCCTGATTTCATTTCCAGAATTAACAAATGGAGTGAGGTCTTTGAAAACAAAACAAAAAGAGCTTGTGAATTGGCGTTACACCTTGATCCTACAGTCAAAGAAAGCAAAAATCATTCTCCGCAGGCAATATTATGGCAGGTTAGCTAGGTGGAGGGACGGTTTTTGTTTTTCACTTTGATTTGTTACCAGAACGACGGGGGTTCCCTCGAAGGCTGTAAGCAAGAAGAAGCACTTAATACACGACAATACAGGGCCATAAATAGTTTTTCTTCAGATGCAAATAATACAAACTTTGAAATTTAATGTTTTCCTTCATCCATTTAAGCTGGGTCTAACTCCATCGCATTTTCATTTATTTAAATATTTGTAAAATCTGTAAAAGAAGCAATGTTCACAGAAATTAAGACCATCCTACAATGTGTTCCAGCGTGTTCCAGAGTAGTGCCAGAAGCATTTATTTGACATGGAATCAAGGGATATCCACTCCGGTGATGCAATACATTGCAAAAGAAAGGAGGAAGATGGAAAAATGACCTAAATCGTATTTTCAATGTATTCATCAAATTAAATCTTAAGTTGAAGCCCTTCATGTGATAAAACAATAATACAATTATTTATTTCAAAATGAGCTCGTTCTCATTGTTGCATTGTTTTATAATGCCTTTTCTGCTAAAATTAATGAAAGAAACTCGTGATAGGATGCACTTGCACTGATGAACGTATCGTGTGAACGTGGTGTACTAAGCAATCCACTTTTATTCAGAGAAGCAAAAAGAGGTAAAAGAGGAAAAAGAAGAAGTGGCAACAGTACTGTATCGTTTTTAAAGCTGACACGGAATTTGGAAATCCAGGATAGCTCGGTAAGATATCTACTCGCCTCCAAGCTGCATTGGAAAGGTTAGTACGTTTCTAAAAATTGGCTAGGTGAAGTGGATTTTGGTCCCATGAACTTTTTAGTGTAGTGTGAAGCGAAGGTAATGTCAGCGAACCCTGGAATTTGTAATACTGAAGAGGTCAATCAGAAGGAGCAAAAGCAGATTCCTTCTTCCCCAATAAGTTGGGAAGGTGTGGTTCTCTTACGACCACACATGAGATGTCTTTTCAGGTTCGTTTGGTTGGGCTTTACTTTTTACAACGAGACCACCATCACGAATCGGGCACGTGGGCTGCTCCTACAAAGAACAGCCCTTATGGTCTTCATTGAAATGAGCAAGAAACAGAAAAAGAAGTTTTGTAGGTAATAGTGATGATTTTTGCAGAAAATTGATACGTTGGGCATTTCTGTTTGTGACAGAAAGAAACATTGTAGATACCGGGTGTTAATGAACTACGCAACAATAATTTCGGATATTTTAGAGAGCTCTTTAGAAACAATTTAAGTAAAGAAATCTATGCCTTGCCTCTTCAAGTTTCAAAGTTGTTGCATTAAGTTCCTAAAGGAATGCCAGTAATGAAGCTTCCAGTCGAGATGATAACACACAATGGTAGAGAGAAGTAGTGAATCATGTCTCTTTGGCGCAGTCAGCAAAAGCGATAATTGTTATCGAGTTCGATCCTCACTGATTACGTTTTTAATTAATTTTTCTAATAATGCACAGCCTTTATTATTTCAATTTATTTACCAATTGATGGTCGTTTGAAACGTTTTTTGAAAATGTAAGTAAACATTACTTTTTCGTAACATACTCAATTTATTCCCCCACAGTCTCGTCGATGTCTATACACTTGGTTCAGAGAGTTTCTAATTTTTTCCTCCCATCTGAAAAATAAGATCTGTAAAACTCTGAAAAATACTCATTGACGGCGACGATCACTTTTTCATTTGATGAAAATGTGTATTCACCAAGCCAAACTTTCAAGTTTGGTAATAGCCCTAAATCCCGAAAATTGGGTGGATGAGGAACCAATTTATGCCCTTTTGGCCATAGTGACTGCTTTGCAGGCTGAAGCATGTCCTGGTGAAAGAGCACTTTTTGTGTCTCAATCTTGGTTATATTTCATAAGTGCATTTTTCAAACAATCCAATAATAAGCATAAAAGGCCCTAGTTATGCTACTACATTATTTCAAGTAATGCATTGCGATTATACCCTGGAAATTAAAAAAAAAAAAAAAAAAAAAAACCCTGGCCATCATCTTTCCAACCCACAAAATAGTCTTCGCCTTCTTCAGCGCTCTCACCTCAGTCTTTGTCTATTGTTTTCACTGCTGCTTTTGTCTCCAGAGTGTAGTGGTGGACCCAAGTTTCATCCACAGTCACGAATCAGAGCAGAAATACTAGGACATGCGAATGAACAGTACCAGACACTGTGTTGAAATGTTTTTCAGCATGCGTTTTTGATCAACAGTCAGCAAATTTTCGTGCACAACATTGTGCATTCATTCAGTTGAGATGCCCGCAGTCTCGGCTATCTCGTGCACTTTCACTCGGCTATCTTGTTTTACGATATCATGATTTTTTTTCAATCATTTGATTTATGGTGAATTCTACTGGCCGGTCGGAGAGCACTGTGTTTATTGAAATTCATTCATCCAGAAATAAATGATCTTCAGTGACGATGCAGAGTCCGCATGAAATTCATCCAACTCTACTCTGATTCATTTTACAGTCCAAACCTTTAAATGGAAATGTTTGATAACAACACGAAACTTGTTTTTTACAATTTTTTACGGCACATGTGACACCGATCACTTCAGATAGTTGTCAATAATTAACTGAATATCACATCTGGCTGGAAATTTATCTAAAGCCTATATACAAATTACTCTTACCAACAATAGTGCTGGTTAACAAAATTTCCCGTAATTTTATGGAAATTCACCAAACTTATCAAACAACCCTCATATATGGATACAAAATAAAAAATAAATATTTTATTCTGCAGAAAACGAACATGCCATCATATAAATCATAGTCTCTCGCCTTATCCCTTGCACCACACAATCAGATGGATAGCTGCCCCTAGATGTAGCTACATAATACGGTAAATCAGTTAACCGTGTTGAGTGCCGTATTGTCATATGATTAATCCGAGATTCTAGATTTTTATACCGTTAAATATTGAAAATTTTAATGTTTAGCTATAGAAAATTGGGATTTCCTCACTCGCGAAGCAGTTTTGAAGACATTCTAAGGCAGATCATTACCCTACGTTGCTTTAACACTGATTTATCATCTACTTTCAGCACCCGTTCCACATACAGCTCCATTACACCACAGATTCCCTATCTCAAATTGCTTGTCTAAGACATCTGTACAATCTCTGCAATTATTGCAGCATAGTTCGTTAACATCGGACATAATTATTCGTGATGACCGTTATATTGCGTTTAGTTAATCGGTTTCATTTACATATATAATCTTTTGTTGAGAATTTTATACTGTAATTTATTTTAGTCTCGCCTAAACTGGTTTATATTTTGGGTTTTAGCAAATTTAAGGAACTAGAATGTGTGAGTGAATATGTCCTATAATTTCTTAAACCGTTGGATCAACCGGAACAATGTTTTTCGTACAGGAGTTCTTTAAATCCATGCAAAAATATAGACCGTTTTAAATTGAGGGCAAACTAGTCCCTTTCCTAATTTTATCCCCACGAAACATTAAAAATCAAAGTTCTGCTGTGAGTATTTAATCTATATGGACGAAATACCAAAACTGCTCTTAAACAATGGGCAAATTTTAATTTTACAGCATGTCCCCGCTGTTTATTTCATTCACATAAGAGAATTTCTTGTAGTTCAATAAGTATTTGGATATATAACATTAGTGTTTTGAAGTTCACAATAGTATCTCTGATTCCAGCCCTTTAACAACTGAACACTCTGCGGTAAACACTTGTTTTGGGCGTCTCTTTGTCACTCCGTATCGCGGTGTATGCCTTCCTCCCGTACATCATCTTCTCAACACTGTGCGGTCCGAACAACGCATTGTGTTACTTTAATTACAGTTGCTTTTATGGTTTTGTCGCCCGTTTCACGGCAGCTGGCGGGTCGGCAGTTAGAGTAGTAAACCTTCGGCGACGCCGGTTGGAGAGGAAAGAGGATTTCACAGTACTACCTGTTCTAATAAAGTAGTCACCTATCTACTGCAGTTCATAGCAATGCTCATATGGAAATAAACTTATACAAAGTGAAATTAATCTGTAGGCGTATGTCTAACATGTTTCTGTTGTATATTCCTCAGTTTCTTGGTTCTTTTCATACGTTTTTATTATACATGACGAAATTATCAGTATTTCATCTCTCTCTCTCTCTCTCTCTGACACTTTCTTTAGTGGAATCAAATGGGCACTACTAGCAAAACTTTCATAACTGCAGTTGATTATCCCACTAATCTTTTTCACAATCATGCACGGTAGTTCTATTTTTTATAACCTTTGACATAATTTATATATGAGAGGAAGTGGAAAAAAATACCAATATAGCAAGTTAATACACAATGAAGTTTAACAATAACTACTAAGGCAGATAAGACCTCCGAACTCCTGATTCACATAAGTCACAACCTTCCGCTAATGGGCCTGCCTGAAGTTCGCTGATAAAGAATTTTTTGCGCATGCGCGGAAGTGGAAAGTTGTTTGTCTAAACAACTCTTGGTAACATAACTCTGTTCTTTCTTCTCGTGTACAGTAGAAAAGAGCAGAATTTTGTTAAATGAATATTTTAGGCTTATTTTTTACATTTTGTTTGAGAACACAATATTCTCTGCAATAATGAAAATTCAGCATCGGTTATGTTTGTAATACCTGCACAATGTGTGCGATGTAAAGAAAACATTATAGAATTTTAAATATAACCTTGGCCTTAAAATGATGTGAAAGCTTAAGAACGGACACCAGCCGACCCCGAAAGGAGGCTGGGATGCGTGCAAAGTATTAACTGGTATTTGCAAATAGGGAAACTGTGAGTTTACGTCATTAGGCTATTGTTAGCTAGCATCATATACTCAGAAATAGCGGTTAGTATTAATTTTTCCGTACAAATAAACTCCATTCCGATACAAGTATTTCTTCTATTTTTTCATTCCTAGAAAAATTCGTGTAGTGACGCTACACGACGTTAAAATATATAACTACCGCTTAGTTTAAAGCAATGATAGTGCAACTATAAATTTTTGATCATGAATGTGATGGTAATTAGTTAATTGACCAAGCAGCAACTTAAGCAGTTGATCTCTGTTATGGACGCGATGCATAATATTTGAAGATCTCTCATTTTATCTACCAAAGTGCACAAATTAATGTCGGTCCTGGGGTCTAGTGGTAACCGTAGATTTAAGGCACTTAAAAGAACCTCAGGTCTGAAAGATGAGGCCTATGAGTAAAAATTATCGGCTTTCTCACGCTCTGAATTGAATAGGACGCTGATGACAAGAGATGTTAAAAAGCGTTGTTACATAAACAAATAAAATAAAAAACATAAATATTATTAAAATTATATAACCCCATAGATTAAAAAGAATTAAATTGAAAAATGACTATTCATAGTAATAGATACGTGTAACACTGTGCGATTGCTAAATATGTATCTTAAAATACAAACTATCAAATAATTGACAACTAAAATAAACTACTCAAATGAATAAAATGAGGTTAGTTTACCGAGTGGACTGGATGCTTAATATGCTGAAGTTGAAAGAAGTTCGAAACCGTGGATTTTGAGATTATTGATGAGAAGTCGTTATATCTGGTGACACTTGGATAGCAGTTAACAAGGTCCACAAGAGCAAGAAGTTAGTGTTCCCTACAGATATTATAAACAAAGGTCTGGAGAACATTTATTACAATCTTGAATGGCTCGATGTAGCTGTCTTTTGTTGACAGTTTGCTCTCGTGGAGTATAAAAGAATGGTTTCTTCACGGTCCCACCCAGCCTTTACTAGCTGACAAGAATAACTTTCTTTTTAGAGTGTCGGACAACGGAAGACCTTTTCATTCTAGTGCAAAATTATGATAGCAAGTTTTATTACTTGCTCCCACAGCAACGAAATAACAGCTGGGGACTGCCGTAAATTAAGATAAAATGTATGTATTATTGTATTCTAACTAGAATGTAGTTAAAGAGTTTTTGGATACATAATAATTTATTTGAAGGCTCATCTTTTGTAGAAAAACATTAGTTTCCATAGTGTTAGCATGGTTTTCAGCAATAAAATTCGATACCTTTTGGGGTATTTTCATGCGAAAAAATTGGAAAAGTGACAGACGTTCAAGTGGTAAACAACCTAAAATTTAGCACAGGATGGCACGGACAAAAATAAGAACGGAAGAAGAAGAAGAACTTCACAAATACACGAAATAAGTATAGAAATCTAAGCTGCAAGAACAACTAATATAGATTAGTTTTAACACAGACAAAAAAACCCGAGAACTATATGATACCCTAGAAAATGGCATAAAACAATCCAACATGAAAAACAGGGAGAAATTGAGCATATACACTATACTATAAAACTAACGAGAGACACATCAGAACAAAACAGATTGCGGTACGCATAACTGGATAAAAGGACCAAAAGAGAAATAAGGAACGATATTCGCAACTACCCCACAAAACAAACGAAACTAATTATTGAGTCATCAAAATCAATCAAGAAATTAAAGTTCAAATTGAACAAAGGAAAGAAATCGATACTTGGGACAAAGAGTCCAAAGGGGAAGAATATAACATCGAGAAAAGACATAATCAATTCAGTGCAGACTACCACAAACACACATACCGAGGAACCAGATACCAAATATGCCAAACACACAATCTCTAACTATTCTACAGAGCGAAGTTCGAACTACCATTAAAGAGCTCAGGAACTGGAAGATTCCAGGCGAAGATGGAATGCAAAACGAATTGCTTAAGCTTGCAGAAGACCAGCTAACACCCAAAATCAACAAAATCACCAATGCAATTCTAGAAAGAGAAGACACATCTGAACAATGGAAAACCAGCACAATTGTTCTTCTACACAAAAAAGACACTAGAGATGATATAGGCAACTACAGACCTATAAGCCTGATGTCAAATATATATAAACTGTCTACAAAAGTCTTAAATAGAACAGTACTGAAGATTCTGAATAAAAATCAACCACCAGAACAAGCGGTACAAGATTCAGCACAATAGACCATGTTCAAACTATAAACTAGCTAATGGAGAAAGCACAGGAATTTCATCTAAATCTATATATCACCTTTATTTACTATAGCAAGGCCTTTGACTCAGTCGAACATAAAAGCACATTACACACTCTGGCAGCTCAAGGAATAAAGGCAAAGTACATTCGTATCCTACACAAAATCTGTAGTCAAAGTTTCGTGAAACTAAAAACAGAAGGAGGACAACCATTCCGACTAGAAAGAGGAGCTCGCAAAGGCGATCCAATCTCTTCACCTGTGTAATGGGGCATATATTCAGGAAAATGAACTGGCATAATAATTTCGTAATCAACATAAACGTTAGTCAACAAACAAACCTAAGATTTGCCGACAATGTGGTCTTAATTACCAAAACTTTGAAAGCACTACAAACTGTGCTGGAACAATTATGTGAGCATGGCAGAAATGCAGGGCTATCACTAAACAAACTGAAGACACAGTTACTTTCAAACGGACCTGGTACCCCAATAAAAATAGATGGAGCAGTCCTCACATATGTGAGCAACACATTTTCTTCCATTATAAAATAGCAAAAGAAGTACAAAGAAGGATCTCATTAACCTGAAGAGCATTTTGAGCCCTTAAGTTTATATTTTTAGACCAAACACTAACTAAGAAAAGCTTCTAAACGCTCGAAACCTGTGTATACTCTGTATTACTATAAGGGTGCCAGACATGATCAATAACAGAAAAACTAAACAAAGTTCAAATATGCCAAAGAAAAATGCAACGCAAGATCCTGGGAATAAATTTGAAGGTCAAAATACCTACAGTATTAATAATTCAGTAATCTCAGACAACTGACATCACACAAAAAGCTACCAGAAGCAAATGGCAATGGGGCGGAAACGTGGCAAGAATGCAGGACAATAGATTGACCTACAAGATCTCTATGTGGGACCCCCGGATAGGAAAAAGGACCCAAGGCAAACACGAAAAAGATGGACAGACCTCTTAAAGGAATATGCAGTTCAGATTGGTCAAGAGTAGCAAGAGGAAGAGAAAAATGGAAATTTCTCGAAAAGCAACTGGTGCAGTGAGAAATGGAGTAACCGACGAACAAATCAGTCAGAGTGTCTTAAACAGCATACAAACAACTAGCATGAAATTGCTCACCACGCTAGGAAAAAGTGAGATTTTCCTGGTTGCTACGAGGCCTTTGCCCTTAAGGGACACAATAGGCTATCTTTATCTTTTACTTTTTGGGGAAAACGTATCTTAGGTGGATTGTTTCTCTAAAGCATTCACAGCCTTGAAAAGGTAACTATAAGAACATTTAGGCGTAAACAGGACCACACAACCATAATTTAATATCGTTGATATCAAAGGACCGTATAATTAGACGTTCAAATTAACAATATGATAATTTGCTGAGCTTTGTGACTACCTTCAAAATAGGCTGTGAAAATGCACATTTGGGACACATTACCAACGTTATGCAGTGTTGTATTTTATTTTAATAACATTCAAGTACATAATTAGTCAAGGAAAAATAGTATATCCCTGTCTGACGAAAGCTGATATGCACTGTCAACAAATATAGCCTTCCGAGCTTATGCTGAGGTGGAACGGCAGGGGAGAGTCAGAGATAAGACACTATGACCGGACATAGATAAAGGTGGAGGCAGTAGGGCGTATATATTGAAACAAACATCTCTCTATTTGTCCCATAGTGGACAAAGTGTCTTATTATCAATACAGCAGTTTCATGCAGAACGAAAATTATTATTGCTTGAACCCCGCCACTTACCTACATATTTACTAATCTTAAATACCGGGTTGAACCGAGCGGGTGTTTTGTGAACTATCAACTAAGAAAGAGAAGTACACATGCGTTTGTTGACATTGCATCTCAGCTTTCGTTAAACAGAGCATAGAGCAGCAATTACCAAATGCGGTGTAAGTACACATGTCTTTGGTCAGGCGCAGTGATGACATTATACCAGATGAATCACCTGCCTCTGTATTTTTCGAATGTATGCAATACGCTAAATGATAGTTGCGCCTTGGGTCTATCTTTACCGTTCACTCTACACCTCACACATATACGCTTGAAAACTCGGTGAATAAGTGGCTTTAGGAACAGAAGGTAATTGCGGTATAAATCCCGTTCAAAAACATCGTACTCTGACACTGAAAACTGCACCGGTTTCTATACCTTTTAGAAACTTTTATTATACTGTATACATTCTTACTCTATGGGCCGTAACGGGTGGCCGGGTCGTTAAGGCGCGGACTCGTGAGCGGGAGATCTGGGGATCAAATCCTGCCAGGACCGTCCTCCCTGAGGACTGAGTTTTTTTTCCAGGTTTTCCTTAGTCCTCATAAATGGCAAATGCTGGGCAGGTACCCTAAACTTAGGTCTGGAATTATTTCTTCCTTAAAATGTCTTTTCTCTGTATATCATTTCATTCCATGTATTATAACTGTCCACCACCTGTGGTGCCTGAGTAGTAAAAACGGGCGTTAAACACCATTCATTTATTCTTAATCCCCAGAAACTCCCATTGAACGAGTCACCTATCATATGCATAAATATCGAAACGATTTAAAAGAAAATGGAGTATCTTTACAAAGCGGAAAGTTATAGGCTACAGCAGATTTAATACACGCCTACATAATGGATATTGTACAGTCACATAGATGTTATATAAGTTAATAATTCAACTCTGGCATAAAATACGGCATATAACGTTTTGTATGGTAGCCGTAATAGCTTACACCAAGTTAATATTGATGTGAAAATCCCAAACGGAGCTTAAAACAACATTAAATGGTTATACTATCTAAGTAAAGCTTCGGGACGAGAGCAGAGTTCCTGCAATAATCAGCTAGCACTGGGGTTATAAATGCTTGTTTCTAAATTTTGAGTGGTCGAGCGGAATTGTTACGTTTCAATCAGTCCTATATTCTGAAAATTCGGGTTCGAATTTTATGTAGTAGGTGAATTTTTAACCCTTATTTTACTTTTTTCTACCAATGATGTATTTCTAAACAAAAATTATTATGAAACATTATTAACAAATTACATGAAACGCACGAGAATATTTCATGCCATTTGCTGACGTATACATAATGAACAGGGTAACGAATTCATAGCCCACAGGTACGTTTTTAATATCTGTATTAAACTTCACCCATTCATTCTTGTTTTAAATCCTTCAAAATGGGAAGAGCGCCGAAATCTGGCATGAATTAACTCTCCGTGTGCTTTGCACTAGATCTTCAAATATTCTAATCTTCTCTTCTCTAGTTGCTTCAAGAAGACCTGCCGCAATTATTACAAAACATGCCGCTGATGAAACGGTGAGAATATGGTTCCGGTAAGATGGAGCACCACCACACTGGACCCTAATCGTATGGAATTATTTACACAGACTAAGTCCGGAAAATGAATTGGGCAAGGGGGCCCCGCCGCTTAGTCCGGAAAATGAATTGGGCAAGGGGGCCCCGTCGCTTGGCTGGCTAGATCTCCTAATCTGACTACACTGGAATAATTCCTGTGGGGCTATTTAAAGGAAAGAGTCTATGTAGAGGAACCAGGGAACTCAAACTAATTACTCTACTGATTAGCAAAGCATGCAGGCATGTCACAGCAGACATGTTGCCGCATACAAGGACTTTACTGCAGCATCTTGCTCAAATCTGCATTAATCAAGGGAGCGCCATGTTCACAATACCTGAGTGGAGGAAATATACCATATTTACGTTAACCATTTCGCCGACTGTACACTCGTTACTGCATTTCGGTAAGTCGCTTTCAAAGCATCATAGAAATACTGGGAAACGTACATTTCAAGAAACATTAAGGAAATAGTTTTTCTTTTGCGCTGATGGGGAGAATGTGAGGTGTTTAATTTGTAGTAAAGCGCTGAAAGATGCATTTAAGAACAAGTGCAACGTCATTATTATTATTATTATTATTATTATTATTATTATTATTATTACTGTTGTTTTTGTAGTAAAGATCATCATGCACTCTCAGTTAAGCTCTACCTTTACTCAAGAAATAAATTTAAAAATTAAAAATTATCGCTTTTTGTTTGACAATAAATGTTATAACAACTTTATTAAAATACTATAAATCTAATTGTTTTATAAAACTATAAACGTGCATATATTTATTAATTTTTTCATGTTAAAGATAGTACATTTTTTCAGGAATAGAACGCACAAAAACACTCCAATATCTGAAGAATCGAGATATCGTAAAGATGAAGCAATAAAACCTTTATTATAAAACAGAAGCCACTACTCACAAGTCGAACCCGGCCAGGACCGATGGATTTTTCGGGCGGAAAAATCCTAAGTATGGCTTCCTTCGGAAGGGAAGTAAAGCTGTGGGTCCCATGTCGTACATTTACGGCACGAAAATGAACCTCAAGCCTGAAAGAGACGCCTCTGAGCAAAATTTGTCGGCCGTTTCACGCCCTAAGATGAATGGGACGCTGATGAGCTGAGATGTTAAAGAGCGTCCCTAAATGAATCAATAAAAAAAAAAAAAAAAAACTACACACTAGTTATTTTGTTGCTTGGCAGATTATAAAATTTTCAAAACCTTGTACCGATGGCAGCGGCAGCTCGCGGTAGCGTAAACCCGGGGTACACATTTTTTCTACTGCTGCTGAATATCCTATATATATATATATATATATATATACATATATAATTGCAAGCTTCTAGAATCTTAATAACTAGCATTAACACTCATATTTCGTGACTGAACGTACACAACAAAGATATACTTTAATAAAAACATCGTAGTAACGCGTCTATTAAAAAATTCATTATTTTGATATTCATGTAACAAACTAATCGATGACCCTCTAATTAAAGTTTTGAATCTGCAGGATGAAGTCTGCCTATAAGGTAAGCATTGTATAGATACTTCCTAAGTTTTGAAACCACATTTTGACTCAAATTAATATATGGATTTGGCCTTTCGATTTTTTATAATTTCGATTTTCGCAAAGAAAAAAACTTGGATTGTAAACTTGATATAATTTTCATTTTCTTTACATTCAGTTAATACAAACCAAACAAAGCAACTACTTTAGGCTTTCTCACGAAACTTTACTAGCCTGTCATTCAGCAACAGTTTACGAATAGTCAAACTACAGTGTCTTAAGACTTGAGACTTTACTGGGAACGCATCTCAGGATAGGTGACTTCTGGTGGTGCATATACACCCTTTGGGGAAAAAAAGGCTTCTCTTGAACTAAAAATTCTTCTAAGTCCTACTCGTTACAGCTGTTGGTTTACAAGGTAACCAGTAGGGTTCTGCAGCCACTGCAGCAGTTGTGTTATAAGACATGCACTAAAGACACTGTTCACTATGTGTGATTTGTTAGCCCTATGTCAGAGTGTGCAGCGGCAGCGATGTATTGTGTTTAAGAGTGCAGGTCGCCTCCTGGCAACCGTCCTTTTTATATATATAATATTTTCTTCTATCTAAATGCAATATGATGCACATGCATTCCCTGCACATGCACGAAGGACAAAAGATCGCTTATGGGCACAAATTCAAGAAGCCTGGGATGTTGTAGCCTATCGTCCAGACTGCTGTAGAAATCTGATATTATGTATACCCCGAAGATTGAGAGCATTGTGCATGCTGATGGTTCATAGATGATATCAATTTGTGTTTATTTCTATGTATTTTCACTTTAGAAGATACATTTTCTGTTCATGCATTTACTTAGTTGTTTGTAAAGAATTCTATGGTTTGTGATTAAGTTTTTGGGTGTGCATAAGTAATGCCATTAAACACAAATGTTACGTTAAAATGTAATATGATATTAAGGCTACATATCGTTCTACATAAAGCCAATAAAAACAACAATGTGTGGATGAACCCAGGAACTTACGCAAAAGAGCTTTCTAAACCGCTCGGTAAACGCTACTCCAACCTGCGTTTACGAACGTCCCCGAAGTTCTCAGATCGATACTTATATTATCTAGGGATGACTCATTTTTTTTGTCAAAGGGTTTACATAATAGCTCTTTTGGGCGAGAGCCTCTACAGCTTTCTCCCACCTCCTCGGTCAAAATATTTCACAAACTGGTTACATTGTTTTGCAGCGCATCTACAGGTAATAACCGCAAATACAGTCATCAGGTGCAAGATATACAAATCTTCTAGAGACGATGATATATTTTTTTTTCTTTACGCATAAAGACGCATTGCGCAATAGTTACAGGAAATTAAACATTGACATTTTTGGGGTTAGCTAAAACCAGCAACCTTTTAAAGGAACTGCCATTGATCAATGAAGATTCGTTTTTCTTCTTTTTTGCGTGCTGTTGTAGAAATGATGTGCCCTGAGCAAGTTGATAATTTAAGTTAATTTATTCCATAAACTGTTAAAAGAAGAGCTGAAAATATTTTAAATTGTTTGAGAACGAAATAGAAATTGAATTCTCAGTTGATAACTTAGTCTCTGCCACTGGACGAAAGTACAGTTATAAAATGATAAGGCACCGTTATTCTTCTTCATTCGAGGAATGAACGAGTATTTTTATGTGCATGAATATCTTCTTAATCTATAAAAATACGACAGGAAAATAACTGTTTCAGACATTGAAAGGTGCAACAGAAAAAATAAATAAATAATAGGTGTTACAAAGTCATGTAAAAGATCTCGCTTATCAGATGCGGGTCCCCTTGCTCAGCTAATAGTGGCATTAGATACGGTGAATACGGAAATTTCTGCACGAATTTTCTTATTCAGTTCATTTAAAATATGCAAATTTGGTTGTGTACTTTGGAATTTAACTGTATCCAGAGAAAAATTAGCTCAGGGAGTTAATCGAGGGTTCGCCATTAGGTCTCACTGATGACTCGATAGTAAAACACTGCGAACTGCCTGCAAAGAAACTGACTGTGTGTGTAGTGGCGGAAGTCGAGGAAATACAATCTCTCTCAATTAATTCCACGAAAAGGGTGGTAAATTATTTGCACAACCCACAATTGTTAATTTTCCTTTAATAATAATAATAATAATAATAATAATAATAATAATAATAATAATGCCTGTTAGTCTCTCGCCTATAAGCAATAGTTTCCCACAATGCTATTTTTAATAATGTAGGGGTATGTTATAAACCAGGTTATGATTTTCAGAGATGCAGCATAAGTATTTTTATGAATTAACACGGAACTAAGCTTCCTCTGAAAACATAATGACGTTAGAAACAATTTGTTCGTCTTGAGTGCAGATGCATTCACAAAGTCTGGTCCTTAGACTATATGATCATATGATTTAAGTTCTTTCGTTACAGTAATTTTATAAGGTTTTAACATTAATAGCTTTGTAGTTGTTCAAACAGAACCACAGAAAATTCCCGTTTGATATGAAAGATGCCAAAGTGACTTTCTGGGAGACCTTTAGCAACAGTTCCTACTGTCTGCCCACACTGAAATATAACTGTAACATATATTTTGCAAGACCAATCATCTTTTGTGCATTGTAATTAGTATTATATTATATATGTGTGCGTGTTTCACGAGATGTAACTTTAATATGTTGTATATATGTACTGAAAAGGGAAATTCTCTGGTGTAGCTGCTTAAGGGAGCCTGGAATGCTGAGGAGGCCATAACACCGCTATACAATGGGAATAGTAAACCAAAGGGGGCAATTATTATGCCATTTTTAAAAGATCTTCCGTTGGTGAGGATGAATAGAGCCAAGGCCTTTTAAATACGTTAGGTGAAATGACCCCGCTAGACGTTTTAGTGTTAACTTTAAACCAACCAATGTGAATAAATGTTTTAAGCTTTCAAAATGTAGCGGGTGGCATGTGTTGGCAGGTGAATTTGAACCAGCCAATAATAGATACATATTTTGAATGTTTAAAACAAGACCAAGTACTTGCGCATCCTTGTGTAACCTCTTGGCTAGTGAATGCAACGTCTATTTTATTTAATCAAGTATATAAGGAGACGTTTGCTCGACTGAGGCACTCATCTGTAAACTTTACACAAGGCGAAACCTGCACAGTTCACAGAATCAGTCATGCAGTTCATAGAATCAGTTACGCAGTACTCAGTTCCGATAGGCACAGGGCACCAGTTCTAATCAGACAAAGGACTCAGACGTAGTTCGGTAAATCAATTCTCTTCAGAAACTCAGTTTTAAATCTATTTGGCCGAGACGCAGTTTAAGATTGCTCTGCTAGGGCATTAGTTTTAGATCAGTTCATCTTCTTGGAAGTCGCATTAGTTAAATTTATATTCAACGTTCTATCGTACTTAAAACACCAAAGAACGCGAAAGATTTGCGAACAAATTACCATATATATTATGTCGCATGGCGTGATCATTTACAAAGTCGATATCCTCTCCCAGTCCTATTGAATACGAGTTACAAAATAGCTAAACAAATCCTTGAGATATTGTTGCTATGAAGCATGGGCAACAACACCGAAGCAATCATTAATTAATTGACCAAACCGCTTCAAAATTGGAGGCAAACCTGGGGTACTCAGCCGTAGCCCACTAAACGGCTTCACTTTCCAGTGGATGTCCACTGTTATCTAGAGTTTCGTCTATTACATGTTGCCTTATACCTTCTCATCAAAACACTTTCCGTTTCACAAAATATGTTAACCAATAATTGAATGTGGCTTTCATTTGGAACTTGAACACCAGGCACTTTCTATGAAATAATTTTTTTACAGCACGTGCCCATCCTGTACCCAAATAGTTTCCATAAATATTTATTTTAGACGGCACGTATAAAGAGTAATTATTTTAACACATTACATTCAAACTAGAATACGAATTTTGTAACATCCAATGCTATACAGTTTTTATAACTATCCAAAATTATCAACTTTGGTTTGATACAGAACATGATAGTTGTTAATCTATTTAATCGTATACAACTTACACAATTATATATATTTTCACAGCGGTTTTGAATCAATCTCATAGTGAAATTGATGATTTTATATAAATTTGTCTTTTTAAGATTTATTTGCTTAAGTAGCCTGCTGGCAATTCTGGAACCATATCAAGCTGGAAGAAATTCAGTGACAACATTTCTATCATTACGCATGCTCAAATGCGTACCACAGGTTCCTCCAGCGCGAGGAAATAAAATTTTTAAACCTCAATATAATATACAAAAAAAAAAAAAATAATAAATAACATTTTAGTTTGTAACATTATTTCGCCAAAATACATTTAAAACCGGCTCATCACAAATAACCACTGAGATATTTGTAACATTATCCAGAGATTTAGGTAACGTTTCCTCCATGCTCGTCATGAACGTTTCGGAATAACTAGAATATGTTTAAATTATTTATAAATATTCACGGCTCTCTAAAATAATGTGTGATACAAGTGCTAAATGTGATGATTTTATATTGTGACTACGGTATTAGCGAAACGTGGCCAGAGCCTAATCGCAAAATATAATGCAATTTTTAACATTTTCATAATAAATAGAGATGAAATAATTCCCTCGTTAACAAGATATCAGCCTATGGGTGACGCGAGCATCGCTCTTGATCGCAGAGGGATGGGGCTAGAACGGGATTTCATGCAGTTAGGTTACAGCAACAATGCAGAAAGTAAGCGAGTTAATTGGTAGCCTGTAGTGGACCAGAGTTACCTATACTATGATTGAGACTTCGGCAAGCATCCTTGGAAGAAGAGGTTTCATGCTTAATTATAATGAACATTAAGCTGAACTGAGCCATATTAACTTGTCAACACACTGAAATATGTCTCCTAAATAATTTTGTCTATCCTGCAAGAGGACAACAGAAACTGAAGTTTGACCTTACCTTGTCAGCTGGTTCGGCAGAGACTTGCAAGATCATACATGCGGACGCGCAAAAGATTACTCACTTTTAAAACTTTCAGTTTTCGAAGTAAGCCTCTACAGGATTTTCTATTATTTGCGCAACATGTCATTAGCGTTGATATTTTTTTTTGTAATACATAACATTTGCTTTCAACAGTTTTCTCAGAAAATTAAACCACATTCTATAATATGACTTCGGGAACATTGTTCACCCATAGAAAAACGAACTTTTTTCTAAAAGTGTAACATTTATCACCATAACATCTAAGAAACATTTAGTAAAGTGGCATTACAAACTAAAAGGCATGTCTTTGTGTGACATTCTATGATGATTAATTCATCCCATTCCCTACTATAGTAGAAGACAGAAAAAACATTTCAATGCATCACAATACTTTTGTATATTTGCTGATTATTTGAAGTGAGTGTGAAAACACAAAGTATTTACATTTCTTATATAGCGGTGAAACTGACGTTAGGAAAGCTAAACAAAGGAGTTCGCTTATTGGAGACGGTATTCAAGATTAAACCAGAAGGATGTTGCATTTCCTTAAGTGAGGCACAGACTATAGTTTGCGCATTCTCTTATTTACTCACATTTTGTAACCATGTTTAAAATTTTTTCACATAATTCATTAAATGGTGTCGATGTACAAGTTTTCATCCAGTTAGTTATCAGTTTTACTATCCATAACACTATCATACGAGATGTTTACCTGAGGGTTTTGAGTAAATTAAGTTTAATTTACATTTAAAGCGTATGCTATCTTAACCGTTTCCAAGACAATGTTTAGTTAGTAGTTACTTTGTTAAATATACTTAAGATTTAAGTTCTTATCTTTTCTAATCAAGTTATGTAACTTTTATATTTATTAACCAAAATTTCAATGAAATCGCAAATAAACATGTGTGAAACAGAACTTTTGTACTTTGAATATTTGAAATATTAAACAATGACAGCTACCTAATTCTGTCCCAAGCCATTTTCTAGGCATTGCGCATTAACAAGTAGCATATTGTAAGTTCACCAAACCTTTCTTTTAAACAAATAATTTACTCTTCTCTACATACGTATCCAACTCATCAGTAGTGTACTACAGGAGATATGTATTTCACTCTCGGCTAATTACTCCGCAAATATTATACTTAATATCAACCTTAGCCATATTCCTATATAGCTCCTTTTCAACTAAAAATCAACGAACAAATCTACTCCCAAATGTCAAATATAAAGAACAAATTGAACAGATTCTAAACTGTAGTACCTACTGAGAACAGTTTTTTTTTATCTAAATTAATTTTTTATTTCGTTTTTTCAATTTATATTTCAAACTTACTTTCCATCAGTACTCGATCAATCTACTTGGTTCAATATTACCAAGTATGTTTCTTAAATCACCAACTCCTTATTAATCCTTAACCACTTCTCATTAATTAAACCCTTCCCCCTCCTCAGTATCCTTACATTTCAAGAGATGTGTACAGCACCATGTTGCCCAACACATATTGGACATATACCCTATGGAACATTATTCTTCCAACCTCTCAGCCTTCAACACAGGCCATTCCTTAACCGTTCTATCTGTAGTATCATTCAATATAGCCTCCTTCATAAATACTACCTTGAAATAATTATAAAATGTTTAAAAAAAGGTCTCGTTTATTAATGAACCTTAAACCTGCCTAAGCATATCCTCAAACCTGGACCGAACGTCTCTCCAATATCTTCAATACCTACTTAACATCATATATTACCTAATCCCTTCTCCAATAGATCCTTAATACTACATGGCTTATTATTAGCATTAAAATGTTTCCCTAATATCTTAAACTACTTGGGTAATTAATAAATGCGCAAATAAACATAAATGTCGTTACTTACCAATATTCTAAAAACAATATTTCCAAATATTCCATATGACAACAATGAACCTTTTCGTGGAGCACATTTTTTTGTTCAGTTTGAGTGTAACGAAAAGCAAGACTGTGGTATCATGGTGAGATTGGATCTCAACTTGAGGAAAAACAGAAGTGTGTGGCGGCGTGGTTAGGTTCGAATCTCCGATCTAGATATGAAGAGAGATGAATTACGCACACTTGCTGGTGCTTGGGGCGTGGAACACACGGTCTTCATTATCTCAAGTACGAACCAGGATGGCTGATCGACGGGCTAATGCTTCAACATTCCCATAATGCGTTAGTGATCTTCGGTTCCGTATTATATAAGGTACCGTTCGACAGTTTCTTGCAACTGTAGGATGTGGCGAATGCACGTTTCGTTGCCAGTTTCTAAATAGTTTGCACACAACAGTAATTGACAATTGCCAATTCACTGCAAGCACTAAGGTGTATTCTTGTCTTGAAGCTTGCATCAATTGAGGAGATGAACTGCTGTCTGGTCTTCATCTTCTCATGAGAACTTGTGAAGGTGGAACTGAGCTGTAATGAATGTTGGGAGGATGATGATGGTTTGTTGTCGGCCATGGATGTTAAGAAATAGTATTTTTAGTATGTATTTTTGGTGAGTTTGTGTACAGTCAGTTCCAAATATGTCTGTAGAAATCTGAAAAAATTTCTTGCATAGGAATAGTGAAAGTTTATCATAAGATATTGACCTATGCTCAGAGTATTCGACTCTTGTTATGAAATCGGTCGCTTCATTTTCATAATGCTCAGCGTGTCCACAGACCAAGTAAAGTGTGATCTGGTTGACTGCCAAGGCAGCATTGATTTCATTTCTTACGTTGTTGACGGCTGAGTTGGTGGAATCATTTGATGAAATGATTATCAGGGTTAACTGGGAGTAGACGTTAAACCAAAATTCATTACAACTCAGTTCCTAACTATGTAACGTACTTCCACGCATCGCTCAAGTTCCCATGGGAGGATGAAGACTATACAAAGGCTCGTCTCCTCACTCGATGCAAGCTTCAAAGCAAGAACAGACCTTAGTACCTGCAGCGAACGGACATTCATCTCTTTTGTGGTATCATATACAAAGACAAGTACATATATAAAATATATTGGACTCTAACTCATCAAATTTAAATTAATGTCTCTTAATATTAAAGTGTTAAATTACTTCCTCAAATATGCCATGATATACTATAGGGTAAAACGTATAATTGAGTTATAAATAAAATAAGATAAACCGTCGGTGTGTGCATTTGTTACCTTCCAGCTTTATCCTGGCCCTGTTCGAGGAAAAACAAAACGAAATTCCGACATCTTTAAATACAAAGATACAACTATTAATTTTAGTTATTTATTGTTTTTGTTTTCTACCCGTATTATTTATACAAATTACCGTAATAAGTATCCAAACATTTTTGGTTGAGATAGGCGGGGAAATTTAGTAATGTAAATATGCCGTTACACTTGTAAGAAACAGAAAACCATATTTACAGACACACATTCTTCAAATATGTACCTTTAAGATGCTATATAAATGTTCATCTAACGTAGTTTTTCCAGATATTAACGTTCAAAATCCCTCACTCTACTTTGATATTTCCTAGTCTCAAAAGTGAAATATCAAGTGGTGCAAAATATTTCGTCGTCAATCGCGACATCATTAATTAATTTTATTTGTTTTTCTTAGACAACTGGAAACGCCATTCCATTTAGAACGTTTTAAAATGTTCACTTATACGAAGCTGAAACTTGAGATGTATTT
Organism: Metallyticus violacea; assembly: GCA_030762175.1. Taxonomy (NCBI): domain Eukaryota; kingdom Metazoa; phylum Arthropoda; class Insecta; order Mantodea; family Metallyticidae; genus Metallyticus; species Metallyticus violacea. The sequence continues at coordinate 213,423,819 of CM060846.1, read as the reverse complement.
GCCAGCTGCATTGTTAACTTCAAAAGCGTAGACTCTGAAGAGGAAAAAGATAGAAGAGGAGGTGCAGGAGAAAGAAGTACATTCATATTTTCTTTATTTTGAAACTTACCTTGATCAGCTTATCGCGTATTTCCCAGCTGAATATTTCTGGATTGGCCTTCTTGTAATTCTCAATACATTGATCAATTTCAGGGGTGGCCACTCTCGGTTTGCTGCCACCAATAACGCCGGGTCGAATGCTTCCAGTTTCCTGATAACGGTTGAGTATTTTGGATACGCAACCGTGAGACACACGAAGTTGGCGGGATATGACGCAGGGTCGAACTCCTGCCGCTGCCATTTCCACAATCTTGAGACGGATATGGTTGGGTAGAGGGCGGCCGTTAATGAAAACTCCACCGAGCTGGTTAACTCTGCCCTGCCCTAGAAAGAAGATCGGTATCACTGAGCGGAAAGTATGGGCATGTATCTCTAAATAAGGTGGAACTCTATTATGGATATAACACTTAGCTTTCAGACTGAACCAAGTAAAGTGATAGTTTGGCTATAGTATCAGTCAGGGATTTGAAGCTTATTTCCAATTTTAGAGCTCTATCCGGACTAAAGAGGGAAGAGCGGGACTGTTGATTATAGGACATACACCGTGAAATAGATGAATCGATTATACACCCTGAATGGGTGTATAAGCTATTGCTAAAATGTTGTAAGCCTAAGATAAGCTTGCTATTTGCAGAAGTACTTTAAACAGTTAGCAGCATCCTAGCAATCGAATCAGTTATAAAACTAAGAAATACGAGCACCATTCAATAAAGAAAGACCACAATATTTTACAGGCGAAATTTCTCGTCCTAAAATGTAACTTTCCAATATTTGGGAGCTTAATGAGTAATATACACATGACACTATTTTTATCATTGTTGCTTTCGGTTATCGCCAGCAAGTTAAACATGTTCAGTTCCGCCTACAACAAAATGGAGGTGACAGGCGATGAACAATATGCTGCTCTGAAATTCTGCTTTAGTTTCAACAAATATTCAGCTTAGTAATGTTACAGGAGGTCATGGAAGTTCCTTTTTCCTTATAGCACAGATCGAAGGTGGTTTAAAATGATTAAAGAGGAGAGGTAATCAATTTCAAAGGAAGGTGGACCCGGAATTTTCCAGTTAGTGCTTTAACGAAGAAAAACATTAATATCACTGTTGTTATAGTGCGAGATGATTGTGAATAATATTAAGAATATTTCAGGAAATTCTGCAAATTTCAGTAGGTGCCACACGTTGTTAGCTGAAAATTTGCACAGTTTTGCACCGTGTTCCAAGACTGCTAATTCCCGAACGAAAGGAAGGCTTGCATGCAGAGAAGATCCTTTGACAGGAAGATAAGGGGTTTTCTTTCAAAGGTAATCACTACTGATGAAACTTGGCTACATCAATTCGATCCTGAGAGCAAACAGAAAGCTCTCCGTGAAAATCTCCATCTTCATCAATATCAAATAAAGCAAATGCGATTGCTTCTGCTGCGAAAGTTTCGCTTATCTCATTTTTCGATGTTCATGGATTGATTTATCAGCATATTGTACTTTCACACACAACTGCAACTTAACAATATTATAGGGATGTCTTGAGAACTCCGCAAGGTCAAATCATTCGCAAAAAGCCATATTTCCATGCGATGAGATGCGTGCTGCACCACGATAATACACGATCACATTGGAAATATTGTCGCTGAATATCTCACAAAATCAATGTGAAGTGTGTCTTTCACTCTTCTTGTTGTCCAGATTTAGCCCAGTGACCTTTCCTTTTCCGCTAATGGAAGAAACACATTCGTGGGAGGCGTTTTCCATTATCGGAAGCAGTGGTGAAGACTGCGGAGGTGCTTCTCGGAAGGACCAGTCAAAAGTGGTTTTCAGCATTGGCAACATGTTGTGACACGTGCAAAGTAGTCCCCACTTTGAGAAAGATCGTGAAAGATATGAGGACGAGTAAGGGTGTACTAACAAAATTTTTATTATAGTTATAAAAGTTTTATTGAACAGTTCTCGCATTTCTGTGCATTAACGGGTTCTTTACTAAGCTGAAAGATCTGTTTGCAAATGCCTGCAATGATAATTAATTTTGATTTCTCGTACATTGACAGGTGTTATGACCTTGAGGTAGACTTCTAAACGAGTTCTGTTAATGTTACATGATCTATTGCAATAATTGGTACATATACTTTCTCTTCCATGCCTGTATTCCAGGAATTTATTTCCATGCCAAGAAAAAATAGAAAAGTACAGGAAAACTGTGTAGCAAACAATATATTTATTTATTAATCTTTTAATTTTATAATTAGTATCTCAATATTCCTTGCGATTTAGGATAAAATATCTCAGATTTTCTACCAAGTAACTGCTACCTTTTAATGACTACTCTTCGGATTAGCAGCAAAATAGAGGACTTCCGAAAGGTATAGACTGACACCTAGCCCATTTATAATTTTCGTCATTAAATATACTTCAAATTGACGAATTTAAAAAAATCTCACATTAAATTAAATTACTAGTAATCTAAAAGTTTCCCATTTATTCAACAATGTTTGTTCCTTGTTATTCACAGTGCACATTCAATTTTTACATGCTAAATAAGATACTGCTTTAATTCCTCTGAATATTTTTCAAAATATTCTTTGCTGCAATCATTATTGTAATTATGAGCAACATTTTTTGAACTAACTCTTTTCTTCATTTCTCAGTCTTAAAGGAATCGAATGAACTCTTGCATACAATGCCGTTATTACTATTTTCGATCGTCGATCCCAAATTGAGTGGTTAAGGCACACACAGTAAATCCTTCTCCTTGACTTAATAACACAAACAAACGTAGTTACCTATGAAATGCTTGTCAAAATATCCATTCATTCTCAATCATGTATCCATGGGCATTGTCTTTGTAACAACAATACTTCTTTAAATAACTATATAATCAATTTAACTCAAACACATAGAAAGATATTACCCTTGAGAACAATTATATTCACATATTATTTCTTCTCACAAAAGCTTTATTCAAAGAGACACCAAATACGCTTAATCTCGTTCTTCTTATGTTTCAAGAATGAGCATATTATACCTAGTATTAAGAATTATGGGATTTTGTGCAAAATCTTGCACCTCCACTTTTATTCAAAAAATATCTAATATGAATTTTAGATCTTCCCTTTACTTCGAAATATTTTAAAACTAAATTTGTCACCTACTTCTAAAGATCTCCTTTCACCACCTGATTCATACTGATATCTCCGCGTCAAATGCCAAACTTATGCCATCATCACCCCTCTACTACTTATAGGAATTCAAACAGTAACCTTTATTTTAAAATTTACTCCTCTGTCAATATTGTGCGGTTGTTGTGTTAAACTAACTTTTTCCTGTTTTTTATGTTGGTTTAATTTCAATTGTGGTTTCTCTTCAGACGAATAACCATAGACGTCCATTAAAACTAAGTTTCCGCTACCAGTTGTTCAACATGCCTTATCTGGTAATGCTTCCTTAGATTATCACTTTTTAATAACATTAAGTGATACTCTGTTTCCTTTACCTTCTGAAAGTACACTTAGAGACAAAAAGGTGCCCGATATATTTTTCCGCAAAGCACGGAATTGCCTAGTGTTAATTTATCTCTATAGCTCTCTAATTTGTTTGTTTCAACCGATGATTTGCTTTGCACACAGTTCTTACTAAATTTGTTGCTATTTCCTTTTCTGACAAGAGTACTAATATTATCCTTAAATAGATTTGGTTTTACAAAGTTTTCCATCCAACCTCCCTGTTTTTGTATTTAAAGTTGGTAATAGTTTCCGCTCATTTTCCGTTATTTTCTTAACGGCCTGCTTCTTAGTAAACAAGAAAGTTGACTCAAAATATATACTTTTTGTATGTTTTGTGTTTATGTGTGCTTTTTAAAAGTGTTGAATAATCTGTTCATTGTTGAATATATGTTCACTTCCCTTTCGATTCCTTTTGCCTAAGTAGTATGTATCCCAAATTATCCGGTTGTGTTTTTGCCACCAAATGGCGCTAGTGTTTCTTTTAATCCTCCAGATGGCGTGACCAGGTGGGGGAAGTGCCTTATGTTGGAGAATTTTTGACATTCCAATTGGACAAGGGACTATTTTTATTTATTGAATATATACATTTAATTACATATTTAGTACAAATAGTAATATAAAATGACGGGAAAATCGTGTGGAGGGAAGCGACTGTAAAACAAATAGTGTGGGGTGGTGGAAGAAGCACTTGGTGGCAAAACTATGAATTAAATCTTAGTTGAGTTAAGAAAAATGATCTGGTGGTAGAAGCACTTGGTGGCAAAACTGAGAAATAAACGTTTGATAAAACTGTGAGATACATACACTGTAAGAGTTCTGCGCCAACTAGTTGAGAACATTCAAATCTTGAACAGCTACTCAGCCTTGTGTGCTACAGACAACTTTCGTGTCATACAAACTGTATTCTTAACAGATTAAAGACTTTTCCGGACGGTTTGTTTGTGTCACGCTCAGGTAGATTCGAGAAACATTCAAGAGAGTGAGAAGAGGAGTTCTGTGGGTATAAATATCAGGCGAATTTGCATAATAAACCATAAAAATTACAGAAACGTGAAGGTTAATGAGCAATGCATGGAATAAATTTCATCTTGATGTGCGCGGTAATAAAACGCCTATCGAGTATGTATTGTTAAAATCTACTGTCATTCACATCTAGTGCGTCTCATCTAAAGGCACATTCGTGTAAAAATAACGGCGATAAATGAATTATTCGCCTCACTACAGAGGAGAAAAATAATATAACGAGGACATGTGTGATTATGTGTGCTAAGTATCTGCTTCCCTTTAATATGATTAGCGAAGAATGTCAGGTGTTGAGACAATAGCTCAGGTCACTAATACTGGTGAGGGACATAAAATACATATTGGTGACTTTTTACGCCATCCTTCCACAGTTGCTCGTCGTATGAAAGACCAGGCTGATGAGTTAAGAATTAATATCATCCCTTCTGTTATTGCTGCGTCTGAAAAAAGAGCTTATGTCGCAACCGTTATTCATGCACTGATTGTTTCAACGAGGAGCATTATTTAACGACGATTGCGCTCCATATGTGAAGATTGAAAACTACAGAATAATGGGGTTTTCACCATAAGTTGGCAGACGTGCAAAAAACTGGCGAAAAACATTATCCACGAAATTCAAGAAGAAATAGATGAACTGAGAATATCCCATGATACTCTAAGTAATATTGTGCTTGTAATCGAACAAGGAGCCAACGTTAAAAAGACATTCAAGGATCACATCCGCTATTCCTGCACCGCTCATTCTATAAACAATGTTTTGACTCATATATTAATATTTTGACTCCCATATCCACAGTTTTTCTTCCAAAACAAGTTCCTGCAGTTGCAAGAACCATAAATTCTGCAAAAATTAATGTCAAATACAGAAAAAAGAGCGAACATAACGAACGTTGGATATTTGTCTGAAACAGTAAGTGGGTGAAGGTGGAATAATGGCTAAGCCGAGAATGCTCTCTCTATAATCATTACTGGAAAGTGATTAAGATTTTAGAACAAAATTTTTAATGAAAATTAGATGGATTTGATGATGAATTGTCAGGAAAATTTCTGTAGATTTAATTCAATTTAAAGAGGTTATGGGTGACTTTGAGTACCAGAAAGAACCGAAGATTCAACTATTACTACTTTGGTTCCGTAAACTAACATACACATGCTCAATTTTGAGCATGATTATGAGGAAATGGCAAAATTAAAGAATGAGCGTATGAACTGCTAGAAGCCAAAGTAGAAATGAGCTCTATTCAAAAAATACGAATATTTCTCTAACCTACTTTTCGACATTTTAAATGTTGGCAGAGAATAACAGGTATAAATTCTACTAAGTGGTGAGGCAGATCTGGCCCCAATTAAATTAATATTTTCTTCATCAAGTCACCAGTCACCATCAAAGAAAAGGAACAAATTCAAGAGTGGCATTATATCCACTAAGGTGAACCTGTATAACGTTAACGAATACTGGAAACGATGACGACTTTCTAAACTTGTGGAAAGAAAACGAAAGAAGTCTACCTTTATTGGCGACACTTAGTAATAAATATTGTGTATTCCAGCAGCAATTGCGTCCAATGAGCAGTAGTAAAGCAGGTTTACGACTAACGAACAGAAGAACACAATTAGATGCAGATATGGCAAGTGACCTATTACTCGTTCAAAATAATTTTAAAATGTAGAATTGTGAAAATTAACCTATTATATATGAAAACAGTAATGGCATATTGCCGTTATATTTGAGGAATATTAATTAAAATTATATTTTGCTTCCTATTTACTCACTCTATTACTGTTTGCTACAAAGTACTAATTTTATTGTATTTTCTACAGAGAAAATACATTGCTATCGGTGAGGAGAAAGGATTTTGTTTAAAAAGTTATTTTATAATCAAAGGATTATAAAATTACTATTGATTTGTTTAATAATAGGAAAAAATGTATGTGTAAATATTATTTGCAATTTTATAGGTAAAATAAAACAAAATATTTCAATGTATTCATTCACTGTACTACTTTCGAAATCGAAATGTGAATTTTCTTCTAATGTCAGCTAATGGTGGAGAAATGTCAATCCACCTGCAGTCGCAGGAAATCAGGAATAACCGGTTGAAGGCCAATTATTCGACCCGACGAGCGACGTTGTCGATCGTTCTCTGGCCGACTGGACATAAACCGTTAATATATCCATGTTGCAGCTCTCTGCGACAGTGAATGTGTTTTAAATTTAAAGTTTTTATGAACAAAATTATTTTAAAATGTGATATATAGGTCATTTTGTAAATGTTACACAACTGCTGCTGGGGGAAGACAAAACTGCTAATTAAAATTAAAAAAAATATTTATTGAATATGTATATATAATTACAGTGTATAAAACTACTAATTACACAAAATTAGGTAAACTGTGGATGAAAGAGCTTGGTTGTAAAACTAGGAACTAAAATATGTGAGTTCATTGGCGGAAGAATTGGTGGCAAAACATGAAACTAACAAATGTGAGGTTATGTGGGGAAAGACTTGGTAGTAGGACCGTGTACTAAAAGTGAGTTGAATTAAGGAAAATGATCTGTTGTTGACAAAAGTGCTTTGTGGTAAAACTGTAAAATTAAACTAGATTTAGGAAAATGGTGTGCTGGTATGGTGAGGTAAGGTTGATGGAAAAAGCTGTGAATCAAAAGTTTGTTACATACACATGTTTATTCAGTAAGTTGCAAAATAAAATTTACACACCATTTTATCACTCTGTTGCACCGTTGCAAAACTGTGAACAAAACATGAGATACAGTTTTGCTGAAAATTAAAAAAAAAAAAAAAAAAAAAAAATCACAATGTCGTCTTTTTGTTGAAATTGGAACTCAACTATATAAACTAGATGCTGATGGCAGCAAATATTTTATATTTGTAAAACAGACAACAAAACTCTTAAAAATTCATATTTATGATTTGCTTTTATTAGAAAAAAATACTAACATTGAAATTTATAGCGTTATTAATGCAAATAAGTTTTACATTTTTTTCACAAAAACAAAAAACAATAGTTGTTACGCTATAAGTAAAAGGCCAAACTCATTACAAATTTGTTAATTTAATTAATTATAACAAAAAGTATATTTCTGGAGACTGAAATTAGAACTAAAGTGCAATAATTGTTGATGGTGGATATTATTTTAACATTTGAAAATAAAGGTTGATAGGTTGAAAAAACAATGAATCATTGTTGATATAAACATGTTGCTAGCAGTGAAAATTTAAAATACAAGTTGTAAATAATACATTAACTTGCCGTAATTGAGGTAACGTTGAGGTACATTGATTACAGTTAATCAACAGTTATCGAGAAAATAAGGTATGAAAATCATAAAGTCGGCCCTGGGGGTGTAATGATAACCACACTTGCCTCCAAAACCCAAGATCGGGGGCTCAATCCCGGTCATGTTCGATGGATATTTGAGAGTAAAAATCCCAATTATGGGTTTCTTCGGTAGGGAAGTTAAGCCGTGGGTCCCATGTCGCAGATTTACGACAAAGAACCTCAAGCCTGAAAGAGAAGGCCTTCAAGCAAAATTTATCTGCCGTTTCACACGCAAAGTGTGCCACGGATTGTTACATGACTGGCGAAAAACATGTTATGTTGTACAAACCAAATGGTGAAAGTGTGAACTACGCGATGGTAGAAATAATAGCTCTCGAGTGCATATGGCTTCAAAATGTTATCCAGGTAAAAACAAGTCTGAACCTACAAATTTAGACAAGGGCATCTTGAGGTTTACTGTAGACATTTTTTAATGGTGTTTAACACCCGTTTTTACTACTGTGGCACCACAGGCGGTGAACACTGGTGATACATGAAATGAAATGTTAAATTGGGAAACAATTTTTTTCAGGAAGGAAACGTTCCAGGACTATGTTTAGGGTACCTCCCCGGCATTTGCCAGTTATGGAGACTGATGAAAACCTGGAAAAAACCTCAGCCAGGGAGGTCGGTCCTGGCGGATTCGAACCCCTGACCTCCCGCTCACGAGTCCGCGCTTTAACGACCTAGGCCACTCTTTGAGTGTAGACAGTTTCAAGACCGTATGACGTCACAATGCCAACCAGAGAAAAATAAATCTGCACTTGTGAAGTTAGACAAAGACACCTTGTTGGTTTGTACTGTAAATAGCCTTAAGTGCATATGACGTACAAGGGCTACCTATGTGACTGCAGAAAATAAGTTGAATCGTTGAAAGCTCTAACTACGTAATTGTAGAAATACAAGATAAACTGTACATGGCATTGGAAATATATCCTGGATAGCATAGGAATTACATTTTGACAAATATATCTGTATGCAATAAAATGAAAACGAACCATTTATCCTTTGAGCACAGACAATCAAAATATTAAGCAGTTTAAATATTTTTAAACTACTTTTTAAACTACTTTTTATTATTTTTTAATACTTAAAAATACATCGACATTACACATTGATAAATATTAGAAATAAAATATATTTGCAGTAAAAAACGAAAAGGAATCATTTCCCTTTTGCAAGCAAAACAAACAAAACATTATTTATAATAGTAAAATTTCCAAAAAAATATAAGGTTTACAAAAAGATATTACGTTACAAAAACTTCTTTCACTCTTTGATTTAGTTTTATAAATAAAAAGTAATTAAGATATAAAAATGTTTGTATTTTAACGAGCAAGTAAATATAACGTTTATATTTTAATGTGTACTTTTATGATTATTATGATTATGATTATTATTATTATTATATTAATACGGAACATGAATCAGAAAACAAAACGGAAATATGCACTCTGCTCTTTACATTGAAAATAGTAATTTCTAGCAACCCGCAATTAAAAATATAATAATTACATAAATATATAATAAAATTTGTCCCCTTGCCTGTTTATTAGCAACTATATTTTTTACCTACATATTTTAATGAATTTGAGTCATATATGTCTGTGAATAGTTTATCAGCGCTCTTTTCTACAAGAACTACTCATGGGCATTTACTACTAGAAGTGCATTGTCATTCAATTTCTCTAAGTGCCGCATTTAATGTATCTGAAAATAAAAAATATATGATTGGTCATACCCTACAATATAAAAATTAATGCAATTGGGTTTCAGAAACGAATTGTTTTGAGCAGGGTGCTAATGTATTTGCGAGATACACTAAGTTAACAAAGTAACATAAATAACGACATATCGCGAACACTTTTAGTTTCTGAAAGCAATTTGCTTTGAGAATTTTGTTTATCTGTTCACACAAGGCTATAGTCAGTGGAGAGGAAGTGGATGGGCATATTTAAGGATTTGTACATGCATGTATATTTATCAAGTTTATTAAACTTTATCTTATAATGAGGAAAAAGACACATTTCCTAACCTGCAAAAGCTGAAACGACCCTTACGGCCTACCCCTACTATATGTATGTTTCAAACCTAATCATTATATTTTGTGCATTGTAATTAGTAATATAAATGTTACGTATGTATGTGCATCACAAGGTTAAACATCAATATGTGAATTGTATATCCACAAAATGGAAAGTTCTCTGGTGTATCTGTTTACAGGAGCGCGGAACGCCAAGGAGGCCATAAACCGACATTCAAAGGAAGAATAAATACAAACAGATCAGTGTTATGCTACTTATTAAAAAATCTACCGTTGGTGAGTTTTAATAAAGGCAAGGCATTTTAAATACATTAAGGGGAATGAACTAGCCAGTTGTTAGTGCAGTTAACTTTAAAACAAACAATATGAATAAATGTTTTAAACTTTCAAATAGTGGTGGGTGACATGCGTTGGTAGGTGAATTTCAACCAGCCAATAGTAGACGTCTATTTTGAATTTTTAAAGCAAGGCGTGGGACTTGCGCGTGCTTGTGTTACCCCCGTGGCTTAGTGAAGCCAACGATTAGCTCATTTGAATCGAATATTTAAGCAGACGTTTGCTATGTTGGGCCACTCAGGTTATAGAATTATTTCACTGATTCCGTTCTTGAGTTCATCAGTTGACATCAGTTATTGAATTACTTAGTTCACATACGCAATTCTGCAATTCAATTTTAAGTTTTACACGCGGTAAGAGACGCAATCAGTTTTGAGTTCATCAAAAGATAAGTTCAATTCAGTTCATATCGGCAGTGCAGAAGCTCAATTCACAGAATCAGTTCACGTACTCAGTTAGCATATGCAGTTCGGCACTCAGTTCTCCTATGCGTCACATCACTTCAGATAACACGCTCTACTTTGGACGCGGTAGCGCATTATAAGTTCTATACTCTGCTGAGGTACGGGTTTTAAGTCTCACAATTACCTCAGAAACTCAGTTCGGTAACTCAGTTTAATATCAGATAGTCGGGCGATCAAATCAGATAAAAGCAGTTCATAGGAATTGTTCAGATAGTCAGATAAATGGATTCAGTTTATCTCCTTGGAAGTCGGGGAAGCTACATTTATATTCGACGGAGCTAAGTTCTCTCGTACGCAGAACACCAGAGGACGCGAAAGATTTTGCGAAAAAGTTACCATACATATCCAGATCTACTCATCACGTGGTTATTAACACCTTTTTTATCTTCTCCTAGTACTGTTGAGTACGAATCACAAAAAAGTAAACAAAACCCTGAGATATTGTCATGAAGCGTGGGCAAAACACCAAAGCGATCAATAGTCAATTATGACACATCGCTACAAAATATAGCGATAAGCAACTAAATCGCCTCATAATTGGCAACTAACATGTTGCCCTCCACCAAACAGCTCAAAATTGGTGCCCAATCCCGGGCATTAGTTGGAGCCTACGAAACCGCGTACTATGAGAAGGAGGATGATGCAGGTAATAAGAAAAAAAGAATAAGTAGTTAAATACAGAATACCACACGATAGGATTAAAAATTATACATATACCTATTTTATCCATTAATGCTCTAATAAAAGGGAAATAAAATAAATTAAACTTCAATATTATTTTATTCCCAATGATATTTTAAGGTAATATATTAAAATATATATTAAATGTCATAGTATAATGAGAAAAATCACAATTTTTCAAAACCGCAAGTGCCTAAGGTGAAATGAAGGAAAATGAAGATAATAATAAATAAGAAGAAATAGTAGTAAAAGAGCACTTCCACACACGGTAAGATTAAAAATTATTCACAAGTCTATTTAATTTATTAATGAAGTAATAAAGGGAATATTATTAATAAATTTTTATTCCTATTTTATATTTAGGAAAATATATGAAATATATGCATTAAAATTAATGCAATAATAAGAAAAAAAAACACTTTTTGAAATATAAAGGTAAGAGGAAAGAAGCAGATGAAGATGAAGTAGTAAATGTTGAATGCCATACATAACTAGGTTAAGCATTATATATATGTGTGTGTGTGTGTGTGTGTGTGTGCGTGCTTATTTATTAATGGAATATTATTACTTTATTCGTAATATTACTTTAGATTAATATATTACGCATATTTATTTAATTTAATGCTATAATGAGAAAGAACTACGTGAGTAGGTTATCTCTACACATAGTGGAAATGCCTATTTCCCAATATACCCCAAAAATACCAATTACTGCTTATGGGGAAAGTCACGTCCATCCCATTATTTACACGACATAATATATTAGACATATATTGTGTGCAATCCAACACTAGAGAGCGATGTGGATTTTTTAGCCTTCTCAAAAGCCTCTAGGAGAAACACGGATTCCTTGGATTGATCTGTTGCGTATATGTATTATTATTATTATTAATATTATTATTATTATTATTATTATTATTATTATTTCTGTGTCACTGAGTAGTTGCAATATATTAATATTCTTTTCATTGTTTTATGATTATGAAATCAATTTTCATTTCACATTTTATTAAGTTAATAAATTGTAAAAACATAGGTTCTTCCTTTGATAATGATTATATAGGATACCATACCTATATTTTTACTTATATATAAACGAAAAATAAAGTAACAATATGGACAATGTGTCTAAAATAATAATAACAAAAACGCAGAAAAACAACAAAACAATGCTTTCTGATTCACGTTGCATATTAATTAAATATATTAATATACAAATACTAACCCTTATATCATCTCCTTCTACTAACCTTAAAATATATCTAAATTAATTTGCTTTTCAATATAAAACTGTTTTTACATTTCAATTATTATTTTTGTTTATAAAATAAATTCAATAGTTAAAGTTATTTTGTTTGTAACGCAACATCTTTAATAGTAAGCATTATTTTTACTAAACTAACTACTTTTATAATAGCCTTGTTTATTTTGGAAAGTTAAATATTGTAAATAATTTTCTTTCCAAACGGATATTTTGTTTGCTTGCAAAGGGTAAATGATTTGTTCTCATATTTTTGCAAGCAGGTATATTTAGTTTGGTATATTTGTCAATATATAACTGTTGTGCTGTTTAGAAAGTATTTTCACCATTATATATATTTTAGCTTCTATTTGTAGCTCAAGTTTTTATCGCTTTGGTTATGCTACACAACTTATTTCGCGCAGTTACGTAGATAGCCGGATTACGTCATTTTACTGTAAACAGCAAGACACTACAGGGTATCCTTGTCTAACTTGACAGGCTCGGATTTGATTATTTCCCTGGTTAGCATTGTGACGTATTATGGCCTTGAGACTGTTTACAGTAAATCTTCAAACTGTTCTTGTCGTGGGTTCAAACTTGTATTTCCCTGACAGTATTGTGATGTCATATGGCCTTGGGTGTTTCCAGTTTGTAACTTCACTTAGTTTACACATGCACCACTTAGTTTATGCAACTCAATATATGACCGCCACGGGTGGCCGAGGTCGTTAAGGCATGGACTCGTGAGCGGGAGGTCTGCGGTTCGAATCCCGCCAGGACCGTCCTCCCTGACTGGGGTTTTTTCCTGGTTTTCCTCAGTCTTCATAACTGGCAAATGCCGGGGAGGTACCTAAACTTAGGCCTGGAACGCTTCCTTCCTTAAAAAAAAAAAAAATCCTTTCCCAATATACCATTTCATTTCATGTATCATCAGTGTCCACCGCCTGTGGTGCCTCAGTAGTAAAAACGGGCGTTAAACACCACTCAAAAAACTCAATATATTTTCGCCATTTACGTGACGTTCCGCGTTACTCTTTACTACTTGCATGTATTTTTCTCAGTATCTCGTAGACATTTGAAATTCGTACCTCCAAGTCACTTCAGTTACGGCAAGTGAAAATATTATTTGTAAGTTATAGTTTATAGTTTCACCACTATCCCCACCTTGCTCATATCAACATTGAATATATTTTTAACGAAATAACTTATTTTGCGAATGCTAAAATTATTTCTCCCCCCCTCTGCTTATGTTGTGGAGAAATAAATTGCAAATATATATTAGTTCCAATTTTAGCCACCCAAAATATACTTCTTGTTTTATAAGGTGTATTAACAAATATTTATAAAGGTTAGCATTTTTTTTATAAGTTAACATCTTTTCGTTTAAAACAAACTTATTATTTTTTTGCAATATTAATTTTTAAATTTCAATGTTATTTTTTATTTTAATAGTGTTAAATCACAAGTGAGATTTATTTTAAAAGCTTAACTTTTTCAAAATTTAAATATGTATTTTTAACTACGATCTGACTTATGTGTTTTAGTTCCAATTTTAACCACAAAATTTGCCTCAGCACCATTGTGAAGCATTTAAAATTTTTAAGCATATTCGTACGTAACCTTTAATTCCCAGCTTTGCTACCAAGTTTTTCTCTATCCCATACTGACCACCCATTTTGGTTCAAAGTTTTAAACATGTCTATCCATACTTACCGAACATATTTAGTCCATGTTTTAGTTCTTCTCTTACCATCTTACATTTTAGTTACTAGTTTTATCAATCCCACCCTCATTGTAGTTCAAATTCTCAACACATCTCCATTTTTCACCGCCATTTTGTATTGATATTTTTATTTACTGTGTAAATATATGCACATTTTCAACCTATTTAAGTAGTTGGGTTAAAGTTGCCACCAAGTCTTCCCCCACCCTCTCCCAAACACACAATTTACCGTAATCCAACTCATTTTTGCTTCAAAGTTTGCTACCAAATGCTTTCTCATCACATGGTGTCATTCGAAGTAACACCGCCATTTTAGCTCCAAACATTTCTATAATTTTATAATTAGTATCAGTTTATTTAATCTCTGTGTAATTATATGTATAAATTTAACCAATTAAAAGCATCGGCAACCGGATCATGTCTCACCTCACCTTTTTAGTTCGAAGTTTTACCTGCAAGTCAACCCCGTACATACTCACCATACATTTTTTTGTTTGTTTATGGTTTGATCACCAAAGGCTACCCCACTGCATTATCATGTTCCAATCAACCCTGTGATTTTAGTTCCAATTTTCATCAATCTTTTGTAACTAGCATTCATATTTTTAATAACTGTGTAAATATATGTGTATATTCAATCAATAAATTGAAAAATGGCTCCCGTTTACTTGATAGATTTACAATCATCGTTCGGATCGCCATGGAAAAGCTTATGTATATACACTTTAGTTGCAATTTTAGACATTAAAAATACACCTTGCTTTATAAACAAATTAACAAATATTTACATAGTTTAGCATTTTGCTTACTGTTGTTACAGCATAACAACTTAAAAGATTATTATCTATTTTACAAAATAAATAATGTTTGGTTTTTCAATCACTATCTTGTTTGTATATTTGAGTTCCAATTTTAACAACAACTTTTCCGCAACTACCATTGTGAAACATTTTTAAATTTTAAACATAAGCGTATGTAACATTTAGTTCACAGTTTTATAATTGTACAACATAGAGATAAAAATAGGGTGTAACCTTTATTTTGCAACTTAGTGAAGAAAACATGTGTATGCACCAAACGCTTAGCTCGCAGTTTTTCCGCCCACCAAGCGCTTCCTCTCAGCACCACACAATTTTTAGCTCACAGATTTACCACCAAATGCTTTCCCCAACACTACACAATTTTCCTTAATCCAACTTATTTTTAGTACACAGCTCTGCCACCATAACCTCACGTTTGGTAGTTCCATATTGCCACCAAGTCTTTCCCCCACTACCTCACATTTTAGTTCCTAATTTTACCCTCAAGCTCTTCCCTCCACATGAACTTCCTACCTTTTTAACCACCATTTTGTGTAATTACTAGTTTTAATTATTGTGTAGTTATATAAATATATTCAATAACTAAAATATGATTTTAGTAAACAGTTTTGCCATCAAGTGCTTCTTAAACCCAAATTATGCAATTTTTTTTAACAAAAATGACTTATGCAACATATTTGAAATTAATTTTTTGTCATTGAAAAATTTTATTGCCCAACAGAGTGCATGTATCGTACAGTTTTGCCATTGTACAATAAATATGTGTTTTCGCAAACGTTTAGTTCACAGTTTTACCACCAGGTGCTTCCCCGTCCCGCTTACCTACTCCACATTTTCTACTTCCATGTTTTGCCACCAATTCTATTCCTCACCAACGCACATTTTCCTTTAATCCAACTCATTTTTAGTTCAGAGTTTTGTCACCAAGACTTCCGCACATAATCTTACTTCCCAACCTTCCCACCAATTTGTATAATGAGAATTTTAATCGGTATGTAATTATATGCATATATTAAATAAATAAATAAATAAATAAATAAAATGGTCCCGGATTATCCTGCTAGATCATCAATAATCCTACCAGGAGATGACACTTTCCCGAATACGTCACGTCCTCTGGAGGGAGAGAATTAAAAGCGACTCTAATGCTAACTGGGGTCATAATTATCGTAAATATAATCTGATAATTCAGGATATCTACACTTACCTGTATACTATGATGTCGCGCCCCTGACACATCTGATAGGTTGCGCAGTGGTCAATAGAGTGTCTTTCTAAAAGAACTTTCTAAATGTTTTTTTATGAGAAAGCAGTATCTCTGTTAATACCATTTTTGTATTTTATATCTTCCGATATATTTATGTGGAGGAAGTGTGAGACAACATACATTTTTATCCTCTTAATTGTATCCTTTTGATAGTTGTATTCTTTTATGTCCATATGGATCGTAAGAGCTGAACAATTTTCCTTAACCTGGCCTAGACACCTTGCCTGATTTAGAGCTTTTCTCCTTCAGACCTCTCCAAGCTTTCTGACTTACGTAACATTTTATCCTCCCAACCAAAATTATATTTAATTACACTCCCAAATACTTGTAAGTTACCACCACGGGTAGCCGAGGTCGTTAAGGCGCGGACTCGTGCGCAGGAGGTCTGGGGTTCAATTCCCACCAGGACCATCCTCCCTGACAGGTTGTTTCCGGGTTTTCCCCAGTTGTCATAAATGGCAAGGTACCCTGAACTTAGGCCTGCAACGCTTCCTTCCTTTAAAAAAAACACTACTTTCTCAATTTATAATTTCATTTCATGTATTTTCAGTGTCCACCGCATGTGGTGCCTCAGACGTAAAAACGCGCGTTAAACACAATTAAAAATACTTGTAAATTACAGGAATATTAAATATTCCCGCCCGTCAGGTGTATAGTCAAAAACTGTGTCACAGAAAGCTTTAGATATTCTTTTAGCAATATTTATTTTGATTCTATTTGTTCTTTTTAAATAACGTTTAACGGCTGTTTTCACTAAAGAGACATTATGGACAGTGACTCTTAGTTGAAAAAGAAAGTTTTTAAGCTACTTTCCTGACTAGGGCTAATAAAGCGTGGAAAGAAAAAGAGAAAATAATATGAAGGAAAGCGCTTGGGGCAGAAATCGAACTGCGGATCTCCTGTAGATCAGTCCGTGCCTTAACTGCCCCCACAATCCTTATCGGTCCTTTTATCCTTGCCCAGCTACTGTACATTTAAGACAGGGATGTCCGGTTATTTTCCTGTTCTTTTATATATCATACCGTCATCGTCAAAGAGATTTTTAATGTTATTTACAACTTTGTATCAGTTAATCTGTATTCACGAGCTCTGGGTATGGAAATGGAAGATTAGAGCATAAAAATGACAGCAGGTTGTGATAGCCAACGACTATCCCTAGTCATAGGATCTAATGAATTTCCTCAGAGCTACCCGTTCGTTGTTGCTTCCACCTTGCCAAGATTATTAATTGCCACGCCTACACTAAACGTTAATAGACGTGCCGCCTGCCGTTCCAATACTCACTCTGGAGGAAGGTTAGGGGAGTCATCCATCAAATTTTGGACGGCCTGAAGAGGATCACAGCACGGCATTAAATATGTCTTCCACAATTTTCTTGCCGAGAAAGAATTGACAAATTGCTGAGGATTGAGCGACTTCCGTGTTGCTGGTCTCCTGGTTCTTCAGTAACGCTGATGCTAAGAGGATCTCACTGATGCGTATCGAATGCACAAGGCCCGCCCCGTGTTAATTAAATGCATTGTTTACTTCAGCAGAGAGTTTCATTCATTAGGAAATGTGTAATTTCCTGGCTGCGGAGTAAAATGGGAGAAGGGCGTCTCCCGGAACAAAATTGTGTGTAATTCGATTATGGCAGAAATATGTGAAGAATGTCCCGCCAGTGTTATCTTCTTTTCTCATCTTTACCTGCACCATCCTTTGAGATGTTAATGATATTGAGGTCAGAATTAGTCACTTTGAAAAAGAAAGAAAGCTACTTTCCGTCCCCTATAGGCTGTTAAATTTCTTAATGGGCTTTGAAGCCTGTTAGCATTTAGTGGATAAAGCAGGTCATTAACTTTACTATCGAGACTTTTATAGGCTGTAAACACTTAAGCAGCAAAAGGCTTTTGTTATGTAAAGGCAGTGAGGCAGGATTAGGTTTCATGGTTCCGCTGGGTCTTGGAACAGTATATAAAAAAGTTAACCTTATTTATGTAGGGGCTGAAAGTTTTATTTCTTTTGGGGTAGAAAATATATATTGCCCTGTTGTATTCTTTATAAGCATGTCCAAATGCCAAGGTGATTTTGCAAAAAGAATCACAAACTCATAAATCATCAAGAATAATTTTCAGTGCATAAGAAATTATTATTATTATTATTATTATTATTATTTAGGTTGTGCCATAGCCGTTAGACTGCTCTCCTCCCAACGAGGTGACCCGGGTTTGATCTCAGCGACCGCAAGTTTGATTAGTACTGGTCAAAATGGCTCTGAGAAAATGCTTCCCCGGTACTGCGATTTCCCCTGTCACTTTTCCGCCGTTGCTCCATCATCTCATCTTCATCATTTCAGAAAGCAACCGGAAGCCATAAACATTGCATGGCGTTGCTCATGTGCAGTGAAGAGCCTGTCCTCGGGCAGAATACTATGCAATGAATGCATAGTTATAACATAGGTTCAGCTTTATGTTACATACAAGAAAAGAGTTGTTGCTTGCAGAGCATATATTACGTACGTCTTTAGCTTCGGATGGAGTGACGAGTTTATTACAGAGTTAGACAAAAATATCACCAAAGTGTAAAAAGTCGATAACTTTAATACTGACTCCTTAATTATTGGTGCATGTTGTACGTGAGGTTGGTCCTTAATTTCCTTATCTGGTATCATACCATATCTGCTAAGTAAATAATTGTAGCTGCAACTTCCGCTCCGCTGTGTTTAGTTGTTTAGATATAAATGCATAAAGAAGGCTATTTGTAGAAGATTGTGACATGTTCAAAATGGAGTTTCGAGCTGTCATCAAGTTCTACACAAAAGGAGGACTTATACAAATGAAATTAAACAGCGATTGAACGGTGTATATGGGGAAGCATCCCCCTCATATTCTACCGTAAAAGAATGGGCCAAATGGGTCGAAAAAGCATTGAAGACGAAGAGCGTGCAGGTCGACCCTTGGAGGTGCTCATTCCTGAAAACTTCGCTATTGTGAAAGGAGAAGTTATGGAATGAAATGATTGAATGAATGTGTTTAACGCCCGTTTTTGCTAGAGGCACCACAGGCGATGGACACTGATGATAAATAAGATGAAATTATATATTGCGAAAGGACTTATTTTTAAGGAAGGAAACGTTCCAGGCCAAGTTTAGGGTACCTACCCGGCATTTGCCATTTATGAGGACTGAGGAAAACCTGGAAAAAACCTCAGTCAGGGAGGACGGTCATGGAGGGATTCGAACCCCAGATCTCCCACTCACGAGTCCGCTCCTTAACGACCTCAAACACCCGTGGCGATAGAGAAGTTATGGAAGACCGGCGGCTCAAAGCTATAGCAGCAAGGTTGGGCTTTTCTAAAACAACAAGTTCTTCGAATTATTCATGACATTTAAGCATGAATAAGGTTAGAGCGAGATGGATGGCTAGACTTCTTTCCTCAGTCCAAAAGAGCAACGAGTCATCTGTTGTCAGGCATTTTGGAGCTCTGCCGTGGCAACGAGAGAGAATTTGTGCAAACCATTGTTACAGGAGATGAAACTATGGTCCTCAACTATGATTCCTTGTCCAAAAGAGAATCAATGGAGCGGTGTGAACCTGGCGAAGCATCGCCTCTAATGGTCAAGGTCACTCAGTCAACCAAGAAGTTCATGGCTACAATCTTTTGGGACTATGAAGGAATACTATTTTTTACTTCAAATAGAGGAACACCACAGTAAAAGGGGAATACTATGCTGGCCTACTGCACACAGTGCGTACTTTCATCAAAGAGAAAAGGCGAGGAAAGGTGAGTGAGTAGTGGTGTGCGCCTTCTTCACGACAACACGACTGTATACACAGTTCTTGTTGCAAAGGAAACTGAAGAAATGTGGCTTCAAGGAGATCGATCATACACCCTACATTCCAGATCTGGCTCCCAGTATCTATTTCCTCTTCTCTAAACTCAACAACTCGAGGAAGGAAATTTAAGTGTGACGAAGAAGTGATGAATGCTGCTTATGCCCATTTTGCAGACAAGACTTCTGATATTTTTTTTTGGGGGGGGTGATTGAAATGTTAATTCAAAGATGTGAGTAGTGTATTGCAATAAAGGGTAACTATATTGAAAAGTGAAATATAGTTTTTGTCTTTATCATGCTAGAAAGTGTTTAGGCAGGAAAATTACGGATCTAGGCTGATAAATTGATTTGATTTTTTGCAATTATACTGCCCTCAACGAAGATAGCTCAATTTGTTCACCCCTTGATGACGTTTTGTTAAAATGTGTGCTGAAATTAATGCCACTAAATTTATAACCACAGTTCTTTGACGCTTTTGAGTAGCATACTCGAAGAATTCCGGACAAATAAATATATTCATATATAGTATGCTCAATTCAAAGCTTCTGGTTGTTTGTTTGTGCAAGAGGAAAACAATCGTGCGTACATCTGCATTCGACATTGAGTATATGAGACAGTACTACTAATGTAGATAAAAAACAACCACGTTGAACATCTGTGGAATAAATAAAAAAATCCTACAGTTGCTGTATTTACTTGTGCCAACTTTGTCAACTAAAGGTTCATTTATGGGTAAATAGTTACTCTGTAAAATTGAGGAGATTTGTATGACTAACCATTAGTGTCTTGTGATGAATATAAAGCAAGTACTATGAGAAAACCTGTACAGATTAAATATCCGTATAGTATCTAAATCAAATCAAAAAAATCAAATCCCGAATCACTTAGGCGAAGGTGAAATAGAAAGTAGGCATGGAAAAAAGTGTTACAACATTTTACATCTCTTATCCCTTGCTCTTAGTAATGCCGAATCCTCCTTTTTCTTATATTACTTGACAAAAATGTAATTTTAAATCTAAAGTAAAATGTATAATACACTTTGTGCGAATAATTAAAAACCTAAGCCTTGCGGTGTGTAAGCGTTTAACGTCCCACGCCGTCTGTCACGCGGACTTAAGCTTAAGAGTGGCCGAGATCGTTAAGACACGGACTCGTGAGAGGGAGGTCAGCAGTTCTGTTTCCGCCAGGACCATCCTCCCTGGCTGAGTTTGTTTTCAGTTCTCATAAGAGGGAAATGCCGGAGAAATATAAAAACTTCGGCATGGAAGGCTTTCTTAAGAAAATTCCTTTCCCAATTTTATCTCACGTATCATCAGTTTTACATCGCCTGTGATGCCTCAGCAGTTAAAACGGGTGTGAAACACCATTAAAACACGTGTTCTTAAACAGCATAATAGCGAAACAAATTAGCCGCCAGTTTTGTCGACGCTTCAAGCTATTTGGTATTTGCCTATGCATTTATTTCCTTTTATAGCCTTATATGGGCCTTAGTTTACAGAAACGACGGTTGGGTCCTCTACCTCCATCATAGAATATCATTGGTAGAGTGCAGTATTGCAGCGAGGCATGTGATCAGCACACAGCACACCGCCGATCGCGGCTAACTAGATCGAAGATCGCCACCTGTCCATCAGGCAGCTTCCCAATTGTCCTCACGAGGCTGGGTGAGCCCATTCCAGACCTCCCTAACTAAAAATTCCTTAGAGTGTACCGGGAATCAAACCCGAGATCTCCCGGCCCACAGTCAGCAACGCTAACCACTAGACCAAGGAGGTGGACATTTGCCTATCCTGGATCAGTGAATGAATGAATGCTGTTTAACGCCCGTTTTTGCTACAGAGGCGACAGACGCGATGGACACTGATGATACATGAGATGAAATGAAATGATATATTGGGAAGGGAATTATTTTTAGGGAAGGAATCGTTCCAGGCCTAAGTTTAGGGTACCTCCCCGGCATTTGCCCTTTATGAGGACTGAGGAAAACCTGGAAAAAACCTCAGTCAGGGAGGATGATCCTGGAGGGCTTCGAACCCCAGACCTCCCGCTCATGAGGGAGTTTATTAGTTTATATTGTTATGTAATTATAATGAGAGGTGAATTGTTTTTGACAATGTTTTTATAGCTTTTTCTGTTTATGAAGGGGCTTTGGGTTTATCAATTTTTTTTGTTATTGTATTTTTATTGAATTATTCAATGTTATTATTTATTTAAGAATTATTTTCCGCACCTTAACGACTTCGGCCACCCGTGGCGGTCCCTCCTGGATCAGTGAAAACATACCACAACTGAATGTAGAATTTTATTCAGTCAGAATATTAGACTAAATCCACTAACGTGCCGTAACATATTTTTCGTCCTAATCAGAACTATCCTTACTTACACACTAGTAGGAATCAGCCCCATCACATCCAAAATCACCATGAAGAAAATAGCAACTTTCGAAAGAAAATGTATTCGTAAAATGCAGAATTTCCATCCATACTAGAAAAACGAAAATGTATACCGACTGAAAAAATTACACAAATAGATGATCACGTCCGAAAAAATACATAAAATACATATAAAATGCAATAATTAGGTCGTACAGAAGAGAGCTCATAAACTGACATCACGTCAATCAAACAACAGCTAACGACCCTCCACTACAAACATTAATAAAATTTACGATGAACAACATATAACACCAGGCCAAATTAAAGAATATCTTTATCAGCTGATATCCTAAAAGACGAATCATGAAATAAAACGAAGAAACAGAAGCCTTTCCCACAAAAAAATAAATAAATAAGAAAAAAAATATATAAAAAAGGAACTCAAACTCCCATCCCAAAGTACCCCACAAAAAACCCAACCCAACAAAATACTTCCCTAACCTCAAAACTCCAAACAAACGTAACACACCCTGCCCCTGCCAGTGCACACCAGTCTCTACCCCCCAAATAGCAGACTGACTGACAAACTAACCACACGTTCCTCTACGAAAAGTTTACACACAAAATAAAAACTATATCTAAGAAGAGGAGATGAATCCTAATGCAGCCTTGGGTCTACGACTGCGGTGGACATCATCAGTGGTGTGCTTGCCGTAATTTTCTTGAGACAAGGCAGTGACTGACTAAATGTTACCACCTGAGCCACTCCTTTTGGTGGATGAAGAATGAATGAATGAATGAACGAATGAATGAGTAAATAGTGCTTAACGCCCGTTTTTGCTACAGAGGCGCCACAGGCGGTGGACAATGATGATACATGAGATGAAATGAAATGACATATTGGGAAAGGAATTATTATTATGGAGGGAATCGTTCCAGGCCTAAGTTTAGGGTACCTTCCCGGCATTTGCCATTCATGAGGACTGAGGAAAATCTGGAAAAAACCTCAGTCAGGGAGGACGGTTCTGGTGGGATTCGAACTGCAGACTTCGAACTGCTCACGATTACGCGCCTTATACCACCCGTGGTGGTACATGTATGAAGAAGACATTCTTACTGTTAATTCTACTCTAGCACACTGTAGTGGTTCGTTCATAACGTCTGCTGTTTACACTGTTGCAGACTTGTGTTAAAAAAACTAAAAAATATGCTTTCTCTCCGCCAATTAATTAAAAATGGACACAAAACGATAACTACAAATCACCATTTCTTGAAAGGAAATAGGCTCTATTATTTTCATCACGACATGGTTATCTTTTCTGAAACCGTCCTCAAACTTCAAGAGCAAATTTTAACTAATAATTTTCGTTCATAAACATTCGCAGTTTAAGGCTGCATCTCATTGTCATTTTCTATGCTGTTAGAGAAAACTGATGTTACAAAGAGAATTATGCACTTTTTAACGTGCACTGAGAACGAAAATGCACGTGCATTAGGTAATAGGGCGCATCGTTAGAAGCGGTCAGAATTGGCCAATTGCGGTAATATTATGTCGAATTTTCTGCGTTTACATTTTAATATATAATTAAAATACAAATATAAATCATTGGTGGTTTTATATGTTACCAATTTAGAATTGTAACATGAGAATATACATACAGGAAATTTTAAATTTCGCGTTTTATTTGAAAGCATATACTTGGCTAACTTTATTAGTCTTGCCTTTAATAAAAAACAGATGATTTATTGTTTGCTAAGCGTCTGGTAGTAAGTTGGAATGCAGCAATTTGTGTACTTGCACAAGTTTAAACTTGAACAAACTGCCACGCAAACCACTCGATATGTTGTGGAAGCGTGAGAAGTAGGAAGAAATTGCAAAAGCACAGTTCAGAATCGGTTCGGAATGTTTAAATTCTGCCTTGCACTTTTAACTGTTTGTGATCACTTGAAGAAAAAAGGAAAATTAAAAAAGATTTATAAATGAACAACATTATAGTATTGAACTCTCTTCTTTACTGCGTTTGCGGATTAAAATCCTTTTTTGCATTCTATTGCGGCCTGCAAAGGAAAGTGAATTCTCCATGACAACCGCAAACGCTGGACATAATGGTCGAATTTCGAGCACCGAAAAACTGAAAATACACCAGAGAATGTTTATGTCGATTGTATGGTGGTCTGCGGATGGTTTTATCCACTAAATCTTCCACATTGTCAAAACAAATACTTGCGAAAGTATTGATAAGAAATTGACAAAGTGTAGCTGCAAAAAGTCAGCACTAGTCAATAGAAAGGAATACAAAAGGGCCCATTCTTCATGATAACTCCCGGCCACACATCTCGCAAAGAGCACTTCAGAAGTTGATTGAACTGGGCTAAGAAGCACAAACTCATTCGGCGTATTCCCCCGATTTTTCATCAACTTTCATTTAATCAAGAATCTTGAGAGTTTCCTGAAGAATAAAGTTTTCATTAACTAAAAGGAAAAAATAGCAGCTTAAACGGCATTTACCTGCTAACTTCGTCTCTAGAAGCTAACATTCTTCTAGAAATGTCATAAATAAACTTGCTACTAATTGGCAAAAAATGTAGAGATTATTTTGATTCCTTCGACCCGACAGCCCGCAGTGAGCCTTGGCCGGTTGCAACAACCGCTGCGGTCGTCTTGCGACATCATAGACAGAGGGGTTATTTTATTACTGAAAACATATTTGAATTTATTAGCGTATTATTGAAGTTTGCATACAAAACTCCCATTTGTATCCGAACGACTTAATATTTAATATACTGTTATAACATCATATTTCAGGGATACTATTGTAACGATATGGTAGTGTTTAAGAAGTTTTGTGGGATGTAATGATAGGAATTTAATAACACTGGGCAACAATGAAAATGTTTCAACCTTAAAAATAGTGAATTTACATGTATTTCCATCTGCTGAATTAAAAAATCACCATAAAAATGATAGATTAGCTCTTGTTTTGAAGATAAAGTGATATTTCATTTTTTAGAGTGAAGATTTTAAATTTGGGGGAATTTTTTTGGGAGTTGGCACACCTGTCAAATAACAAAACACAAATGCTCTTCAGCTGTTTGTAAGTCATAAACATAGATACTGTTGCTGTGACTGTGAATTACATGTAGTTTCTACTCAAATTAATGCAAAATTTCTGGTTCGCGAGTGCTTTTTTAGTGTAAAATTTGTAAAAAAGCCACGAAAATGTGTAAATATGGTGAATAACTTTTGTTATATTTGTGGTGAAATAACATTTTCCTCACAGAAACGCAATCTGACGCCTCTTGTAAAGACTGCCAAGCCTCTTGTGGACCCAAAGGACGTTCTTCTTCCACCCCTGCATATCAAGCTGAGTTTGATGAAAAACTTTGTCAAAGCTATGAACCGAGAAAGACGGGCCTTTAAGTACATCAGAGAGAAATTTTCGAAATTAAGTGATGCAAAAGTTAAGGAAAGCATTTTTGTCGGACCACAAATAAGAGAACTTGTAAAGGATCCTGCATTTTACCAAGTTTTGGAGGGGTAAGAAAAGGAAGCTTGGGAAGCCTTCAAGGGTGTTGTTCATGGATTTTTAGGCAACAAAAGAGATGACAACTACAAGCATTTGGTGACAGTGCTCCTGCAAAAATACCGTAACCTTGGATGCAACATGTCCCTTAAGATCCATTTTCTCCACTCCCACCTAGACTTTTTCCTTCCTAGTTGTGGAGCTGTTAGTGATAAACATGGGGAGAGATTCCATCAGGACATTTCTGTTATGGAACAAAGATATCAGGGCCGTTGGAATGAAGTAATGCTTGCGGATTACTGTTGGTCTTTGTATGGGGATTCTGCGGAACTCCATCACAAGAGGCAAGCTAAAAGACGACGAAGTCAATAGGCCACCACATGATTCTCTTCAGACACGACTATCTGCGAAGTATTTTTCCAGCAATTTAGAACTCTTAGCATGTAATTACCAGTTAAAAAATCAAATGCACTTTCATTGTTGTTAGCATGTATGTAATTAAAATTTATCCTTTTCTCTCAATCCGTTAATATGTAATACTTCCACCTTGTGTATATCATAGAAACTAGAGCTAATAAAATTTTTTCATTGTCATATTTGTTTTCTCAACCCAAAATTAGTAGGAATTGCCTCATGAAGTGCTCGAAACATTCAAAAATTATTTTTTTGTCGCCCAGGGTAATTAGCTATATAATGTTAAGTTTACGTGTACATGATATAACTTAAACACAGCAAAGAGGAAACAAGTATATCATTGTGTTCATTCCAGATAAAAATTACATGTAGAGCGCTGGATCAAAATAAATAAAAGAAGGGAGTATTGTTGATGAATGTGTAATTAGGAAAAGGAAGAGAGTTCTTATGTGTGAGTACTTTGCTTTTGTACTAATCATTCTGCCAACATATGTTGGCGATGGAAGATAAAAATAATTTCCTTTTTGTTGAAAGGAAATAAAGAAGAAACATTTTTACCAAATGGAACTTGGAACTCTGAGCACTAAACCACATGCCTGTTGAAAAAAGAACGTTATTAAATTGAATTACAAATAATGCACACTTACCTATTTTTCTCTCTACATTTCTTTATTTTATTTACTTTCCTCTCATCCATCTGTAACTAAAAATCTATTTCAATTTTTCTAACATCTCTTTTTGGTGCTGATTTTTCCTTCCAATCTCTTAATGGAATCACAAAAATTGGCTGAATATGAGCATCTTCTTAGCCAAAGTGCACCAAGCAAAAAAAAAAAAAACAGATTATTTTCTTGTTAGAACGCAATAACTGTAAGTTATTGTAAGTAGTTTCAATTAAATACGTTTTCCCCTAAATTGCAACGGTGGGAGCACTATTGATTATAAATCATGCCCATAGGACATATCCGTTTTTATACAGGATTTCAAAATGTACCTTCCTACTCACGTTAAAACAGCATATAGTCTCAGTGAATAGTGCAAGGAAAATAATGACATTTCTGTGTCGCCGTTGTTGTGATACCGATGGATCCCAAAGGGAATGTTGCGTGACTCGGCGAATAGATTTAATGGGGAAGGAAGAAGTGGTACAGATATTATTAAAAATATAAAAAATATATTTAAAGTATGTGTCAAATATATAAAATTAGCAGGCAGACATATGAAAATCAAGAACAATAGAGGTAAATGACATATGAAGGTTGAATGGTACAGCACAAAATGTAAACAAGGAAAAAAAACTGTGGAAGCGCTTATGGCTTACAGAAAGGAGAGATTTAAGGAAAAGCGTCTTAGTTATGTTCATTTAAAAAAAGAATATAAAGGCATATGTCGAACCCGGAAAGTATGTTCGTATTTTAAAATACGAAAATGGCGAAAATTGAGGGAGGAACCGGGACTGCCTCTTAGAGAACTGCGTTTGATTCTTCAGCACCAATACTAGACGGAGAAATAACGGATAGGGAAATTATATTGGCGATTTAAAGCTTAAAAATGGGAAAGCACTCACAATTGAAGGAATTCCGCTGATTCTTTGTAAGTAATAGGCGGAAGTAACAGGCGCCCTACGAATCGTATTTAATAAATTATTTAATGGAGAAATATATCTACAAGCCTGGACAATGGCAATAATGCAGCCGATATTCAAAGGCAAAGGTAACACAAGGACGCCAGAGAACTGTAGGGGTATATCACTATTATCTGTGTTAGGTAAAGTATACTACAAGATCCTGGATGATCGATAAGGGGATTGGCCAAGGAATACCATAAAATGTCTACGTATCAAGCAGGTTTCAGGGAAGGTTTTTCTGCGGTGAATAATATATTTGTTTTGAAGACGCGACCGCCACGGATGGCCGAGACGTTAAGGCGCGGACTCCTAAGCAGAATGTCTGGGGTTTGATTTCCATCAGGACCGTCCTTTCTGACTGAGGTTTTTTTCCAGGTTTTCCCCATTCCTCATAAATGGTAAATGCCGAGAAGGTACCCAAAACTTAAACCAGGAACGCTTCCTTCCTTTAAAAAAAATCCTTTCCCATATATCATTTCATATATCATCATTGTCCACCGCCTGTGCTGCCCCAGTAGTAAAACCGGGCGTTAAACACTATTCAATAAACTTAAAAATAAAAAGGGGTAAATTATAATTATATAGATTTTAAAATAGCCTTCGACGGTGTTCAGAGACATGCTCAGTGGGCGAAGCTGTGTCAGAAAGATGTCCCCAATAAAATAATAAACGCTCTGAAGCACATGTACAGCGACATGAAACACGGTGTTAAGACTAAAACAGTTTATCGGAATGTAGATTAGCCAATAAAGGAGTTAGTCAAGGATGTGTTCTATCTGTGTAATTGTTTAATATATTTATAGATGATATATCGAATGCCCTTTTAGCAGAGGAAATCAACGCCCCTAAAGTGGACGGTACGTACATTCCTATACTTTTGTATGCTGGCAATCTAATTCTTTTATCTATAACAATAGATGGTTTACAAAATGCATTCACATATTAGAAGATTATTGGCTGAATTGGGTTATGGTGGGAAATGTTAACAAAACCAAAACAATAACATTTAATATTACGTGATGGCAGAAATGAAAAATGGTAATACAGAGGACAAGAAATACAAAATGTTACATTTTTGTTATTTTGGAGTAATCTTTAATATGAGTGGTAAATGTATTAAGCACTTACCTGTTTTTAATTATAAAGCTCGAGGTCAAATAAATGAGATACTACGTGTTCTGACTCGCGTTCCAGGTATAGCAGTAGATACACTAGAGAGGATATACAGTGCTATGATTAAGTCTATTCTGCTGCATGGGAGTAAATTATAGGGATAGGGGAGAGCTAAACATGTGAATAAAATTGAAGTCGATATTTGGAAAAGGATTCTCGGGCCCTCCAAAGGAACGTCAAATTATGGAAAGCATAAGGGAGATAGATTGCAAAGAAAATATGGTTAATAGTAAAACAAGGACGGTGAAAAACTGGCTTGACTAATGCAGGGAGACTAGTCCACACTTCGCGCTAAATTCTATAGATACTAAATATAAAATATAACCTCAACGTTTTGAGCTGCAGAGGTGTAAAGAAAACTCAGACGAATAGCGTTTGTTTATTTATGTGTTTTATTTACAGAAGTTCTTTTAACATCTAAGGCCATCAGCGTTCCATTCAATTAAGGGCGTGAAAGGCATATAAATTTTGTCCAGAGACCTCTTTTCATGGTTTAGGTTCTTTAACGTGCCATAAATGTAAAACCCGAGCCCACGTCTTTACTCCCTTCCTAAGGATGCTATACTCTGGATTTTTATACCCGAAAAAATCCATCAACCCCAGGCGGGATTGAGCCCATGATCTTAGGTCTACAAGGCAAGTATGGTTACCACTAGGCCACCAGGGCCGACAGGAATTGGCCTGGGTTTAATATGACAACGAGGTGTTGAAAATAATACAAATGTATCGAAGTTTAAAAAAAGGCTAGAGCATATTAGCAGGCAGTAAATCGAGGCAGAATATAACCCGAAAGTCTCTTTTAGCCTATTGAATAAAATGAAATTAACCTGGGGTAAAGAGGTGTATATATAATATAAATGAAAAATAAAGTAACACTATTAACAATGTAACCAATTAACAGTAATAATAAAAGTAGATAAAGAGAAACACTGATAATTAGTTACAATATATATATATATATATATATATATATATATATATTCATTATAGGGGAAGATCAAGATCAGGGATAGCTTGGTTTAAACTGGGAGGTTGGAAGGGTAAAAGAAACCTGATATTTCAGGTAAGAAAATCTGTGTATTTTGTGGATGGGATGGAATGAGTACATATAATGGCAAAATGTACCCACTGCCAACATAAAAAAAAAAACCGCTGTTTCCAAAAAAAAAAAAAAAAAAATTAAGGCATCTAGAAGTCCATTGGAATGCTAGAATCTGTTTTCAGATCACACTATTTGGTTGAATATGGATATTTTCCTTGTCAACATGCTCGAAGATAGGAACAATTTATTTTATAGTTACAATTTGTTACAACAATATACCCTCAATTTACAATATCAGCTATATCTTTACATACATTATTAACCTACTATAGATCCTAGCAACATCCTCCAAAATACAGTTTCCTACTTCGTAAACCACGTGGTTGTCTGACTAAGAAAACTCCTTCTTTTACTTTCTTCCTTTTTCGTTCCCATTTATCCTTAACTTTACCCAAAAACTCTCCCATTTTCTGGATGTTTTTTACACTCTTGTTACTTAATACTTTATTTAACGCTAAGTCCATCTGTAAATTGTCCCATTTATTGCCCCAAACTTTTTCCCGTCACTATTTGACTTTCTCGCATTGCAACAAATAATGGGACACACTGACTACTCCCCCACACATGCTACACCATTATCGTCTTCTTTGTACTCTTGCACGAGTATTATTCTTGTACGCACCCACGCCCAACCCATCCTACCCATTTTATCACAAATTTCAATGTAATTTATGGTTAAAACTCAACTTAATATGTAAGAAAATTCCATTCATACATCTGTAAATACTGTTGTTCCCATTTTTAAAATTGTTACTTTTTAATATTGTTTTGTGTTTTTATAATTTGTTCCGTTTTTTTAATTGTGTATCATCATACATAAGCACGTAAGGTCGACGATCCATACATAAAGTATATTGAAATATGTATATAGAGTTTTATAGCCCTACAGATACCCTACTACTACACTTTTCCCATTTTTCGTGTTTATTTCTTCCCGTCTTTCTCATTGTGTATCGTAGTCAAGCATGTACAGTCGACGATCCATGCATAAAATATATTTGTAATGTATATGCTTTTATTTCAATAAAGTTACACCTACTACTTCCAAGCAAAAACGCATTCATCATCAGGTGCAGGAGTGAAATAATTCATCGTATCCTTCTTCTTGTTTTATTTATCCCCCTTTTTTTCCTTTTTTTTTTTGTATGATTTATTTATGGACGCTCTTTAACAGCTCAGGTCATCAGCGTCCCATTCAATTCAGGGCGTGAAATTTTGCTCAGAGGCCTCTCTTTCAGGCTTGAGGTTCTTTTTCGTGCCGTAAATGTACGACACGGGACCCACGGCTTTACTTCCCTTCCGAAGGAAGCCATACTTACGATTTTTACGCCCCATCGGTCCTGGCCGGGTTCGAACCCGCGATCTTGGGTTTAGGAGGCAAGTATGGTAACCACTACACCACCAGGACCGACATTTATCCCCCGGTAACCTAATCTAGGGTCCCTTATCAAGAGTCTTTGAGGCCAGTATTAAGGTTAAACTATTATCAAAAGCTAATTTGCTGTGACTACAGTGTTAAAACGCACATTTGCTTGTGGGTTGTTACTTAGGTAATTGTTGTACCTTATATGCGATCCTGGTGGCATTATGAGCAACATGCTCTCTGTCAATAGATTATTGAAGGTTTGCGGCCTTGCTAGTTTTGTCTAACAAAGAATATTATTTAATTGCAAATACTCTATTTTATTATATTCATATATGGGTATAATGTTTAACATTTAATACCTAATTACATACAAGCATTTCTGTTTCTACTTTTCTTCCTGATCTATTAAAACATTTATATATGTGCATAATACATAATTAATCATGTTGGTTAAGAAAGACCTTAAAATCTTGGCTTCGAGGCCCATAATCAGAACTAGTAGGTACATACTTTTCTCTTAATATCCGTTGTTTTCTCAGTTAAGGGATGTTGCTTTTAATTTTTAAGATTTTAACTACTAAATGCTGCAGACATTCGAAATGGCGATTAAAATTATTTTAATAAATGTGCAAATGAACCTGTGCAGACAGCGGAAATCTCACCAGGCCACTTATAACATCTGCGATGGCCATCACTTTGGCAAACTCACACACTTAAGCCTATTACTTGAAGGGGATATTGATAAAGCTGATTACGAGAAATACTGAAAGCGAGAAGGGTGTATTCAGAGTACTAAATTTGCTCTTAACTAGTGGTAATGTGTAACTCTTATGTGTGATGCTACAATACCGACTCCAATCCTCAGACCATAATGCTGTTATCGATAGTACACAAAATGGCGGAGGTTAAGCATATGCGTTTTTTTATTAAGTTCGTTGTAGTTACTTGGTTTATTAGCGGTTTATAGTTGGAAGAAAATCAACAGTAGCGCGTTAGTTCTTTCAATTTTATTAAGTAATAGTGCTCTTGTGTAATAGAAAGTGTTTAATACAACATGGGCTTTTTATGTGCTCGGTTGTACCTATAATTATGGCAGTGTACCGCATACCACCATATTTAAATTTCCTAAAGAGCAGTCATTAGAGAAGTGGATACATAGTATACACCGTGCAAATTTTGAAGTTAATGATAAAACTATAGTGTATTAAGCATTTCATACAAAAATTGTGATTAGGGAGGACATTTTCCATGTTTATTTTTCCATTATCTAGCATCATATGTGACAGTAGGCATTAGAAATGAAAGGAAAGATCAGAAAGAATGTTTGAAGCGATTTTGGATCGAAATGAAGTGGGTTTTAGTGAATTGTGTGAGCAGGGTTCTATAACATGTCAGCTTCTTTGCAAGTGAGATTAGGAAAAGACGGGTACACTCGTTTATAGCAATTGCCAAGGAAGACTATTTTTTTTAATAAAATAGATGGTGATAAATATGATGCTGTTCCATCTATGTCGATTAGGTTTAAGGTGCCTAGTAATGTGGAAGTTAAGAGTATTTTTAAAAATGTATGCTTACCTGTGGAGAAGTTCAGTTCGATCCTGGAAGTGCGGTGCAAGTAATTTGTTAAAAAAATGTAACAGATGGAGCAAATTGAATAATTTTGTTAGTTGTCTTAATAATAATAATAATAATATTAATAACAATACTATCTCGGTCAATGAAAGAGTGACTTCAATAATAAACGTTGCCAAAGAATATATACCAATACATCATGATTTGGATACAGAAAAAGCTTGTAAAATACATTTAGCATTTGAACAACTGAAGTTTTCTTAATGAAATAAAATTACATATTAAGCAGAGCTCTTGATATGGGCCGCAACTTTTTCTTTCACATATATGAGTTAAAGTATATTTTGCATTACATTCTCTTTTCCAGTAATTGGTTAAAATGGATTTTTCCCCTTTAGAGTGAATTGTATATAATATAATTGGATAGACATTTTATTTTTGAATGCTTTTACAGAAGCCAAAAGTCATATTGTATGTAGATGCATTTTAAACTATCCATTTATTTTGCACTGCAGTAAATGTGCTTAAAATAATTTTTACGCTTGTTACACTAATGGAAATACTTGAGTTATTCTCATTTACACATGTTGTTGGTGTTTATTATTATTATTATTATTATTATTATTAATAATAATAATAATAATAATAATAATAATAATAATGTAGTTCATTTTTGCTATTGACAGTGATAGGCAACGGCGGCCCCCATTTTATTTTCTGCATTGGGGTCTGAATAGTGGAGTTGACCTTGTCTGTTAGTATGCTTGTCCATGTCTTAAACATGACATTTTTAATCATTGGATTAGACCAAAGGCAGCAAAGGGGTGTTAGCATATATTTAAATCACTGACTTTCAGGCAGGTAATCTGGTGCATGAATACAATGCATCCAGTCAACGACTTAAATAGTGATGGAATAATGATCAATCCTTGACATTACAAAAATACGCATTCGTGTACAACAGAAGGAAGAATTATAATTTGAACTTCTTAGCATAGGTAGATAGTTTGAGACACCACAGAACATACGTGCACGGAATTCAGAACGCTGGAAAATGGAGTACGTTTTGTGTAAATGAATTCTGTAACAATTAATTTGTCCGAGATAAATGTTTTGCAGCTGGATTTAATATTGCTAACATGGTGCTCAGAAGTGTAAAAAGAAATATTCCTTCCTTAAGATTTTCAGTGAAAATATCTAGCAATTGATGTTTCACATGTGTGGACATTCGTTTTCATAGGATAAACTGATCATAGGTGAAAGCAGGTGTCGTCTTATGAACAAAATTTTCTAAAACACACAGAAGAGAATTGACATATCCGAAATCCAGCCACACTTTGCTTCTTTTTCGAAATGATCGTTAAATATTAATTTACAATTCTTCACATGATGTTTTGGTTTTTATTTGTATATAGAAATACGAACAGAGAGAGAGAGAGAAAAAGAAACAGAGAGATGGAGAGGGTGCCAATAGACTTTATAGCTCATTCGTTGAACAATTTATCACTTAGTGTAGTTTGCTGAACGGCTTACCTCTTTCCTGCTTTCCGTTATGAGTTTCATCACAGCTGTTCTCATTTGTACCCCTGATTTAGAATAGTGAGGCTTTTGAATTGAGCACTATTTGTGATTTCGCTATCACTATAGTAAGCCGCGTCTTGTAAGAGAGAAAATTCTCCTGCATATATAGAGTGATTAAGTTAGGCAGTTAACTACTACGGGAAAAGACATCCATTTCCTTCAATACTTTCCTGATCAGGTTGTGCTACTTCTATTTTTTACTTTGCTATCAAAATCCATCTGCTACGGAAATATATTCATGATATAAGGAACAAAATATTATTAACCTGCTTCATTGAGTACTAATATTTAATTTCCAAAAAAAAAAAAAAAAAAATGAAATTAGTTCCTAAATTATTTTTATCTTTTGTCCATGTGGGGCGAAGCTGAGATCCTGGGCGTTTCTCCTCCTCACAGTAAGGAAAATCTTCATCACAGAAGCCAAGAACTTGAATATTTCGTTTAAGAAACAAACACGGTCTACCGCGCTTCCGCCACTTGCCTCCCGGAGACAATATTTACGGCGCTAATGAGAATCATATTTTCTGTAGCGCCACTATCAAATATGAATTTTAGAATGTACCTATTTATTTTTAGGTTGGCATAAAGTGAAAACCTTAGGGCAATGCAGCGGATTTTTATATAATAGGGGAAATAATATGTAAGCAATGGATGGATTTGAATAAATAGTTATTTGGATACTCAGGGGTAATTTTCTTTTCTCTCTCCGATGATTTTCCGCTGATTTACAGTTGCCCCGACTAGATCTTGTTTCTTTGCAGGACGTTTTACTGTCCTGAGACCGTAGGGAAAGGAACTAACCAGGAACTTCACAGTTATTAAACTTGTATTTTGAATGAAACACGAATTATTGAAGCCTGTTCCACTGAAATGAGCCACCGTTATCTCTTGGAGAATTTCTTGTACTATATGTGCCACTTCTGCAATAACTATAAGCTTATCTTAATTAGTTTACGAATGCTTTTTCACAAGCGAGGATTCGTTGATACTCAATACCAGTCTTCAGCGAGTATTAATGTTCGCAATTGACACTGATACCTCCGACGCTGTCTACTGTTAATTCTCTGTTACAACGGACGCAACGCTACCCTGAAATAATGATGAAAGATTACTGACTAAGAACTCCTTCTAAAAACCGAGAACTGATTTGAAAACTGCGCTGAACTGATCACTGAATACTAAACTCTCCCTGAGAACTTAGAACTGAGTTGAGAAACTGCCTCTGACCAAGAACCGCAAAGACTGGCCCTGAGGCCCAAAATAGTAAGCTTAAGTAAACGAGATGGTCGGTCGGTCTGTCTGACGCTCCCTTTATTTTTTTAAAATATTATTTTAGAAAGATCTCGAGTATTTTTTCGCATCTAGGAATTTCCATTGACTTTCTGGACTACGTGACTTCGATCACATACGTATCAACTGACACCGTTAGCTATTTCCTTTCAAGAGGTTATCGGCCTGTCTCTTCCCGCCCGTAGCTGGAACATGTTTTATTATGCTTACCCTTACCTACAAAATCACAACTGTCTAACAGTATAGGAAATAAACATATTTTTCAAGGACCTTGCTTTACAATTCTCCAGTAAAAGCGGTTCGCTGCATAATGTATAATAATATTGTTTACAATAGGCTTCCCTGCGCAAATTTCCAGGTCAGTTTTTCTGGCCAAGGTGGATTTCTGCACTCTCGTACGAGAAAATAACATTTTCCACAACACATGCACAAAAATAAAACTAATATTACAACAATAATTAAAATAGAAATGTTACATAACTTTTTAATGGTGTTTAAGGCCCGTTTTTACTACTAAGTCACCACAGGCGGCGGACACTGATGATACACGAGATGAAATTATATTTTGGGAAAGGATTTTTTTAAGGAAGGAAACGTTCCAGGCCTAAGTTTAGGGCACCTCCCCGGCATTTGTCATTTATGAGAACCGAGGAAAACCTGGAAAAAACCTCAGTCAGGGTTGACAGTCCTGACGGGATTCGAAACCCTGACCTCCCGCTCACGAGTCCGCGCCTTAACGATCTCGGCCACCCTTGGCGGTTACAAAGAATGAATTAGTGTGTTGATTATAATTTATATGGGAGTGACAATTAATAAATTCCATCTCACCACTTTATCAGATTGCGGACAGACAAAAGACTAATTAAATTAATATCTGGTTTGATTAGAAAATGTATGCTCTAATACAATAATTTATGGGTGTCAAAACGTCGATATTTGAATTAAAAATTTAACGCATGCAACGTGTGGTTTGCAAAATCAAAGCAAGAAATTGCACTTTTACTGTACTTTTCTTCTTTTAGTTTTGTATCTGCAATTTGCGGGCGTATAACAACAACAACCTCCCCGGGCGTTGTTGTTTGTAAATAGCCTCGCATTCTTATTGTTGTTTCCGCCACAAAAACAAAAAACATTCAGGGTAATTGCGCTAATTTCGTTGATCACAAATCAACGGAACTAGAAAGAAGTTTTGGCGTTGCAAATAAGCATGCGTTTCGACGTTACTTTTAGGATTGATTTACTTCACGTGAATTTCTTTAAAACATCAATGTTTTGCCTTCGATAGAGTCAAATCACTTCAGTCAGTGGCGGCTATTCAGGTGAAGAGAGTGAAGTGCCACTTAACCAAATTTTCCTGAAAAACAATTATTTAATTTACCTTCTGCAGTGAAAGTATTTACATGGAGAACAAGCCGGCGAGTCCGCGTGCACTTTAGTTTTTAGTAATACTCGCAATCATAGATGGCAGAGCTAATGCAGCAAAGGAATACAGTAACACAGTCAGACACACTGCCGTGGTAAGGTAAGTTGTGATTCGTCTGTTGCCATGGAAACCTGACGTCAGTGCTGACATTCTTAAGGACCGTTTAGAATAGCCACATAACTGACGTGAGCCACTTGCTTGTCTCTTCAGCATGTCCAATGCTGTTTAAGCTGGTGGCAATGTAACTGGCGCATTTTTTCTAGTTGAAGAAAACTTTTTCCAGTTGAAGCCTGTATTTGTTTCCAAGAAAACAAAGTTACACGTGTTGAAATTGTTATTGATGAATGGTGGTGGTTTTGGTGTTCATTATGTTTTCATTGAAAGACGCAATATTAATTTATTGGAAACTCCCTTCAGGAGGCGGATTGACAAAGACAAAAGAGATTTATTAAGTTGTTGATGCCCAGAGGACTTGATAGAACTGTGCATTAAAAAGAAGTAAAGAAAACTGGTAAGTCCAATAGCCTTCATTGTAAGGAATCTTGGTTCGAACAATTCACATTGTTGTGTAGTAATTATATTCTTCAAAAATTGTTCTGTTGGCCCAGCTTACCTTTTAGTAACAAAATCGGTAGGTTTCTGTGATTTCCAAAACATTACACGTGGTTTGAATAAACACAAAGACAGTGGAAAGCATTTGAAGTGCCAGTTACAACTAAGAATATTTGAAAATAACAGAAACACAATATCGGATGATTTAAAGGAAAATGAAAGAGTATACACCCAGATATAATGAGAATGTAACTTTAAACAGGCAGATTCTGAGACTTGTTAATAGGTTTGTTCTATATTAAAGTTTACAGGAACTTCCCTTTAGGGGGCACGATGAGAGGAGACTTCTTTAAGCCGCGGGAACTTTAAGGAATTATTGACGATATTGCTATCTGAAAAGCCCTTGTATCTTCAAAAATAATAAATGAGTTTAGTGGTAACTCAAAAAATATTCAAAATGAAATAACAGGCATAATATCCGAGTACACCAGTGATCACATTGAAAACGAACTTCATAATGCTACATATTTTTCCATCCAAGTTGATGACACAATAGGCATTTGTCAACAATCACATTGTTCTATTATTGTTAGATTTGTGAATAATGAGGGTATCCCGTTGGAAAGATATTTAGGATTTTATGATGTGAGTGAAGATAGAACAGCACAAAATTTTTTCCAGTTATTGAATGGTATCTTGAAAGAATGTTCTTGTGAAAGTAATTTGCTTGTACAGTGTTACGATGGCCCAGCAGTAATGTCAAGGAATGTTAATGTTTGCTAAAAAGAAAGGAAAAAACGAAAGATAAGGCTTCTCAAGCAGTATTTGTTCATTGTATGGTTCATCGCCTCAATTTGGTACTAAAACAATGTTGTAAGAAAATTTCCAAATGTAGGACATTTTTCGCGAATGCAAGTGAAATCCCAGCATTTTTTTCACCACTCGTGCGAAAAGAACACACACCCTTGTATATAATGCCATCAGCCCTGATGTTACGGAAACTCGTTGATCGTCAAACTCGAGACTTCCACGAGTTATTGTAGAAGAGTGGCACAGTTTGATGCAAATGTTTGAGCAGTTTATGAATGATGAAACAAGGATGAAAATACAACTAACTTGTCTAAAGGGTTTCTGAAAGGCTTCAATGCTTTTGAATTTTCATT
This sequence comes from Metallyticus violacea, assembly GCA_030762175.1. Lineage (NCBI taxonomy): Eukaryota > Metazoa > Arthropoda > Insecta > Mantodea > Metallyticidae > Metallyticus > Metallyticus violacea. The sequence goes on along the minus strand of CM060846.1, from coordinate 213,384,308 downwards.
TCTAGCATTGGTATTCAAAGATATTTGTAATTTGACAGATGTTCTGTTTGGTATATTACAGAAAAAATCTTTGGACGTGAATTATTGTGTAGCCAAGGTACAAGACACCCTGGTTATGCTAACAAATAAAGGAATGCAAACAATTTTGGTGAATTTTTGAAAGAAGTAGGCAGTTGTCCAACATGAAATTCCGAAGAGGACGTAGTGACTTGACATTAGAAGATGTGTGTTGAGAATATTGCGTCTTGTATCATGAAATAATTGATACTATTTTGATGAAAATGCAAGTTCAATTTCATGATTGTGACAATACAGTACATAAATTTTGTTGATCCATCAAGTTGGAGCTATTTACAAAAGAGTTTCCAGTTACAGCCTTAGAGAACTTGCAACAGATCTACCCACTCGTATTCAGCAATATTCCACGTTTAAGAAATGAATTGTTACTATTTTATGCTGATGAATCCTACAGGACAAAACATCTGGGACAAATTCTACAAATACTTCAGGAAATGGAATACATTTTACAAGTTTTTTTCTTTGGTACTGACAATGCCATCTACAAGTGCATCTGTAGAATGCAGCTTTTCTTGTTTGAAAAGACTCAAAACCTTTTATAAGAAACGCAATATCGCAGTGCAGACTTACATCATTAGCTGTCATCTGCATACACCGTGAATTATTATTGAATCCGATTGAAAATCAACTCTTCTATGACATCATAGACAAGTTTACAAACCTCAAGGAACGGGAATTGATTTGATGCACAAAAAATGAAAAATCGGCTAGTTTCATATTTTATTATGACAATTATGAGAGCACCCATTTTACATTTACATTTGGTTATCTGTTATGCTCATTATATATAACACCTATATATAAAACTTATATGTGAAAAATGAATGGGCCAATATTGTAAATGTAAATATTATGATCGGTCACCTACTTTTTCATCCACAAGCCGCCACTGACTTCAGCACATTTATCAACGATGTTTCAACTAGTGGACTGTTTGTCCCGATGAAACCTAATATTCTGAGTACTGAACCGAAGACTAAAATGCAGTCGAGAATGAAAAACCACGCAGATACTAGAATCAAATAAACAGCAGCGCAAAGAATATCAGAATCGAGCAGAATGACTAGTAGAATATACTAGAACAGAGTAAACTGGAATGACCAAATAGCACCTAATCTTATCCTTATTTACCTGATTCAAATACGAATTGTTGGGGCAAGCAAATTGCGCGAAACACGTAATATCATCGCGTCTATACTTAAATTTTTAAATCCTGCTTCTCCACAGACTGCTTTTAAATTTTTCTGTCCTCATCTGATTCATTCGCCCACAGGAGTTTAAAAATCGGCCATACGATACGCTACTTCAAACTTTAACAATTTTCTGCCATTAAGGGGTGGACTGCCTCCAACGGCATTTAAATGTTCCAAAATACACACGTTTTAAAGGAACATTCGCTTTCTTCTGACAAAATATTTCGTTTAAAAGGACCAGAGTACAATGGGAAATGTCTTTGACTCTGTTTGCCCTAACTTACAAAAGGTTACACCCTTCCAAGGTTGTACGACTTCCACTTATTCTAAACGCTATCTCGAACACAGCACTGAGTTTTACCATTTTACAAAGCTGTTAAGCTATACAATTTATGATGGTCAAGAAATATTCATTATAAAAGAAATAATATACATTATAAAAGATTATTAAACATTATGGTAGTTATGGCAAGAGAAAACATATAGAAATTATAATGATATTATGAACGATGCCGTAGGAAGTTTCAAATTGTCTGTTTTCAGATTTCCTTCACTTCTTATTCGGCTTATACATTACGTTAGTTTTAAGGTAAATTTGTGATTGAATTTATTTAATGTTCTAATACTGTTTTATAAATATCAGGGTTTCAGCTGTAAAATAAGTTATTGAATGTGCTATGAAATACCTCACAAGCCTGGCTAATATAAGTGATTTCAGATGATATTTTGGCCCATATTGCAGGAGAGAATATGATCTCGTCAAAGATTAAATAGTCTATAAGACATTCACAAAACAAAACATTTTTTGGCAAATTGACTTATCTTCAGCCATATAAAATGTAAAAACGTAACCCATTTCTAATGGAGGTAAATAGGATAAACGAAATTAGTACGCAAGGAGTCACTTACGAGCTGAAGATGATGTTTCTGTAGTCCCTTACTTGATCAGCACTCTGCAATAACACCACCAAGCCTGACAAATGCAACCGACAACCTAAGAGTTCAGTGCCTCACCCCATGTTGACTTAATTGCTGCATACCAGATATACGCCATACGTCATGGCAAATATATATTGCGAACAAGGGATACACGAAAAATCTAAGATATACGGTTAAAATATATGCCATTGACTGCCGAGCCAACAGAAGGCGGATGTACGTGGCCCTCGTAGGAAAGAAGCAAAACACAGACAACCGGACAACATTGCTTTATTATGACATGAGCAAAATACACACAACTACTTACACAGGGTAGCAAGTCAACGGATCTTCCAGGTAATCCCGTGTTTAGCAGCATTCGAAGTAGTTTTCATATACATCGGCGGTTCGTTGCCAGCGAGGAAAGGCCGTCCACTCCGTCAATGGTTGAAAAGGCATGGCATGTGCACCCAATGCTTCCTATAGCTCTGAGTGGCATTCTCATGTCTTCCTGCTGCAGGAAAATGTTATTTCCACATGCACACCTGACTCCATTCCTGATCACTGTCGCTCATCAACTGAATTTTGGGGTATGATGAGACACGCAGCTCTGTTGAAATACACCAATTGGTGCCTTCATTCGATAACACATTTCAGAAACTTACAATCATATATCTTAGATTTTTCGTGTCGTTCCTCTTTCGCGGAAAAAAAAAAAAAACATTTTCCATGACATGGCTTATCCCTTGTATACAGATCCTTCAAAGTATGTTGTTACACTGAGAGCATTTTAAAAGTCCCGTGCTGTACATTAGCCAACCAGCGGTTCTACTCCCTCAGTAGCTGAGATCCCCCCCCCTCTTCCAGTGAGTTGCGAGTGGAATTTCGACAGAGTTGGGTGGTGGTGTTGTGCTGTTTAGCAAGGTTTCATTAAAATGGGGTAATGTTGTGTAATATTAAGATATTTATTGTGTCGTCGCACATTTATCTTCAAACATTCGTCAGGTACAGAAAGTCATGTGACAGACGAAACAGGAATTTTAGGTGTAAAAATCCTGGCAGCCCAGTTCCAAAACGAAAAACATTAAAGTTAGAATAAAAGTTTAATGAAACAGGTTCTGCGGAAAAGATCAAAGACTGATCATCAATACATTACAGAATTTCACCGCACAATTGTTCTCAGAACTATTGACCCTGGTTTATGGCCCCCTTGTATCCAAAAGTTTATGATTTGTGGTTTTTATTTTTGAGGGCATTGATAAATAGAGTACATGTATTCAACTAACTGCTTGGAGGAACATAAACAAACATTCGAAGTGAAGTTAGGTCAATTAGTGATGAGAAACCGATGCATGCTAGTGATACTTTCCTAAGATGTGGATGTGTCAAGAGAAATGGGCAACATTTCCAACACCCACTTACTGTAAGGAGGGTTATGTTTTTGTTTACCTGGTTTATTGTCGGACGATCTTTTAACATCTTAGGTTATCATGCCTCTTCTTTCAGGCTTGAGGTTCTTTTACATGCTATAAATCTACGACACGGCAGCCACTTTACTTTCCTTCCGAAGGAAGCCGTTCTTAGGCTTTTTGCGCCCGAAAAATCCATCGACCCTGGCCAAAATCGAACCCATGACCTTAGGTCTATGAGGCAAAAGATATGTACCAAATTGTATTATTTAATAAGTTGTACCAAATTTTTAAAATAGTCAAACATTTACGCAAGATGATACCGGCCGAAACGCAGGGCTTAATCATCCATCGGTTGAGCTGTATATTAGGACTTTTAAAATGCTCTCACTGTATTTGCATTGGTTTATTTCAAGCCTAACTATTTCGATTTATCTTTTAAGGAATGAATAGTTTATTAAAGTCAACTTTAGCAAAGCAATACTTACGCAGGAATTTAATAAGGGAAAACAGCGCTGGCGCAAACAATTTCCTGTACTGTCACCAAAGGGTTGAAGAACAAAGCTAGCGCAAACTCATTGCACCCACAAAACATGAGCCATCTTAGGGTTTTTAATTGGGATCTAATATGAGAGTAGGTCCATAAGTTTCCGGTCTTGCCGGTAAGCATTATCACCCTCACAAAACCTTTATATGGTGTCATAACTTATCTGTCAAGTAAATGGTTGCAGCTGTAACTGCCGCTCTGCTGTGTTCAGTAGTTCAGACATATTTGCATAAAGAACGCTGTGTGTAGAATATTATGACATCTTCAAAATGGAGCATCGAGCTGTTATTGAGTTCTTCACAAAAGAAGGTTTCACTCCAAATGCAATTAAACAGCGATTGGACGGAGTATATGGGGGAGTTTCTGCCTCCTATTCTACCATAAAAGAATGGCCAAACTTTTTCGAATGGTTCGAGAAAGCATTGAAGACGAAGAGCGTGCAGATCGGCCCTTGGAGGTGCTCACTCCTGAAAATATCGCTGTTGTGGAAGGAAAAATTATGGAAGACCGGCGGTTGAAAGTTAAAGCAGCAAGGTTGGGCCTTTCTAAAACAACAGTTCTTCGAATTATTCATGATATTTAAACATGAATAAGGTTAGAGCAAGATAGGTGGCCAGACTTCTTTCTTCAGTCCGAAAGAGCAACGAGTCAATTGTTGTCAGGCATTTTGGAGCTCTGCCGTGGCAAAGAGAGAGAGAGAGGTTCTACAAACCATTGTTACAGGAGATGAAACTATGGTCTTCTACTATGATCCCTTGTCCAAAAGAAAATCAATGGAGTGGTGTAAACCTGGCGAAGCATCGCCTCTAAAGGTCAAGGTCACTCATTTAACCAAAAAAATCATGACCACAATCTTTGGGGTCTGTGAAGGAATACAATTCATTGACTTCAAGGAGGGGAACATCACAGTAAATGGGGAGTACTATGTTGGCCTACTGCACAGACTTCGTGCTTCCATCAAAGAGAAGGAAAGCTGAATGGTGGTGTGCGCCTTCTTCACGACAACACGCCTGTGCATATAGCTCTTGTTGCAAAGGAAGCTGTGAAGAAATGTGGCTTCAAGGAATTCAATCATCCACCCTAAACCCCAGATCTGGCTCCCAGTGAATATTTCCTCTTCTCAAAATTCAAGAAGGACCTTCGAAGGAAATTTAAGTGTGACGAAGAAATGATGTGTGTTGCAATAAAGGGTAAGTATGTTGAAATGTGAAGTATAGCTTTTGTCTTTATCGTACCTAGAAAATAGTTAGGCCGGAAACTCGTATGTTTCCTCGAGGCAACTCAACTCGAAGTAACAGGAATTTCAAACGTAATGGAATAGTTTTAAAAAGTGAGAGAACAATAATTCACTCACAAATTCGTGACAATTCCATACGGCTACCAAAAAGTAGACGAGGTGCGAACATAATGGGACACAGTATAATGGAAAGAGGAGCTGAAAATACAGAGTGGGAAATGTAACTTGTGATGATTGTATAAGTGATTCCTGACGGAACTGCAGACAGATGCTCTGGCCAGATACATCTTCCCAACTTCAAGTAGAAGTAAAAGAAAAATGAAGTGGAAGCAATAAATAACTACGGAAGTAAGGGCTGAAAAGCGGACCACCTACTATTACGAGCAACGTTTCCCCTGACTTTTTTCTCTGGTTTGTTCCCTGCTGTGGCTCAAAATCAGATCGGGATAAATTAAACTAATAGTGACGTAGTCGGTAATCCATCTCGAAAACAGGCTCTGGTACTTGTTAACGCAGAGAACTTGAACACGACGAAACGTAAAATGGGATCATGTAATTTTTCACGTTAATGAAACACCTAACAGAATGGATCATGTGCGTTTCGTGGCTCCGTAATGTCGAGCAAGATGTTAAAGGTCACATAAAGGTGGGAACAGCTGCACGAACCCACGATCAGAATTGCAAAGGTTTTAAGTGCACAATTGTTTGGACGTAAATGGCAGTCATGAACTTGTGTGATTAGTAAGGATTACTTTGCAGAATCGAGATAATAGTTTTTCCAAAACGTCTCTGATGGGTATTTATGGTTTTACTTATTATTCCTGTAGGAAACAAGCGTGTATCTAAAGAAAGATTAAGATTATCCATGTAATTCGTCGACTTTTTGTAGCGGTTATTAGCACCATAGCACGCGCACAAAACGTATACTTTTCGCTACAACACGCTACTATACTACGGACACAACATATACTTTCTTTAATCTTTCTTCTTCTTATGAGTAAAACTACTGAATCTTAAATGAAGATGTGGATATTTTTGACATGCTTTGACAATGCTTTCCATAATGTGTTGCCGCAATCAGGTTTTTGGATGTAAAGTTCATTTTAGACAGTCTTGGTACAGACGTATGCAAAAGTCCGGTAATCTACTACCAAAATTCCTAAACTGAGAAGTGACTTAAAATATTTTTGAATTGAATTTTTCGACTGTTAACTTGCCGAAGTATTTGTTAATCTTGTAAGCGGAATACTCTCACAAGAAAAATTTAAATTACATGACTACGAACTAGAAAATTTTAATGTTGATGATGAATACCATAGTGGCCCTTTCTGTCCTTAATGTGGGCAGTCTCCGATAAAGAATTGATCCTAAGGCATTTCATCGACACTATAATGATCAATTGTACAATTAAGATCCGTTTGGAAGATTAGCGAAGTTCTGAAGGAAATACAATGCAAAACACCATCGTCAGACCACCACGAGTGGCCGAGGTCGTTAAGGCGCGGACTGGGGTTCAACCATCCCAAGACCGTCTTCCTTGACTGAGGTTTTTTTCCATATTTTCCTCGGTCCTCATAAATGGCAAATGCCAGAGAGGTATCCAGAACTTGGCCTGGAACGCTTTCTTAATAAAAAAGAAAAAAAAACTTTCGCGTTTATCATTTCATCCCATGTATCATCAGACCGCCTGTGATGTCTCAGTAGTTAAAACGGGCGTTAAACACAATTAAAATCGTTATTCTTCATGTAAGAGTATTAAATATTTTTACCTGTAACAACTACACCTAATCAGGCCAGAATTTAGCAGATCTTTCAATATGTTCCTTGCCCACAGGATGATGTTCCAAAAGTCTGCGTGGAATTCTGGAGAATTATTTTCAAATGTGATTTCCAGCTGTTCCTGCATATGTAAATTTCTAATTTGTTTCAAATCATTTTTAACTCTAAACGGTTGGTTTCTTTCTTTTGTGATCTTGTCTTGTGTAGCCTGCAGTATACATGAGAAATGTCATTTCATTTGCTTGCAATTTTAATTTACCTTTGGTCTCATGACCCATGTTTCATTTTCACACAAGACACAGGATAGTTAACTACTTTATACAATTTTATCATTAAATTCTACAGTACATATAAATGAATATTTATATATTTTCTTTCGGGTCAAAATGTCCTAAATATATAATTGTTGTTCCGAGAAATATAAATGCATTAGCTTGTGCAATTGTTTCATTTCCCGATTGTTAGTTTAAGATCAAATTGCATTTTTGCCTTGAAAACTAATAGTTTCTTTTTTCGACAGATATTTTCATATTATACTTAGTGGAAATTTTATATAACCCATAGAGTTCTTTTTGCATATTTCCATCATTATTGAAGATAATTACTTGATCATCATCAGAAAAAAATCATTGTTATTGTGTAGTTCCTATTATTTTAGTTACTATAAATAATATGCAAGTTGTTTTACCAACGGTCTATCATTTCATCGGAGTATATGTTAAATAATATTGCTGATATTTGGCGGACACCTAGTTCATTTCTTCTGCACCTATCAAGATTCAGACTTAACGTAGTGCGAGTAAACACGATTTCGCAGAAAAGGAAAACGTTCGTCATACTGAAAGAAATTTGATGCTGCATGGAGAAGTGTTGCTTAATGGTTAAATGTCAATGTAGTATTCGTAAAACAATTAAGTCCATGTAACTCCTTTTCGAAAATATAAGGCAAATAAAATCATTCCCTATGATAAATTACTAAACGTACCTACGCGTTTTAGTGATTGATTTTGTGCATGTTGCAGTTATTTTTTCTCTTATGCAAGAAATATAGCGAGTGCTGTAGCGTTCGACATCCCCCTCTATGTAAAAATCGTAAGTATGGATTTCTTCGGAAGGGAAGTAAAGACTTGGATGCCGATTTACGAAATTAAAAGAACCTCAAGTCTGAAATAAGTGGCATGTGAGCAAATTTTATTGGGACGCTGATGTCCTGAGATGTTAAAGAGCACCCGCAAATAAACCAAATCAACAACTCGTCTCCACACTAGCCCGGACGTACGAGTAACTTGGTGGTTCAACTATAACGTGCACAAGCATTAATGAGCAATGTCATTCTTGTTGGCCAAAGGAAGCAGTGGCTGCTTACTACAAAGCTTTTCTTATTCAATTACCTACGTTTCTGCTGCATTGTGTGTGTGTGGGGGGGGGAGGGGGATGAGTGAGTGAATGAGTTAAAGAACTAACAGTGCTGACTGCAGAAACGTAGGCAATGGATGGACAGAAAAGGAAGCAGACAGTCTTACACAAGCAAGCGAGGAGGAATTTAACTTACTATCAAGATACTCGGCATCTTTTTCTTAAGGAAAAAACTACATGGCTCCAATTCTATCACTGATAATTATATTTGATCCTTTATTGAAAGGCATTTGAAAAAGTATCGTAGAAATAAAAAAAAAATGATACTTCAGGTAATGCAAAAATCTGGCAAACTGGTAAAAACCCTCTGTAAGTACGACCATATTTAACAATTGTGTCGGAAATTTTTTCATATTTTTGCCACGTTCTTTCAAAAACTGAAGTTGGCATCCGCAGCAATGAAATTCTACGCTATAGTTATACGGAAAGGAAATACCCACTTTTGCACATCAATTGCATTTTAATTCTTACCATATGTTATATAATATACCTGAGCGTCTCAAACATTCAGCATTCATTCTAACCAAATTTCATGCAAATTGTATTCAGAAAGGCCTTGAAAGCAAAGCGTACATAGACGCTCGTCCCTCCTTCTTACCCCAGGCATGCCGGCAAAATAAAAATACCGTGTTGGTCAGCCACAGACCTTACAACTTTCATTGAAATTTTTGCTTAAAGACATTAATGAGAAGATCTAATTTAGAGTAAACCAAAAACCACATTAAATTGTTTAAAAGACAAACAAAAATCTCATTATTTTGTTATGAAAGCAAACCTTTCTCCCAAATCTTGAAAAATTTTACGCTTTGCAATTCCAGCTTTTGGAGATGAGAATTTTTCTTGGATGAACGTAATGTATTACCCGTTTACTTTACGTTTGCCGTTTTCAGTGGGGGTGCTGCTAACTCTTTTTATCCACTCCTATTGGAATCCTCCTCACCATCCTGACTTGTACAAAACATAGTACTCATGTAGCTTTGTAGGAATGCCAGCAAAAGGCACGAACATAGATACGGAAGCAACTTTGATAGACTGCAATATTAATGGGCATAAACAAATAAAGCTTTCACTATTATGGATCAGATTAAGCAGATAGAATACTTCCTTCCTCCTCATAAGTCGCTAGCTTGACGTCAACCCAGTCAATGTGATGTCGTTAGCCCTGAGTTTTAAACGACTATTCCTTCCTTCACTGTCAGCAAAGATAAAATAAATAGTAATCATGTGGCAGAATTTTCTTTCTGTTTATTTTTAATGTATTACAGCAAACAATTTCGATTTAACTAAAATATCAATTTAAGTTGTAGTAAAAGTTCGAACAGGTAACCGTTTATATTTTGAAGAATTCTTCTTTTTATGGAAATGGAATAGTTTTACTGTGTGCTATAACCGCACAGACAACCGTTTAAAGTGCTTCCTTTGTTCATAGTATTTGAAAAAGGATACACTACTTCTTATCAGTTTTCATTATCAGAAAATCATGAAATATTTTGAACATTAAATTAAGTATATATTGAATCCTTAAACTCAGAGAAATTAGTAGTAAACTTTCAAAACTTTTTAATGTACCTATTTGTATAGAGGCTACCAAACATTGTACTGAACTCTAACATGTCAAATGCAAAAATAATAAAATTTAACTTTCATAATGTGCCATTATCAGAGCTTGAACAAATTCTGAGGAATGCCTAGTTTTTTTAAAGAAGTGAGAACTGTCACGTACGTTCAATTAAATATATTTTCTTTTACATGGCAGAAAAAGGGCAAAAGAAACACGATATTAGTTTAAAATGTCGATGACAACCTATTTGTATAGAGGCTACCAAACATTGTACTGAACTCTAACATGTCAAATGCAAAAATAATAAAATTTAATTTTCATAATGTGCCATTATCAGAGCTTGAACAAATTCTGAGGAATGCCTAGTTTTTTTAAAGAAGTGAGAACTGTCACGTACGTTCAATTAAATATATTTTCTTTTACATGGCAGAAAAAGGGCAAAAGAAACACGATATTAGTTTAAAATGTCGATGACAACTCTTACCACAAAGATCGAAAATGTGTTCTATTTTCATTTTTATTTTTCACTTATAGGACAAAGTTTTGGCGTTTTCTGAAACAATGTGTCCTTATTATATTAAAAATGAAAAAAAAAAAAACTGAATAATAAATGCAAAAACTAAACCAAAATCGTGGATGTATACGCGGATATTGCAATTCGTTCAGCCATCTTCCAGCTGACTGATAACCCAAAGAGAAAACTGTTATATTCTTCCTAAATATCCTATCCTAGCCATTTTAAATATCCTCTGGAAGTTTTTTCTTTTTTCATTCTGCTGTCCTGTGACTTCTAATAGACCATGTTTGTGCACAGTTATATCAACCTGTTAATAGGAATGGAGTAATTTTGGAACACGAAGTACTAAAATCAAAGATTTTCATTGATAGTTCTTATTTATTGGTTTAAATTGCATAGGTGTAGGGGGAAAACCAGAGCAACTGAAAACATTCACAATAATATTTACCAGTCAAGACATATTAGAAACAAATACTACTATAATTATTATCTACGTTTTAGCCGATCTCAATGCCATAGAATTATTTATAACCTATGATCGTGAATTTGTTTACCGCATTGGAGAAATATGCATTTAGTTTGCATCTCATTTATCTGTGCTCTGTAACAGATAGTACAATAGACAGTATTTACTGGGGTATACTGCCACGAAGTCCCTCGAGTGTTGACATATAGCATTTTTCATTAGACTGTAAGTTTCTCAAATATACTTTAGTTGTAGTGCACAGAAAATAGTGCGATGATAGCGATAAATGTCACTCTAATACTTAACCACTTAATAGAGCATTGTACCCCATGTACTCATACATAGAAAAAATTCATTCTGTTCCAGTCAATTAATATTGTAATAAATTATTCGAGACGGCACGGCTTCGTTGTGCAATAAAGAAATGTCCTTATTTGTTTTCAAATCATCGTTAACAATTAGAGCATCAGACGGAAGGCTGAAGTTCCCTGGATGCAATCCCGGCCCTGACCGATATTTTTCAAGTCTGATTCTTTCTCTCCAACTAATGTCCTGCGCAGGGCCAGTGTGAAAGAAGAGTTTCTATATACTAACATGAACATATTTTCCTGACCATGTTTTTCAGTGAATAATTCAATCCCAAAGACCTTCGGTAGTCCGTGTAGAGTGTTAAGGTTTGGAAAACACTATTTATGATCCCGCATTGTATTGTTGGGTATTTCTTTCTCTTCTTTTGTCGGTAATAGCTTAATTTATCATAACACTGCCTTTAAAATTTTCCTCTTTCTCCGATCAAGCACTCTTTGTACTTTATGTCCCCCACAGTGTTTGCACAGTTTTGGATTTCCTTCCTTTGTAATCTCTTGTACGAGTATATACATTATCTTATTTACATGACGTTTTTATTTAGCTTATAAGGGTAACTTATACATTCAATGCTACTTGAAGCATTTTATGAAAGCACTGTTTACTTAAATTTTTTTCTATTGTTAAATTCAATAGTTTCTGCATATAGCTTATCGCCTTGTTTTTGAAAATAATTTGTTCATATTCTTTTCATGCCTGATCCACACGCTTTTGAGGGTATTTTGCATTAAAACATTTCATAGTAGGTTAGTGATATAACTGTGCATAGTGTCAAGTGCTTGCATTTCACGCGGTTTTCAACCCGATAAACTACATTTATGTTCGTTCTATTGCACTTTCCAGTTTGCAACCAGAGAATGCGTAGGCAAAGTATTGTCGAATTTATTTGCTAATGTTTCTGAACTGTTTGAACATACTTCTCTTCAAAATACTCAAATTTAGGAAGTAATAAGATGAGATCATCACAAACATTAGGGTCAGATCCCAAAGTACTCGCAAACTATATGTCCTTATTGATATTTTGAAATATTATTTTTAATGAATGTTAACCGCAATTAGACTATTCAGTTTCATATCTGCTTTTTGTAGCTTATATACTCCATATTTCTCATATTAACAAAATAATATAAGTTTTCCACTAAAATGAACATATACATATATCGAAATATAGCACATATAGTTTCTTATGTTGAAGATTTTTACACTAACTGAATAAAGTGTAGAAAACAGCAACTATCTCACATAAGAACTGATCAGTTGCAGTTGAACACGCAGTATCTGAAAAATAGAAGATAGGAAAAGCTGTAACAATTAAAGACGAATATGTGCAGGTAATGGACGCTGTAAAGGAGTATACATATATTAAAATGAATTTGGAAAAATGCTAGCAAAGGTAAAACTATTAACATCAAAGTAGGTTTCGATCAAGAAGATCTTGTACAGATAAAATATTTACATTAGAAATACTGATTAGCTAGAGATGGTGGTTTCATCTACTAATACATTGACCGCATCAAGAAATTTGACAAAGTAGATAGAGCAATTTTATAGTCAAATTTAGAAGAAAGGTGTATTCCACATCATTTGTTCAATTGTGTAAAAAAGCTACCTATATATAAATACTAAAATAGTTTTAAACAAACACAAATTTATAACAAATTTTATCAAAGTCAGCCAGAGCGCTAGTCTAGGGTGTAGCTTTTCACTCATATTTTAAATTTATACATGAACGAAATTCTGCTCCAATGGAGTGAAGAAACAAATTTAGGAATTTATTAAGGATAGAGTACCTCTTATAGGCGAGCGAAGAGATTCAGAGGCAAAGGACTCTTGACAGATGGTGGGGTTGCGAGTATATGGTCGAGCATACGTAATATAGCTCAGTCCTCTCCTGAAGTGGGAACGCTAGATTCAGGTGATAATATTAATTATTCTTTATGTGCGGGCAATGTTTTTAGTGTTAAGTATAGTGCAGAGGAGCAGCATTTTCCTTCTCGCCGCCTCAAGTCTTTCGGCCGTTTTCATGCGCATACAGTATATTAAAATAATATTGTATGTGGATGATCATATTATTATGGTAAAAACTGAAGGAAACAACAGATTTACATTATTTAATTAATCATCATCGCAAAACTTTATAGTTTTAAAATTTCAGCTGGAAAATGGCCAAGGCAATGGCTTTCTATGGGGAAAAAATAAGATTTAAAATAGTGATTGAATAATGCAGTCATAGAACAGGCAAATAGTTTTAATTATCTGGGCTGCAAAATCTTCCTAGAAGGTTTTATATACATAATAAAATAGTGAACTTTTAACCAAATATGTGAAAGTACAAAAAAGAAATTTAAATAAAAAACTATTAACAATTTAAATTTTATAAAGTATTAGAAGTTTCTGCTCTACTCTGCGGCCCAGAACTTTGAATCATGAAAAAGTGGTAAGGGGAAAATAACAACCGAAACGAAATTTCTTAGAACCGCTAAAAATGTCAAACAAGATATAAAATGCCCAATGGAGTAATTAGACATGCATTTTAATATTTTCAATTCAAGAAAAAATGAACAATTATAAACAAAACTGTAAAGTCTTTTTAACAGAGTGGATCGAAGTCATTATTTATAGAAAAGCTTTGTTAAATCATCCCGTAGGTAAGAGGAATGTTGTTGCTACACCCAAAGCATAATTGTAATAGGTTTATGTAATCAAATTCTTGATAGAAGAAGAATAAATATATTGAATTTTTGAAAAGAAAAAAAAATGCTTAAAATTTGTTACCTAAGTTGTATAATTCACTTCTTTAAATCTTTTAAGCTAACTTGTGCATGTCTGGAGGACCATAATGCATATTCTGCGTCAAAGAGCACGAGTTACTGCTGTTACAATATATTTTTAAAAATAGGTTTTCCCTGATAAACAATGAAGGCGCTATAGGCCTCACCCTCTCATCATCATCATCATCATCATCATCATCATCACCATCACCACCACCATTATTATTATTACCACTATTATGTTTTCATTGTTTTCATTGGTGATGTATGTATTTCTTTGTATGATATCTAGCAATTATGATTAGTGTATTAATTTATTTTACTCTACATATATTATATAGACAAAATTATTGTAATTTAGGAAGTGCCTGACTCCGTTTGCCCTTAGCAAAACCTTTAACAATAAGGCTGGAGAAAGCAGGGTGTCTTTTGTAGAAGCTAGGTCACTGTGCTATAGTTAGATCGTTTTAAAGACAATTATTGTTAAGCTAGAAGCTATAGTTTTATGAAAGTTATGTATGTGGGGGAGTTAAAAACCACGCTTGGGGTGAATGGCCCAAACCATCAGGACCTTTAAAACCATCGTATAAGAAAAGACGTTCTTTAAGAATAAATAAAGAGCGAATCAGACCAGTCGTGTCAAGTCTAAGAGTAGCCAGTCAGGGAGCCGGATTCAAAACTTATAAATTTAGAAGCGACGTTTTGTAAAGTTTCGCGGGGACTTAAGGTCCTTACTGTACAAATTCAAACTGTGTATAAATGGACGATTTTGAGCTTCACTTCTAGTTCCTATCTCGAAGCCGATAGGCTGAGTTATTGCTAGTTTTGATTCTGAAGCCGAAGGGCCGTACATATTCTAGTTGAAATTACAAAGTAGGCAGGAAGGGTCCATTCGTTCGGAAGTCAATGCGCTGCAACACTCAACTTATTTACTTTGTTCAGTGTAGTTAAGTCTTATTAATTCACCAATGTACTCTACGAATATTCTACATTCATACGACAAACGCCACGGCATTAGTAATTTTGGAGTGATTTATTCAATATATGGTAAACCCAATCTACTTCTCGACGCATATTCATTTATATCGACAACACCTCTTCCTGTTCCATTGACTCAGTGTCAATAATACAGCCGGATTTCCCTGAGATATCTATTACTCTGTCCCCTGATTGGGACAGGAGTAGCAGATGAAATACAGCAACTGAGGCATCGCACCACGACAAGAATCTGCGCAGCAGGAATACACTTACTATTGGCCCAACAGACGTCGGCTCCACACGTGAATCGTCACTTTTGTGGGGCAATCAATCATCGACTTCACATCAGCCTCATAGTGACTGCTCAACGTGGGGCTTTAATCGACGCTACGTCCACACACCTCCAAAAGTAAAAAAATTGGCAGCCAAACTGCGACTCGACAATATGAGTCATTAATTAATCTCCACCATACCCAAACTGTTCCAAATTTAGCGCGCCAGTGTGTGGGCCTGGCGAGCTGAAGAAATAGAGGATTCCGAAGCCGAAAGAAGAGGTTCGTAACGCCGGAGCAGGAGTGCCAAGCCGAGTTGCAGAACCGCGGCAAGCAGACCATGCTGCTGCCCGGACGACAGCGCAGAGGACTTTACTGTTAGCGTGAAGCTGATCAACGAACATTCGCCGCGGGAAAGCCAGGAACACTTACAGGGCTTACTAACAAACATCCACCACAAGAAGGCTTTTAACAGGGATTACCAACGAACATCCGCCACAGAGAAGCCTTTAACAGGGTTGATAAACCAACATCTGCCGTTGGAAAGGCTTTTCAACAAGGCCTAGTAGCAGCACGAACGTACCAGCTTACTTCGAGTAACCGACAATGGAAGAATCCTATAAAATAAGGTACAGAACTACCCAACATTCTGAGTTACATTTAACAAATTTGCAGAACTGTTTAACAAATTTGTTAATTAGGAATTTCATGCGTTTACAAAGTGGCAACTAAATATGGGAGCGTAATGAATCAGTAAATGAGATGGTAGAAGATGAGACAGTGATAGTGCCAATGTAAAGTAATGTCAAGAATGAAATTGTTAGTCAGGAAAATTCAGTTCAAATTAACGACTCTAACATAGTTAAAGCGGCAACTAGGAGAGATAAAGAAAAGTCAAACAGAATTGCAGAAGGAATTGAAAGATAGCCAGGCAAATTTAAGCATTAAATTAAATCAGACCTAGAGTAATCTCAGAAAGAACTTAGAGCAATTCCAGAAAGAATTTAGCAACAAACTAGAGCATATCAGAAGGAATTTATTATTAAATTGTATAAAAAAACTAGAGTTCAAGTTTGAAGAAATGAGTAAAACACAAAAGCAGATCCAGTAGGTCAGCTGAAAGAGAGCCAGAAAAAATGGAGGAATGAGTTTAATTTTGTCAGATAGTGTCAGGAGTGACCTAGACCAGTATAGCGCTATAATGGCTAACGAAATGCATAAATGGCAAACTGTGACGATTAACACATTTTTTGAGTTAGAAACTCGTGTGAACAATGAAATAGAATGAGTGGAATTATTTTTGCAGTCCTCAGACGCAAATTATAGACAAATCGATAGAAGGATATCAGAGTTGAGTGAGGCTAGGAGTAATGTTAATCAAAGCTCACATATTAGCATAGATATTGATAATAAAATTAATCTGCCCGAGGAATGTCCACGTGAAGCCACTAATGCAGATACTCCTGCATCATTGACCGACGCCTTGACCAGGGCAAGTCCTATTGTAAATGCTCAGACAATGAATATCCAACAATGTCGTATAATGCATGGCCTAGCCAGTTTATGAATGAACTTTCACCACCTGATTTCTGTGATGAACGGGGATGTAATCCAAAACTTTTTATTCAATAAATGGACAATTTCTTTAGAAATAAAAATGCACGAGAACATATTAAAATTATTTTCATTCCACAAAACTTGAAAGACCAAGCTTCTAATTGGTATAGGTTAACACTAACAGACTGCCCTCCGTATGCTACCTTCAGGCAACTTTTCCGTGCAAGATATCGGGGACCATGCCAACAAAACTCGATCAGGTTTGAATTTTCTAATGGAAAGTATCATTCACGACAGAATATCAGCATGGTTGATTCTTTTCTAGCAATGGGAAAAAGAATAAGCTGTTAGATCCCCCACTGACGGACTGAGAGCTTATAGTATTAATCCCCAATCACGTTTCCGAGCAGATTCATAACCATTTGCTTTTGGCCAAACCTACGAACTTCTCTGAGATGATTGATTTGCTCACCGCATTTGATATGCCGGGATCTTCAAGTAGTAACTATCGAAATAATGAGCCTAGCTTTAGGAACTTTCAAGAGCATAATCACCCACGTCATGATAGACAGACATACTTCGAGACGGGGGCAGCGTCTAGAAGACCTCAAATAGAACTTACGTCTTATTTTGGCAGATTTATCTCGACGAGAGAATAAGGAAGTACACCGCCTTGACGCACAATGGCAGGATTTGCTATTTTACGAGGTGTGCTTTTGGCCTGTCGACCAGCGGAAGCGCCCTAATTGAGAGCTTTGTATGAGCTTTTCAAGGATATGACCCCAGACTTTGCCGCTCAATACATTGATGGCTTTCTAATTTTTAGCGATAATATTGATAAGCATATTGAACACACAGATTTCATATTAACTAAACTCAGGCAAAATAGAATGACTGTAAAGCTGAAGAACACAGCCTTCTTCAAAAGAGAGGCAGAATGTCTAGGATTTCCGTAGAAGGAATTAGGCTCAACCCAGAGAAGATTGATGGTGGTGTGCAAATAAAGCGTTCAGTAAACGCGAAGCAACTTCCTAGATTCCTAGACATTCTTCACTATCAATCTCCATTTTTGATAAATTATGCAGCCGTCGCAGCACCTTTGCGCGAACTGCTAAAGAACGGAGTAAAATGGAGATGAACTGATGTGGAGCAAACCGCGTTCTATAACATTAAAGGGCTATTTAGAGAGGCAATCAAGGGGTGACCTATTTTCATTATTTATACTGATGCCTCCAGTTCGGCTTCGGAGCTGTTCTGATGTAACAGCATGAAGAAAAATCAGCACATGTAATTCAACGGCTTCTCAAGGCTGTTCAAGAACCGAAGCGAACGCTTGCATAACAGAGTAAGAAATATCCGCCATTTACTATGAGTTGCAAACGTTTCTTCAACCGGTATATTTACTTAAGAACAGATCGCGTCAGCCTGTCCTTTAAAAGCCAATGCGAGCTAACTAGCTCCAGAATTTACAGATATACTCACGAAATAATGTCCCATAACATTATAGAGCATATACCTGAGAGCAAAACATCTTTAGCGACACGTTATCAAGACTAAATCATGTTATCAAGGGAAAACATACCAAACAATGTCATGTCCATATCATGAGATCACAGTTATGAGATTGGAAAATTGTGTTGAACACTCGCTGAAAAAGACTTCAAAAATTTAACCTCACTGCTTGGGAGAGACGAGGAGTTGAATTAATTATAAAGCACCGGAACTCCTCAGACTACTGGCAAAATAGCCAAACGCGATGTCGTACTATATAATCTCCATGGGCATGGTATTCAAAGATGGAAGTCCTCTATCCCTAAAATAACGGAAGTGAGGCTTATTATTGCATTACACATATCTTCAGCACACTCCGATTTCGAGAAAGTATGTCTCAACATAGCAGAGCATTATTACGTGTAATATTTGGCGAGGAAGGTAGGAAAAATCATTTCGGCATGTGAGTTGTGTCGGAAGGTAAAACCTTTCAATGTGCGGTTCGAAATTGAACCGAAGACAGTTATAAGAAATCGCCCCAACGAACTTGTCACCATTGATACCCATGGTAAAATTCCGCGTGGACAATTTGGATATCGATATATCTTTATCATGTATGATGTCTTTTCTAAATTTATGAAAATTTACCTTCTTAAAACAGTCGATGTGAAGCTTGCCTTAAAAGATTACTGATGATTACATTAGACACTTCGGAAGAATGGATGCGATTCTATCCGACGACGCCTTATTATTTAAAAATGGAGTCTTTACAGAAACTCTCCAGAAATTAAACATAAAATTGTATCAAAACTCAAGTTATCCTCAAGTAAGTGCGAGAGAGAGCCTTAAAAGACATTTCGTTTTACTTCAGAAACCTATGCCATAAACGAAACTCAGGCTGGATCAAGCATTGTGGGTTCATCTAACAGATAATAAACAACTCTTGTTAACTCGGCAACAAGGGTCCCATCAGTGAAAGTGATATTGAACAGAGACCCGGAACAGCTGAGTGGACTACCTGAATCCTTGCCGGCCGAGAACACTTCGCAAACAGAAATGGACATATAAGAAAGTATGCTCGAGCCATATATAAGAAGGTATAGTGGAGCCAAATCCGAAAAGCGGCGAATGAAGTTAAAGAAATATCGCCACAAATGGGAACCGATCATGTTTTTTTGTTTTTTTTTTTTTGTTTATATAGGGACTGTATTTAACGCCTCAGGTCATCAGCCTCCCGTTCAAATCAGGGCGCGAAATGGGCGACAAATTTTGCTCAGAGGCCTGTTTTTTCAGGCTTAAAGTTCTTTATCGTGTCGCAAATGTATGACACGGGACCCACGGCTTTACTTCACTTCTGAAGGAAACCATAATTACGATTTTTATGCCAGAAAAAATCCATCAACCTGGCCGGGATCGAACCCGTGATCTTGGGTTTAGGAGGAAAATATGGTTACCACTATACCGCCAAAATCGATACGGCCATAATGACTTGGTGTTTGTCCGAGTTTAGAAGTTGTCTAGTTTGCTTAGAGGAAGCTATCGCCGTATGGAATTAATGTTTAAACCATCCATAAACCATTACTAATCAATTCGCAAGTCACACATATGAGCTGACATAACATAAAACTGGAAAAGTCTTAGGACGGATCCATAGACAGCTCTTAAGTTCATTTAAAGTTCTAAAGATTTCAGCAATTAACTAATTTCCCTAAATTAAGGTGTTTGTGATAATTAATATTGTTACATTTTCTTTGATATGTGGGTTAAATAATTATATGTTTCATTGTTTCGGAGACAATTATTGGCAATATTATAGTGGCATTTCCTTACTAATAATGGGCTTGTAAAATGGTAAACTAGAATAACTTTAAATCAAATAAATTGTGTACTTTAAACTTCGTGTTAAAGTGTGTACAGTACCAAATAGTCATTACACAGGCAAAGTATGTAATTACTGCGCATTCAGTGATAACCAAATATGAAAGTGTAATAAAAACATTGCAGTTAGGGCAATGTACTCTGTGTTGTTAAGAAGTAATATGTGGAAAGGCAACAAATGTTTTTCAGTTAAAGCAATGCCCAACAGTAATGACAGTGATAGGACACCACAAGTGTAGATATGTAATTTCAGGGAATGTAGATATGAAGTATAAATGATGTAACCCATTTATTAAACTGTTGTTCTAGCCAGCACGCAAGTGTTTAGGCTATTTGATGTTCCACACTAACCATGTCTGTTATAATACCGCAATGCAGAACACCAAATAGCCTTAACGCTTGCGTGCTGGCTGGAACAGTGTGAAAGACTACGGGTGGCCTTGGTGCCGCTATGTCTACACCAGTTCACGCATGCAGCAAAGATACATATTTCTCCTTCTAAGCCTGGTTTCCCATAGCCTCCTGTAGACCCTCGGCTTACCGGTGCGACCGCTGCGTCTTCTACCTCCATCACGTGATAGCATTGATAGAGTGTAGTATTGCAGGGAGTATGTGATCAGCACCCGCATCCCGCTGGTCGCTATATCGCGGCTTACTAGATCGAAGATCGCCACCTCTCCATCAGGCAGCTTCCCAGTTGTCCTCACGAGGCTGAGTGGACCCCGTTCCAGACCTCCCTAACTTAGAAAAATTCCTAAGCAGGTACCGGGAATCGGGAATGGAACTCGAGTTTCTCGGCCAGCAGTCAGCAACGCAAAGACATATATGTGTTTGTGTGTGTGTGTGTGTGTGTGTGTGTGTGTGCGCGCGCGCGCGTGCGCGCGTGCATTTATGTATCTCATTTACACAAAATGTATTTTGGTTGAAAATGGAAAGGACGGGGTTTTTCTCCTTCGTTAATAGCCCGTAAATGCTCTCTCTAGCAGTATATCGGTGTGATATAAGTAGTTGCTGCAAAGTATTAGATCTAGGATTACCTAGAATTAGGATTAAGAATTTTGTAAATTGAAGGTAAATTAAACTCTTCTTCGTAGGTTTCTGCACAGTCAACACGTGATAAGCTTTTCTGTGTCCATTTAAAGCGTTCTTTGATACTGTTTTTGTAATGGATATGTATTCCAAATTTCCCCTATTGTTTGTGAATTATAATCAGCATCTGAAAACAATGCTTAGCAGCGTAAATATTTCAAAATATGGAATTCATGCTGTGTGGCTGACCTTGAATTTGCGTTATGTAAGCACGAAATTAACTAAGATAAGGTAAAGATTAAAATATTTTTAAATATGTAAAATATTTTACAACTTAATATTTTAATTGTATGATATTAGAGTCCAA
This sequence comes from Metallyticus violacea, assembly GCA_030762175.1. NCBI lineage: Eukaryota > Metazoa > Arthropoda > Insecta > Mantodea > Metallyticidae > Metallyticus > Metallyticus violacea. The sequence goes on along the minus strand of CM060846.1, from coordinate 213,362,478 downwards.
CAAAAAATTATTCTGCCATCTGGATTTTAAGAGCAAGATTTGATTTTCCATAATGTGGTACCAGCGTTTCATAAAGAGTATTTATTTCCAATTACGAGCTCTATCGATAAAACGCTTTAAATTTCGAGCTAAAAGATTTTAATATTTAAGCATACTGATAACTTTTACTGGATGTTTTAACTAAATTCATTATTTAAATTTGTGGTCAGATTTTTCAATCCGGTACAGTCACTTTAGACAAGAACTAAAAACAAAGAAAATCTTCCGGTATATAATTAATATACAAATACATCTTGCCCAGAAAATATATTGCAACTAGCACCTCTACAGCAAAGGGGGAAGCTCTAATTTTTTTAAAAAAACTATGATTAATGAAAATTTGAAAAACAACAATACATAATTATAATTAATTTCGTTTACATCAATAGCTTGTATATTTTACTCAATATTAATAACAATTTCACTATCTTCCTTGGACTAAGGCAATGCTTAAGGGAAAGATGTTTCCGAAAGCCTGCTCACGCTTCTGTAAGGTATTTATTAGGATCTTTATTATGTAGTTGCTTGTGCACAACAGTTTTTTTTAATGTTGTTTAACGCCCGTTTTTACTACCTTGGCACCATAGGCGGTGAACACTGATGATACATGAAATGAAATGATAAATTGAGAAAGGGTTTTTTTAAGGAAGGAAACGTTCCAGGCCTAAGTTTAGAGTTTAGGGTACCTCCCCGGCATTTACCAATCATGAGGACTGAGGAAAACCTTGGAAAAACCTCAGTCAGGGAGGACGGTCCTGGTGGGATTCGAACCCCAGACCTCCCGCTCACTAGTCCGCGCCTTAACGACCTCGGCCACCCGTGGCGGTGTGCACAACAGTGATGGATTAAACCTTTTTAAATAATTTTCAGATCACATATTTCCGCTTTTATTATAAAAACATAGCAGATACTTAGCACAGTGAATAAAATGTATAAAAGTAGAACTACAATTTGTATTTTATTTTCTGAGATTTAACACCTTATTTGGAGCGCGGAGTGTATGGTACTGTCTATCACGTTTATTTTTTAGTATCGCAGGTAATATAGCAACTCATAAAGCTGATAGTCATTAACTTCACGAATCCAAAATCTGTTGTCGGTTTAAGATAGTTTTGACATCACAAAATGGACGAATTGGGTCTATGCACCAGATATCAAAGCCGCAATTAAATTCAGGAGTAGGTTCGTGGAAGTTGCCTTACAATGCCTTTCGTGGTCTTGTCACTATAGACTCACAACATCCAAAAACTAATGAAATTCAGTGACTGTATATTGAATATATACATTGATTGTTTACCCCCTGGGTGTGCAGCACCATCCTATACAACTGACCAGCAACAAAGTTGGCCTGAAAGTTACCACCACATCTGAAGAGTTTATGGTTTTACTCATTAAAGCGTGTGATCTAAAATTCACACCTCGTTATTTTATACTAAAAATATAATTAACGAGCTTTTCAGATCCTGGATTCATTGACATCTATTATCATTTCCTTAGCTCCAGTTCATTGTATTGAATTTTAACCATAACTCAACAAAAAAATTTGGCGGGTCTGAAATCAGGTTGTGGATCATTTGTTAAAGTTTAGACCGCTCATTTATGGGAGCGGGTGCATTGGTTTTGCACCAGATTACTTGTTTGTTTCATATTGAGAAGTACGGTTATATTGAAAGGTAATGAGTTTGCGCTAACAACATTTTGGCTAGGTAGCTTTTTGTTTTTGTGCAGAGGGTAGCGCACAAAATCTGGTGACAGGCGTATATTTCTACTTGTGTACTATTCTCAGGTGGCGTGTTTGCATTGAGTAGTAGGCATGTTGAGTAAGGACATAAACCTTGTGAGGCAAAATAGTGAAGGTTGTCATGGAGATGGTTCAAGTAGGCAGTAATACAGGAAAAGACTTACTTGTAAGAGATGGTTTCAAGTTTCGCAAAGTGTACATGTATATAGATGAACGTATACATTGGCGTTGTAGAGTTAAGAACTGTCCTGCCAAATTAATAACTTTTAACATGGATACAAAAACTGTAGTTGGTCTTAATCACCAGAGATCTTGTACGTCAAAAAGTTCGTGCGCCATTTAAAATGAAAGCGGCTAGTGACTTAAGTGAAAAACCAAGCATTGTAGTATACAAAGCGTTTAATGTGAATCCTAAGATTTTTGTTAGTGTATTGCACTTTACTGACGTTAAACTATTACTCGAAGCAATGTGTATAGAACGACGCCACCATATACCAAAACAACCACCAACCTTAGTTGAAGCTCGCGAAGTTATAAGTAACTTGCAACTAATGTCCTCTACAAGAAGTGTTTCGTTTCATAAAGGAAAAGTGCGAATGTTTAGGTTTGAAACTTCTACCAAAGAAAATAGTTGCAGATTTCGAGGTTACTATAAATGAATCAATTAAGTGAACATGGAGTGAGACAACTCAACTCTTAGGCTGTCTGTTTCACCTGGGTCAGGCATGGTGGCGTGGACTACAAAGTGTTGGTCTAGCAAACGTGTTCTAAGACCATTCAGCTGACGCTGGGTTTTGATTTATCTTATTTACTTCCAGAGGAAGTTTTTTTTTATGGCTGAGACGGTATGCCCAAAAATTAAACAGTTCAGCGACTATCTTGTTAATTGCTTGTATATCTGACGAGACCATATTCAATCCTAAAATTTGGGCCGAGCAGTCGTTTTATGTCTTCACACTAAGAACTCATGTGGGGCATTTGGTATTAAATTCAAACTTTATTTTACTGATCACACCCTGCCATTTTCAAAATAATTCTAGTTCTAAAAATATTCAAAATGAGATGTATTTGAAAATTAATGGCATGCACCGGCAGGCCCATAAAAGAAGAAAGCAGCAAACAAAGAACATAAGAAAATAACATTAAAACTGCATAGAAGGTCGGATTTCTCGTATTGCTTTTGTGAAGTACGTTTCTTATTTAAATGAACCTCTTATTTGACAACCAGTACAATTTTTTAACAGTTTTGGCAATTTTGAAAAATTTTAAAAGTTTTAACAAACACAATTTTGACAACCCGCAGTTAAAAAGCATGCAAGCACAATTTTTAACCACACCATGCGCATATTCGCATGACAGTTGGCAATCTGTGAAAGTTGGATGGAAAAATTATGCCCTAACATCGTAACGTGGTAGCAACGTAAAACGAGTATGATGCATAATTGATTTAAGTTACTGGCGCAAACACATTAGGGATCTAAAGTAAGCTATTTAGCGTAATTTCAAGTGACGCAACCACGATGACCCGCACTGATGAGCTCAATAGACATTTCAGACTTCGTGGAAGTATTAATGACCCCTATTTTCATTATTCTTCACTTCCACAGTGTGTAAGCACAGCCGCAGTTAATAAACAAATAAATACGTACATACATTTAGAAGTGATAACAGCACAATTAGTTATTATGAGGAACATTACGTCAAGTAATACATAAAAGACAAATCGATCAGACTTGCTTGGGAATTAGGAAGTGTGATTTCTTTCAGTTAAAGAAGAATACATAGAATGGCAAGAAATGGAACGATATCAACCTTTATATCGATAATTGTTTTATTGCAAAATTTGATACTATAATACATAAGACGTTAAAGGTGTAAAAAAGATATACTTCCTATAAAACGAATATCCTGAAAATATTTATATTATGTTAAAATGCTCAAATAGTAACTGGTTAAATGGGTAGAAGGGAAATATTGGGATTTTGAAATTATTAAGTTGAATTTCTTAGTGAACGATGATACTGTCCAAGAAGGGCAAACAGCCAGATGTCCTCCTATTAACACAAAATAAACTATAAAACTGCAACGTGAGAGCAATGATCTCCGTTCTTTCGAAGGAATTGTTGTAATATGAAAGTATAATAATATTGTCACTATTGCAATGAACAAAACACGATGGAAACCTGTTCTAAATGGTTCAAGGAAAAGTCAAGTAAAACTACTGTTGCACAGTCTATCCTATTTAGTTTTACAACAAGGGAATGAGTGGAGCAAATGGATGGGTCAACTAGTAGCAAACTGCAGAACCAGAATTAGTCAAATGAACAGTAGTGACCAAATTCCGCTTACTTGTTAGATACATAAATTATCATCGCTTGGTTGTTTATACGAAAAGTTTTGCCTTATGATGATAAGCCTTCTGAAATTTTGAAAAGACGGAAAAGTCTCAGGAACAGGCAAACAATCGCAAACGTGAACAGTCATTTTGAGAAACAATATCCCCGTACCTATGTATCAGTTTCAAATCGTTCAGGAAAATCCAAATTCATGAGTTGGAAATGTGATGTAGGCCTACATCCAGAAGTTTCAAGAAATACCATTAATAATCAGTACTGTTTGGACAGTCAAAAGCGCACCGTACCTACATATTTTCCATATTTGTATTTATTCATGTCATGTTCCCCATTTTTAAAACGATTTTTTGATATTTGATGTGAGAATTAAACACACACACGCATATATATATAAAACAGTGATTGTATTCTGAGAAAACGTATCATTACTGCTTGAAAACTTCATGTACCACCACGGGTGGCCGAGGTCGTTAAGGCGCGAAGTCGTAAGCGGGAGGTCTGGGGTTCGAATCCCGCCAGGATCGTCTTCTTCCTGACTGGGTTTTTCTCCAGGTTTTCCTCAGTCCTCATAACTGGCAAATGCCGGGGAGGTATACCCTAAACATAGGCCTGGAACGCTTCCTTCCATAAAAAAATATCCTTTCACAATATATCATTTCATTTCATGTATCATCAGTGTCCACCGCCTGTGGTGCCGCAGTAGTAAATACGGGCGTTAAACACTACTAAAGAGAAACTTCATGCACTAAGGTTAACAAGTAGCCCTCCATCCATGTGCTTCTGAACATTAGTTGAATTTCTGGCAGAGACATACGAAAGTTCAGGAGAACCCGTTTCGCTAACATGTTTTTCCTGCATGACTACTTGGCTACATGCTTTATAACACGCCCTCATTTCGCTATGCAATCCAAGTTTTTGTACACTGGTGCAAACCGGCTGGCCCTTAGTAAACGCGCGATTCCCTATGAGACTGGTGTTAAAGTTCCGTTAACGTTGGAAATTGACCTTGTTCAGTCTTGTTTATCACTACAAATGCTTCAGTTGCATTTTTGTATTAAGTGCATATTAGATTTTCCTACTGTGTATTGTACAGTATGCCGAAAGTGAGATATACGCTAGAACAAAGCACATTTATTTGATTGTTATGTACAAAAGAAACCTTACAATTATTGTAGGAGAGAATGTCGTGTTCACTTTCCAAAAGTAACATCTTCATCCGGAAAGGCTACTTTTAGATTACTAAGCAAAGTTAAAATCCAAGATGTTTTCATTGACAAGAAGATCATAGCATAAAAAAGAAAGAAACTGGGTTTTATTAAAGAAGCAACTTGATGATATAAAGGGCTATGAGTAAGAAATTTCTCCTGGAATGTCTTTAACACGATTAGCCCAGCAATGTGGTGTATCTGTTTGCAGTGCGTGTAAAGCCACTTAGCTGATGGACCTTAATCCATATAAAATTACTGCCGTTTCTGAAATAAAAATTGAGGAGGCGCTGAAAGAAAGTATTCGGGAAGAAGTTTACAATATTCGGGTGCGTCTCAATGCGGAGAACAGATACTTAGCATCTACTAGAATGGTGAGTAACATTAATTACTACATACTACTAATAAACAACAAACGAAAATAAAATGCGCGCTATATGTCCCAATGCGTCATAAATTCTGTTGACAGATGTCGAAGCCGTTGTGCAGTAACTTCACTTAGGCAAACTCAATTGCCAATTGCGCAGTGGAATGGGAATCCTGTGTGTGTTACATTGGTCAAAATCTGTTTTTATAAAGGCCTTGCACTTCCCTTGTAAGCTCTTGGAACCTCGAAGGCTCTCTCGTTACACAGATTTTATTCTTAAGAGATGGCGGGAACATCCGAGTATTTTGTCCCAGGCCAGAGAGCATATGTTTGTGTTAGGATTTCAGAATTAGAAAGAAAAAAATTCAGGGTTTAAAGTTGATTCGCTAGAATACAGACAGTAAAATTAGACAAAAAAATACGGTTATTTCTAAATTCTGATATGATTTCATTGTTCTCAAAATGCTCCAATTTATTGTCCATATATTTCTGGTATTCTTTTTATTGTGGCTTTTCTAGTAACTTAAAATAACTTCAGTGACCCAAATTAAAATAGGAGCCAAAGAGTTTTCTTTGATCACTAGGGGAATTTTTATTGTAGCCTTTGGCGCTATTGTACATGATTTCCTCGTGTTTACTCATCAAAATCGGGTATTTTGTGTGACCAAGTATCTAGACCATTTCCTAATAGGACAGATACAATCACAAGATTTGACACAATTAAAATATTAATGTGTTACCTTCTATTTAATACTCCATAATTAAGTATAAGAACCTTGACCGTCAGTTTTACTGTCAGATTTCGTAAGCCGCTACGCTGTTTGCACGATTAATCCGGTTTTAAAGGCCAATGTTTCTGTGATGCGTTGAAACGATGAAAATTGGAGTTTATGTTGCACCATAATGTATCACAGATCCTTGGCCGAGGTAGTTGAGAAATGAACTCGTGGGCGGTAGGGTAGATTTGTGGTTCAATTTCCACAATGACCATTTTCGCTGACAGATTTTTTTCTCAGTCCTCATAAATGGCAAAAGCCGGGGAGATGCTCAAACTTAGACCTGGAACGTTTCTTTTCTTAAAAAAATCCTTTCCCAATATATAATTTTATCTCCTATATCATCAATAACCATCGCCTGTAATGCGCCAGTATTGAAAATGGCATTAAACTCTATTAAAAACCCCTTACTTGTGTAATGATCCAAGAGCTAACACAATTGTTTCTGCAAGGGCCCCTGTACCGTCTGGCAAGGTTTTCAGATAGAACCTAACATTTTAAAATCCATGTTTCTTAATTATTTTTAGTTTATAAAGAAAAAAAATATGGCCTTAAGAATTTCGTCACATCGACATAGTTTATATCCAAAAGCATGGACTCAGTTTCACAAAAATTATCCATACTTTCAAATAATATCATATCAGCATTCATTTCAAAATGTTCAAACTTCATATGGTGTCCAGCCAATTTTTAGGGCTCTGAAGGACATTGCATAAAAAGTCATTAATACCTTAACATTTCATTATAATGCATTTAAGAATAAAGTCTGTGTAACGTTGGAATACGTTATATAGGTTATTTGTGATACAAGTGTTAAAAGTCGCCTTCGGACGAGTTTCGTAAACAATGCACTCAAAAAGACAAATTAATTAAAATTAAGATATTGAAAATGAAAATACATTTTAACGTACGTATCATTCATTATATTTTAGATACCCCTCAATATTTATAAATTAATTAGTAGATAATCATAAATTGAATTTATTTAATTTATTTCGAAACGTTCCTTGTTTCAAGAAAATATTTCGCGTATTTATTTCTAGGCGAAGGAAGATACGTTACCTAAATTCCTTTTGTTAATGTTACCAATATCGCAACAGTGGTTATTAATGGTTTACAATATTTTGATGGGCTAAAAATAACAAACTTATTGTTAGTGTTAATATTATTTTTCTTATATACTAAATAGCTATTTACAAATAATTATCTCGTAGGCTGAAACAAGCTATAGTGTGTATTTCGAAGTGCGTAATGATGGAATCAGCTAATTTCTTCCATTCGGCAGAATTGCCAACATGGTTACTTAATGCAAATAAACCTTAGAGAGAAAAAAAATGGAATATCACTAATAGCGCTATGATGTGATTTCGAAATTGCCGCGAGGAATGTAACATTAAAAATAAATATGTATTTATTATTACAATTGCATGAATTTATATTCAAACAGATTAATAATCATCATATTCCGCATTGAACCAAGATGGTAGTACTGAAGAACTATCAAATGTTATAGCACTGAGTATTAGAAACTGCAGTTTATAAGAATGTTTGCTTAACAATCGCCGAGACCGGATTTGTGTCTTGGTTGATTCAACTTGCTTTGGACCGCCATGAATGGCCATAAGTGGCCATAAGTGGCCGAGGTCATTAAGGCGTCTGGGGTTCGATTACCGCCAGGACCATCCTCCCTAACTGAGTTTTTTTTTCAGGTTTTCCTCAGTCCTCATAAATGACAAATGCCTGGGAGGCAGGAACGCTCCCTTCCTTTAAAAATACCCTTTCCTAAAGCATTACCTATTTCATTTCATGCATCAACAGTGTCCACCACCTACGATGCCTCAGCAGTAAAAACGGGCGTTAAACACCATTAAAATTAAAAAACCTGCTTCGGCGGGCTAAACCTTTATTTTGCTATGAAAAGGTTAAGTATTCCAGATAAATGTACTCTCCGACGGAACACAGGAGTTCTTTTGTTTCTTCCACTGTCCCGGTAGACGGCTTTGGAAACTAAAAACTAGAAATAGAGTTAAATCTCATAGATGCTAATTAATTTACACAAATAAATAATTTTCAAAATTTTTACATAAAGCAACTGTGGCCGCTATAGATTGTGAATAATTACTACACATAGCTTACTGTACAGCTGATAGTTATTTTAGTGAATTCATGTCTTTATTTACGTAAACGAAACATGACCCGAAATGAAGCTTTACATGAGCAGATATTTTTTTCATTCTTCCCATACCAACAATTACACGCACGTTCCGTCTTTCTTATTATTTATGCTTTCTTTGTTTTATGTTTCTTACTTTTGTTCGCCGAAAATATTTTGTATTTTTGTGTTAACAATCTTCTTTAAAATCACCACTTTAAATAGATAAACGCACTTTTTTGTTTTACTTTCTATTATGCATATTCCAAATTGAATTCGAAGTGGGGATAGTATTACTATACTGGACTATTTAAACATAATTTACAGTTAAAGCAAAGTAATAGCACCCACTGTTATGTCTTATTGTTAACTATTACCATCTTTGGCAAAATGTAGTTAATAATTAAATATTTTCCAAATGGATTGCTTCCTTAAATGCATTACTATTTCTATTTTAGTCTTAACATTTTTGCTGAAACTACCTATATTTGAACCTATTTTGTTCTAATTTTCTTTGCTTCCTTTTTCTTTTATGTTACTTGTGTGGGTTTCAAGAGAAGAATAAAACGTGCCAGGTACATAAAGCTGAAGTATAAGCACACAACTAGAAGCACCGTGGAGCTACCATTCCCTGGACTAGTAACATTAATTCTCAGAGCATATGACCGCTCACGTGCTTACTTTCTTGATAGTATTTTTCTGAACTATTGCCAGCTGACGCGTCTTACCTTGAAATGAGTATCCGCTAAAGAGGGGATGTAGGTTGATTCCCGAGCTCCCAGCCATGAAGACACATTAGCTTCTGGTGTCGGTCCCCAGTGGTGCTCCTGTTCCCTTGGCCACACTCGGACGCACACACACACCCCTTTCCACTCGCCCTTGTAACAGTAACCGAAAAACACGGACACCCTTCACGTTTCATTGTCATCTATACTTTCTCCCCAACCCACTCTCTGATAAGGGTGGGCTCGCTGCGTACTAGAGGGAGAAAAGGGGATGAATGAACTATCAAGCCATACCAAGGAGAAGGTTTCTGCATTTGAAAGGAATATTCGACTAGATGGGTGTAGGGTGAGAGCGATCATCCCTCCCTTCTCCTCTTCCCCGTACTCCCCTACCTCCTGCAACTGTTTTTTCTTTTACGGGCATCTCCCTTCTCTTTAGAAAGGATCGCTATTGGTTGTTTCGACAAGACCTGGGAGGTGTCACTATCTCCTGGTACCTCCCTTCATTTCGCTCTCAGCTCGGTCTCAAATCTCAGCATACATGCCCGAAGTGAGCAAGTAACTTCGTGCTTTAACCAGCAACTCTTCAGAGGCACATGGGTAAGGACGGAAGAGGATATGACATAATACACCATCTCCCCCTTTTTATTTTTGCTCCATGACAATTAAAGGTAACAAAGAGATGTAGCTCGTACCGCCTGGAGGTCCTGCTTGATGGTGAAAGATTGATTACCTTCAGATAAGTTGATATCTCTAGCTTCTACCTTAGCTCTGATCAAAGACTGAACTGGAAGTTCACACCGTTCTTCACTTCGACAAACCATTGGACAAGTTGCCACAAATGGTTACAACGTACCACATGCTCTTGACTATAATTAATCTGCTGAAACTCCAACATTTCAACACTGTCAGGAACTTCCGACGTTCCACTGCCTTCAAACAAACTACAAAGCTTTGCAGAGGAGTAGTTATTGAAAACTCTAGCAGTTTCTATAACCCCGGGGCCTTTGAGTTAACGGCTGTAACAAAAAGAACTCATAGGCCCAGGTTGATAAACACACATTATTATGCTTCATTACTCTATTGATTACACCTAGCCCCTATAGATTTCTTTCTATTTTTAAGATTGAAATGTAACTAAAGTCAAGTAATTTCGAGAGGTTTGAGAAATATGAGGTAGATTAATAATAAACATGATTAAAACAGAAGCAGCCCCAAGGCGAAGCTGCTGTGCACTTCAAAATTCAGATGCTTTGTATAAAACAAATGCTTAGTTTTATAACTAACTTTTTCGACAGTTCATTATTAATAGTACTTGATTTAATACAAGGCACTCAAACTAGAAACTGCTTTTGTTTACAACACTCAGTGCAATAAACGTGTCATAACACAAACTTTTTACCAAATTTGGTTTAATATGGAACATGATTATTATTAAAGTATTTAAGTATACAAATTGTGCATTTTATATTTATTAATGTTTACATTTCTCGTGGCAAATTCGAAATGAGGATACAGTGCAAATTAGTGATATTACATACATTTGTATCTAAAGCTGTTTTTAATAACTAACCAAGTTAGTAACCCTAAAAGCACATCAGGCTGAAAGAAATTCAATAACAGCTAATACTCTCGTTGTACCTGCCCATTGCACACAATAACTTCTTTTGGCACAAGAAAATTATATTTTATATAGAAGTTTTATATAATATATAAATAATGTAATAAATAACAAAAGTTAAATTTGTAATTTTACCCGGCAAAATACGTTTAAAATAAGTAATTAGAGCGCTGCGATATTGGAAACATGCAAATGTTTAGGATGATCCTCCTAATGAAAAAATCCGAACTTTTTCTATGAAACAAAGGTTGAAGAATAAATTTAAAGTATAATTACTAATTTATTTATAACTATTAAGGGCTGTCTAAAATCGTGTGTGATAAAAGGGTTCAAATGCTACTTTCAATCCTTGTATTGAGTCATGTAATATAAATACCTGTCTTGAGATATTATTGTATTGCGTACTTACACACCGTTTGTGATATAAATTTTGAACAAGGTATCGATATAATTTTAATTGTGTTTCGCCTTGTGCAGGTCTACTTGTTTCCCCATTCATTTTGCTACCTACACGATAACATTAGGATTTCAACAGCCGTATACTTTTATATCTCGGCACAACCCGTAAAACATACTAAATTAGGCTTATCTGAACTGATTAGCGATTCAATAGAGATAAAAGGGGAAAAGAACAAAACGATGCAAACACAAAAACAACTTTGAAAGGCTGCATTGTTAATGTGTAGAAACAAATTTAGCTATCATCAGTTCCAACTCAAGTTGAGCAGATGGAACCACGCATTCCTTCCTCCTCACTACTTACCTCGTAGACCCAAGATCGCGGGTCCAATCTTGGCGAGAGTCGATGGATTTTCCGGGCGTAAAAATACTTCGGAAGGTAAGTAAAGCTATGATTCCCGTGTCGTAGATTTATGGCACGTAAAAGAACCTCAAGCCTGAAAAAGGAGTCTCTGAGCAAAATTTATCGGCCGTTTAACGCCATGAATTAGATGAGACGATAGCGACCTGAGATGTTAAAGAGCATCCGTAAACAAACCAAAAAATAAAAATTCCTCCTAACTTGTCGCTAGCTAGACATAGACCCATCTCAGCAACTCTCACGCTGTTGTCGACGGCACTCTTTTGTAAACGACACTCTGTTGTAAACAACAATAATTTTCTTTTTGGGCGGTCGGCAAACATATAATAAACAGGTGGTAACTCTTTTAAAATGCTAACTATGGTTGATCTACATAAACAAACATCTGAGAAAAAGAACTCCATAAAAAATTAGAAAATGAAAGATTATGTGACTAGCGATGTTAGTTCGATGAGAGTCGATTTCAAATCTAAAACTTCCTTTTTCCTGAAATATAAATACCTAGCGATTTCTCAGTACCTATGTGAAAACGTTGTCATTTCGTAAATGTTGAATTACTGGCATTTTGGAACTAAAAATATTTTGAAATTAAATTGTGTCTCTTTTAACATTTTCCGCTTTAATATGCTAAAGACTGAATGCTCTAGTAGCGATATAAAATTAAAATAAGAGAATAAAGTTAAACTTATTAGGAATATGCAAACAATTAAAATCGATGGAACGCTACACACACACACACGCGCGCGCGCACATGCACACACACACACTCACTTTTCAGTTAATGCAGTGGTAAATTTACAATATACAATTTTATTAATTATATTACTAATTTAATGGATAAATAATTAATTTTTTTAACTGAATGAAACACTGGGACAGACTAACTTTCTATGTTCTTCTCACTTTCTTCTTCCTATCACAGGGAAATTATATTAAAAATGAGTTAATCTTGTATTCTAAAAGATGTAATTGTTTTCTGGGTAAATGATAATTTTAATTTCTATTGTTAAAAAATTTACCTGATCACTTTATTGATCCACAGCATTAAGCGTTTCTGACTGCTGGCCCGGATACCTGCTTAGGAAATTTTCTAAGTCAGGGAGGTCTGAACGGGGTCCACCCAGCTTCATGAGGACAATTGGGAAGCTACCTGGTGGAGAGGTGGCGTTCTTCGATCACGAAAGCAGCGTGATAAACAACCTGTGAGGGTGTCGAAATGCTGATCACATGCCCCCGTGTAATACTGCCCTCTGTCAATGAAGTCGCAAGACAGGAAGCGGTTGTCGCTGCGCCAGGCCAAAGTTCACATAAGGCTGTTGCGCCAAATGAGAAGAAGAGAAGAACAGAAATTATGTGAGCCTGTAAATAGTTGCATTCTTACTAATACTCATTAGTTTATAACTTATAAAAGCCATAACTTGAAAATCTATCCGGAACTACGTGACAGAAATGTAACCGTTATTTAAACAGTGAGATTATTTGAGTTACGGAGTTGAGTTTTGGGGAAGTACAGTCGCCGCAATCGGAAATAGGGAGAAAGAGCAGCTGTGCATAAAGTTATACTTTTTATTCTAGTGTTTATGTTTTTTTTTTTTTTTTTTTTTTTGAATGGTGTGTAACGCCCGTTTTTACTACTGAGGCACCACAGACGGTTTTGTGTTTTCTGAAAGCGTAACTTTTTACAGTATTTAACACTAATAACCGGTGTTATCAGTCATGAAAAAGTTATACATCTCAGCAGCATCTGCATAGGAAATTCCTATACTTCAACTATACCGTAAGAACACTGAGAGATCCTGTCTCTTGTATCTTTTTAACCAGTTAGTGAGCAGTTTCTCTACCTGAAACACGACTAAAAGGACTTTTTCTTACAAATCGCTTTTGTACTTCTCTGCAAGAATTCGTTTTCGCATAAGTATGCCGTTATTCAATACTATTTATGTATTGACATAAATATAGGAGAACAATTAGCACATAATTTACATACAATGAAAGCACCAACTAGTATACGAACACACAACCGCTCGTTAATAAAGCATCAGTCAATGTAACTATAAGTTACTACCTGCGCATACAGCATATAAACTTGACGACTGATTTAACCACTATATGTTAAACAAATATCGACCACTCGAGCAGCGATTGCTCCCAATGTAGCCAGAGTATGCTTGCTGGGTGTTCGAAATCAAGGTCACGCCAATTTTGAGTCCATTAGCGGTGACTGATTAATTAATTTTCTCGGTTCGTGATTGTAAAGTGTTTTAAGGCTCAGCGTGTATTTTTAATTGTACAACGAGGGTTAAATCTGAAATGAAAGAGTTGGTTTGTCTTGCTGGAACACGATTAGATTACAGATTCTCCGGAGCTACAGTTTAAAGGTGTCAATTGCTACATTTTGGGAAAGAGAAGTTGTTTGGATAAAAAGCCTAGATTACAACAGAGGCTTTCAGGAAAGAAACATTACATCACATATGTCATTGCTTAGAAAATTCTGCTACAAAATCTATTCGGCACCTTTGACAATGGGAATATTTCGGCAAGTGATGATAAAGGAATAGTCAACATTATATTTGGAGTTTTAGAATAATCATTACTTTCTGAGTATTGACTGGTCTTGGTGTATCTTGCACAGCAACACGAGCAAACTCTGGAGGTTTGTATTTATACTGTCTGCATTGAACATAAATGCATTTGTTGACCCCTATTTGGTGTTTTGTGAACATGGTCGGAGAAGACATTTTGCACTCTAGAACTCTATGGGATTAAGTTCATAATCTCAGTCAACGTTGCTTTCGAGGAGAGTACGGTACAGATTTATCTATCCATGCTTGATATGAACAATTTAAGAGGAGTGGAGTGTGTGCATGTCACTGCTACTAACATATTCATAAAACATTTACATTAAAAATCTTTAAAATAAGCTGCAGATGTCTGTAGATGTTCATTTTGACATGATAACTTCATTAGTCTATTAGCAATTACATTGTAAAACTGCGGAGATATAGTTGATTACGCCTGTATATTTATTGAGGAAACATCATTTCGGTTGCTTTATTGACAATGAATGCTGTCCATAAGTCGCAACAAGAGATGTTTTCGCCGTAGATAAAAGGCCATGCGAAAGACCGATGCTTTTAACGATCTCTTTCAGTATGCGTTAACTTATATTTTTGTTATTGATTTAGTTTATTTACGGACGCTCTTTAACATTTCAGATCATTACCGTCCCATTCAATTCAGGGCGTGAAACGGCCGATAAATTTTGCTCAGAGGCTTCTTCTTTCAGGCTTTAGGTTCTTTTTCGTGTCGTAAATCTACGACACGGGATCCACGGCTTTACTTCCTTTCCGAAAGAAGCCATACTTAGAATTTTTAGCTCCGAATAACTCCATCGATCCTGGTCGGGATTGAACCTGGCCTGTTTACTTATATGCACACATTGAAAGAAGCAATTGCTTATGTTTTTCATATATGTTAACAATTTTGGTATGGCTAATTAGTAGAAAGAACGCCTAAATTATCAATCCGGGTTGGATAAATAATAGAAAAAACTTGAAATGTTTAATAAAATTTTTTTGCAATGGGCAAATGCGATTTTTTCGTTAATTCTCATTCTGCAGAAACGCAGTCTTCTTCTAGCATAGTACTCCAAACACACACCTGTGAACATAAAAACAAAAGATGTTGGATTGAAATTTATAAGTGCTTAAAGATGTGCGTATACAATGTATTTCCAATGATAAAATACATTTCTATTTGAAGCAGAAAGCTTCTAATGTCCAATATACTGTTTACATAGTATCTCAAAAACAAAAATAATAAGAAGCCTGCAACTCGCGGATAGTTTGTGCACTTTACATGCTATACAATGAATTTCCGATTGAGCGAAAACCAGTTGTTTCCCTTACTAAAATTTTCAAACTAGTATGACATATGATTTTTGTAACAAGCGATTTAGTTTTCTACATTTTAAAATATATATATTTATCGGAACACTTAAAACTATTTTTGAGTGTCTGTTATCATTGTAAAAATTGAACACAGTTTTCGCAACAACTGTTTTACTGCTTATGTTTATATTGCAAATTCTATGCTCTTAATTTTGCCATTTCACGTATCCTACCATTGTGAATTTCCTCATTTCTTTTTTTAAATGCTTTTAGTACATCATGTGCTTCTTTAACCTACCTGAGAGTAGCACGGCCATTTTCACATCTTCTATACTTGACTTATTAGTATTTAGTAGTCGCACACTATTACGCTTTCTTTTTATAGAAATAGATTTTTAAATGCTCGTATTTTTTTATTTTTATGCCTGTTTAGTCCAGTGAATTTCGGAAACAAAAGACAATGAAGTACATGCATGTTACGGATTTTGAAACACTCCCGTACCAATAATTTTAATGCGTATATTAAATATAACAAATTAAGCATAAAATATATATATATATATATATATATATATAATTTAATTATTTACTTGCTCTCAATTTATTATATGCGCAAAGCGCTCCTAGGAAAGCTCCATTTTCGTATATTTCTGCTACGCTCTACAATTCTGTAAGGACTACATTTATTTACTTTCCAACTTTTATACTTAAATGCTTTCATTTACTTAACCACATTTTGGGTTCCCATTGTAGACTTCTTAGCTACCACATTACTTAATAATCTTTGAGGATATGCCTCTTTTATTGTTAAAAATCTTTACATTTTTAGATGCGGTATCGTGATTTGAAATTTGATTTCTTTACCAAGATATCTAACATGGCAATTATTCTAGTCCAGCTATTTGTAGATTTTCAGATTTTGATCATTGCAACACATATCTCCTACCTTCAGATGAATGTTTTATTTTATTTTTTTTTTATTTTGCGAATCTGGCGTTCTCTGTGTGTCGGTTTTTCAATTCTTGTTTTATTTCTACGGTTCATTTTTTGAATCCTCTTGCTTGCATGGTCCATTGTATAAACTATTTCCTTTTGCCTGCAAATATGCTATTACGTAAAGAACACTCTAAGTAATTTTAAACAAAACGAGAATGAACTTTGCAAATATCTATTTATTCCAATGGGGACTATCACAATGAGAAACATATTTATTTGAGCTTCAGCGACACATGTGTATAAGAAACTGAATGATTATGACGGATAAGAAATGCGTGATGAAATCACAGGAAATTACTTCAAAATCAAACTGGTATTTGCAGACTTGACTTCAACAAAAGATAACTGTTTTATGTTATCAATATACATATTAAAAATAGCTTTCTAAAAACAGAAACATTGTAATTTAAAGAAAAATTTAAAAGTCGGTTGTTATTACTGTTTTACAATATTTTAATGCTGTTATTTTTAAAATGCACCCTAGTCCTTGCGTACCCTTTGATGCATTATGAATCGTAATTTAATTTTCTATTACTGCGGATTATCGTACTGTTAGCCGTTTGACGATTGATTTCCTTTGCCTAATATGTGCACTTACAACGCTGGACATAAACGTATTTTCTTTCTGCAGTCCTATATCATGATAGCGGTAACATAATTCAGAATTTTCCTTTTGCAGTCAGGTCTACAAGATACATTTATCATATTATCCCTTAACCTCCTATAATTTTCCTTCCACTTCTCATTATCTTTCCAATTCAGTTTCTTTATCTACATCCCTCTCGGCGTTTGTAATGTCATGTACGTGTGTTTTCCTCATTTGCAGCTCAAGTAAAGCGTACTCTAAAATCAAACTCAATAATCAGCCTCTTCCTATTTGCATGCTCATAATATGTCATTTACCATTGCTTGTATACAAATAAACACTGACTATAATAGTAATAATAATAATAATAATAATAATAAAATAATAATAAAGTTTCGAGAATTAAGATACCCCTAAACTGCTCAAATGTGGAGTAAAGCGATTTAAGGTCATATAGTTAAATTGAGTGGCATTAGAATGATGGGGACGAAGGAGGACATTTCGGTACTTCAGCGTTGTTCTTTCGTGCCTACGCTCCAGTGGGGACACTTTCGGGAGAAAGGGATATGGCGACGAAGACACCCAGCGGTAAGACACGTCATAGACGACGTCTTTCACAAATGTTTCCTGACATCAGAAGAGCTCTCTTCCTGCAAGTAGTTCGAATTCTCAAAAGAACTGCTTCCATACAAGACGCTTCTGAGGCGCAAGCCACAGCCATTGAGCTTTCAGCACCTGCCCATCTTTCCTGACAGTTTTGAACCTGTAACAGAACCAATGGAATGAAATGATATGAAGAAGAAGATTAGTGGAAATCAAAGATCCATCCCAGCATCAGTCGAAGCGACCAGTTAAAATCACGAGAAAACCTAAGATCAGGATAGCCGGCCCAAAAGTAATTGAACACGGGGCCTTCAAGACTTAAACCTTATCCAATCCGCTGGATAGCGAGTATAGTTACAATTGACCATTGAAAATCCACTGCTACTAATTTGTCTAGGATATTTTAGCTATAAGTTACTGCTTAGAGTTAGTTTATTTTAAATTGCACATTCATATTGTAAAGAAATATTTCCTCATTCACAATTAAATAATTTATTTTGCAAATATGAACAATTTTTATCTTTAAATACATTTTTGAACGTATCTTTAAGGCCAAATTGCTATTAGATGGTCTGAGTTTGGTAGGGTCATAGACAACCGTATGGGGTTTACCAGGCTTATAACTGAATAAGCACATGAAGAATATTCCAAGATAAGTTAATGTGCAACATCGTAATATTAAAAAAAACTAGTTTAATTGAGAGAAAAGCAATAAAAATAAGCTTAAGTCTATGCACCTTAGCGAATTTCATGTCATTCCCAATCATATTCATTATTGTTCCGCGAGTGCAATGCTTTTTTTTTTTTCTATAGTTTACCTTTGTTTTCGTAGTCGGCAAGTTTTTTTTTTATTTGTTTTATTTACGGACGCTCTTTAACATCTCAGGTCATCAGCGTCCCATTCAACTCAGGGCGTGAAATGGCCGACAAATTTTGCTCAGAGGCCTCTTTTTTCAGGCTTGAGGTTCTTTTTCGTGCCGTAAATGTACGACACGGGACCCACGGCTTTACTTCCCTTCCGAAGGAAGCTATACTTAGCATTTTTACGCCCCGAAATAATCTATCGATCCTAACCGGGTTTGAACCCGCGATCTTGGGTTTAGAAGGCAAGTATGGTTACATTTGACATAAACATTTGACAATTGAGAGCTACTGCCAATATTAATTTCAGCTTTTCAGATATTAATAAGCTTTTATTTTATCTACAAAATTATTATAATATATTTTTCATTTATTTAATTCGCATGCTCTTTCCAATAACCGATGATAGTAATTTATATCTTTTTCAGTTTTATGCACTCTTTCGTCTTGTTTTCTCTCATTTTACTCGTATACAGCATTATGTTATTTTTCTCTTGTCTGATTCTAATCAAAAACAGTTTACCAGACTATCATTGGTAGCATTAACAGATACTTTATTAATACTTAATTCAATACTTACCTTTTCTGCATTCGGATATTTGCACACCTGCTTTTACTTTTTTTTTTAAGTTGTGCTGGCATGTAGCTTTTTGGTAAAATTTCACTATGCGTATTTCAAAATAAAACTTTTTAAACTTAACCAGAATAACACACTTGTCTCCTTTTCGTACAAATCAAATAAATGCCTGCAACAGTTGATAAAAACAGAATCCCTAATCAATTCACACACAGAATACGTATGCGCACACAAACCTAACCTCCAGTGAATACCAGTAACCGAAGGACTCAATGGTTTATTATTTTAATAATATCTCTTCCTACTCTCTTGTTATGTTACTTAAGTTTAAATCTGGTTCACATACAAGGAAGGAAATTTGAAAGTGAAATACATATATTGAAGTTTCAATAAACTTTTAATATGCGCTCTTTAACTATTCATAAATATAAGAAACACTTTTATTAAAAAGAAGTCAGCCTAATTATAATTTAAATAGTACACCGGAGCTTCCAGATTTGAAGAGCTATTGGCGTGAAAGTAAACTAAATGCGAGGTGGTTTCCACAATATTAGGAACTAGTGCTGCCATCTCGACATAGTTGCAGTAGAGTTTTGTACCGCTAGGTGGCAACACTAGCATATCTGATGAGTGAGTGTTTAAAGTTTCATGCAGCTGGGTAGATGTGTTGAGATTCTATAATACTTTTCATGATACTCTGTGTGTAATGTGTGGCGATTTTAGGATGGACCCAAGATTAGAACAGAGAATGTGCATCAAATTCAGTGCAAATATCGGGAAAAATGCTCCGAAGATCCTCGCAATGATTAAAGAAGGATTTGGGGGACAAAGTACGAGCCGCACACATGTGTTTGAGTGGCATGCTCGGTTCAGGGCCGGTCGTACGCTATTGAAGACGGTACTCACACCGGTAGGTCGTCAGCTGTACAACGCCTGACATTGTTGCCAAAGTTCAACACCTCGTTCGTGAGTATCGACGTCGAGCCATTGAAGACCTTACTCATGAAGTGAGAATTGGTTATGGGACATGCCAACGAATTTTAACTGATGAATTGGGCATGCATTGTATCGCCGCAAAGTTTATGCCATGGATCCTGAGTGCGATCAGAAGGCGCGGTGTGTTGAAGTTTGCACGGAGCTTTGTCAGGCTGTATCCGATAACCCAACCTTCTTGCCCAAGGTCATCACCGGCTACAAGAACTGGGTGTACGCTTATGACCATGAGATAAATTAGCAATCCTCCCAATGGAAGAGCCCGAACTCACCAAGGCCAAAAGAAACGAGACAAGTGAAGAGCAAAGTCAAGAGCATGCTCCTCGTTTTCTTTGATATCAAGGGGATTGTGCACAAAGGATTCGTCCCACCAAATCAAAACAGTAAATTCCACGCACTACTGTGACGTTTTCCTACAGCTCCGTGAAAATGTCAGGAGACAACGGCCCGAACTTTTGCGACAAGGGAACTGGCTGTTGTATCACGATAATGCGCCCTTGTTCACCAGGAGTTATTATTTTTTTTTTTTATGAAAAACAGCATCACGGTTGTCCCACACCCACCATACTCGCCTGATTTGGCACCCTGCGACTTTGCTCTATTCCCCAAACTGAAAATCAAGTTGAAAGGACGTCGGTTCGACACAATTGAGAGAATTCAAGAAGAAACGCTGTTCTCTACTAAACACCCTCAAAGAACATGACTTCCAAGATGCACTTGGAAAATGACAGAATGGCTGGGATCGGTGTATACGTGAGGAAGGGAACTACTTCGAGGGTGACGGCGGTCATTAGTCTCAAAGTAAATTTTTGATCAGAGGGCAGCACCAGTCCCGAATATTCTGGATACCACCTCGTATGTATGATTGAATCCCATATGCGTTATGGTATAAAACAATTGAAAATATTAAACTGCGAGAATCATTTCAAAATTTTGCACATTGCGCATGCTCTGCCAGTAGTGATGCAGTCGTTCTAATTTTCCATTAGTTGTGAGTCAGATTTATGATGAAAATATTGAGTATGAAATTCAGAGGCCAAGTTACAAATTACCTCATTGAAATTAAGGACATGACTGAAATGAAACCTTTCAGAGTAACTATCAATCATGCACCAGAAAAAAAAAAACATTGTAAGGAAAACGAGTAAATGCAATTTTAAATTTACTCCCTGCAGTTTTGGCGTGAGGCTATTTATTATTGCGTTGCTTCCAATAATTAAAACACTCCTTTTTAACTTTGTGAAGATTTCTAATGAGGTATCCCAGGCAATCAGCTGCATCAGTATGAAAGACATTCTCACAGAAATGCAATAGTTACGCAAGCATTGTACCTTTATCACAGAACAAAATTAATACTTTGAAGGTATGAAGGCATTGTCAACAAAGGACAAATGTTTCCAAGAATAGTTTTTTGAATTAGTGTAGAATACCATACTTGAACAAACATTTGACGATATCACCAACATAGTAAAACCGTTTTACAGGGCAATCAATTCACGAGAAATGAGTGATTAATAAACTTATCTGAATACCTTTCTACTTGTACTAAAAAATGTGTCGATATGTGTTTCTTGAATCTTGCATTTTTTGCTGCAGTCATTGTTTTAAGCATAGTCCTGAATCGATGTTATGAACATGTTTTATTTGTGTGGATATTTTATTCTTTACAATGATGAAACTAGGAAGCTATTTAAGAGTTAATTACGCCATTTTACCGCTCTTTATTGCACAATTTGTAAATGTTCCAGTTGAATTTAAAATTGAATTAAAATGTTTGGTGGCATATTTCACATTATTAGAAATAATGCAGTAGCCGTATTCTTCAGTGTTTGTTATAGCTATAATTTGTTTGAGGCTAGGTGAGCTTTGCAAGATGGTATCTTCAAAATATATCTTTATGATTTACAAACATTCTGTGCAATTCCTAAGAAGAATTTCAAGGTATTTCAAAGCGATAAACGCAATGGCTGTAGACTATAAGCCAAATTATTGTTCCAAGTTACTTAATTTCTACAGATTAATATTAGTTATTTACCATTGAAAGTGTCATAAATCGGAAAGGAAGATATACATTTGCACGCAGATATATTTCAAAAACAACTTTTCGGTTTTGGCAAACTCGGTTCTCTGTGTAGGTGAATGTTGTAGTGCATATGAACTCGGAAAGCAGCATTACCTCGAAATACTTGGCATTAGATTTTTCAGAGTGAGGAAAGTGAATATAAAACTATACCCAGACATTCCTCATCCAATATATGAATCTGGGTTCACTAGTTGACAGGCGGACATTTGTGTCTGAGCCACAGTACTGATGGACTTATTTTAGAGAACTTGGGTTCTTGGAAATGGGGCTTTTGGATTGCACCTAGAATGTGTTGTACATGTGCAGGTCGACTCTACCTCAAAGGTGAAATCTAGCCATGAGTTAAAAGCTAGCCGCAACATAATAATGATGGTGTGACGCAAGTGATTGTCCAGCCCCCTGCTACATGATCTTATCTCCATATTCAGATTTGGAGAGAGAGAGATAGAAGACTGCCCCACCATATCGGTGTGTGATACTCCTCTGGCATCGGCGTGGGAGAGAAAGGAGTCAGCTCTCCCTTTCATTAACGTAATAGCTATTGTAATGTGAAAAGAGTTAAATATGTGAATGATGACCTCCAGCTATCAACACTTGCCCTTCTACTCCCAGCACGGACTAGAATAGCAATCTCTACAGTAATCTATATAAATGGCATCATAAACATTGGGGGCAGAGTGACAATGAATGAGTCATTCATTCATTTCCTGTCGCTAGTCCCGATGGACGTTTATGCTAAGACGTGCGATTGTAGCACTGTAAACAATTGGTAGTAAAAGCTAAAGCGTATTTTATGTCACAGAGCATTTTTAGCAGCTAACGACAGAGGTGAGAAATGTCTTGTTTTGTTAGTGGGTATGTTAGGGCTGATTTGGTAACAAATAGCGAAATCATGCATTCGCGATTTTGATTGATTTTAATGTCTTTATGCCGCCGTAATTCGTAAAGTTGTATACATTCGAAACTATATTATTTGAGTTTCATGTCAGTTCCTAGTGTGACTCTAGGACATGTATCATGTCTGATCATGTGTGCTATATGTTTAGCGGAAGAAGGAGAAGTTACTCCACATTCAGAAAAAAATTATAAAAATATGATCTCATAGGTTGCGGTAGAAAATTATTATTATTATTATTATTATTATTATTATTATTATTATTATTATTATTATTATTGGGTTGTTATTCTCACTATAGTTATCTGTCAGTTATCACTGTAGGAACAGAATCTCATAACGAGATGGCTTTTAAGTCAACTGATTAATGGATTAATTCTGGTATTCATTTGATTTCTGTTGCTTTGTTCGCAAATGTGAAATGTATATATTGTGTAAGTAGTCGTCATAAAGTAGTTCTAAGACAATGTTCAAGATTTACAAGGTATATACAGAGAGGTTATTTGAGTTACGGGCCGTCAAAGCTAATCATCAAGGCTGTCTAATGCATGTGCAGATAGCAGATTGTTATTAAATTGAGGTAATCTTGTCAGGTAGTGGCTATGCTTTCGCGTGTTACTGAGTGCTTTCATTGTGTGTACATTGTGTTAATAGTTAGTTACGCCACTACACAAAAGTGTTGAAGAAGGGTTTTTATGTACGATACATATCTGAAAACATGTTATTGTAGAGAAGTGCTAATTCGTGTTCCAGGTAGAGAAACTGTTCACAAACTTGTTAAAATGTAAGAGAAGACAGATTCTCTTAATGACGAGAAACGCGTTCCGAACGGCCCTGTTCTTAAGGAAGAACATTTAGATGAAATACAGGAATTTATGCAACTCTTGTGACATAAGTTAGTGGTTATTATTATAAATTTTAAATACAGAATCATTTTATGCTTTTGGTAAAAATATAAATACTAGCTTCACACGCAGAGGTTCCATCTTACCGGTTGCCGCTGCTACGAGCAGTGACTTCCCCATGAGACAGTCGCGCGTAAACCTCGCTGTATGTTGGTTGAATTTACGTATATTTAACTTCAATTTCTAGTAATTTACTTGGTAATAAACAAGCTTTCTAAACGTATGTACAAAAAGTAATTTTTCTTTGATCTGTGCAGTATTTCAGAGCTACTTGCATTGTATTAACCTGTAAACCAGTATTAGCAATTAACTTTGTGATATTTACATTTGATTTACACCACTGACTGGTTCACACTGTATTATGATCTGACTGGTTGGGAGAAAATGCACCTATTGTACCTAGAGTAGGAACCTCTTTAGAAGCTGGGGCTTATGGATTATTTCCAAAAAAGAAACACCTCCATATGTTTTTGGGAGAAGTAATTGCACTTCTGACCAGCCTTAACTTTTGTGAGAAGAGAAATTATGTTAACAAACGCATACTCTTTTTCACAGAGAGTCAACTTACACTTAGTGAGCTTAAAACTGATGCAGTTTTTGGTACTCCATCAAATTATGAGAAATTGATTAGAATATATGTAACATTTTATTCCAGCTAGCTTTAAGTAAAGGGTCCTGTTTGTAAAAATGTCAAGAAAAGCAGGAATTTTGCTCGGACAGCAGAGAGACCGTTTTGGCAGACAATGGAGCAACTGCTTTCTTTTGTTCATTAGGAGGACGGATGCTCGCCCCCGGTCAGGTGTGTTGGCAAAGAACCACGCTGCTAAATAGCCATACTGCCGTTAAGGACGTTCAACTCTTAACTTTCGGTAGCAAGAGAATTTAAACACTGGACGAATCACCGAGTGGTTAAACTCAAATAATCAAACTGGCCAATAATATGAGAATGGCATAAAGTCACAGATAACCTATGAGGATGTCTAAATCCATAGTTGCGGGAAAATAGAGCGTCCCTGCATCATGTGGTCAAGCGAGCCATATTGGGTATTTAAGGACGTGAAATCGCCCTTTTCGAGGTCTTTTACTCTGGGCACTCTGGTTTTTTCTCGTCATTCTGGTCCTACAAGTATTCAGCATTCAGAAATCATAGAATGTATTGGAACATCGATGTTCGAGCGTCACCTCTGCTCGGCACGTCTTCCCAGCAGTCAGAAAACATACTGCTAGTCAAGCATTACAGCTCCGCGTGTCTGCCCGACGTCTCATTACTGCGGTCCGAACAGAAACGCCATGGGATTCACTCTTTGTTGAATAAAGGACGTCAACTTGCAGATAACAAGGTGTTCTCTCTGGTCAATACATTACCTTTAATTCCCTTCACTCAACCCGGCACTACCAGGTCCCGAAAACCAGCTACATCCCTGTAGATCGACGAGAAGAGCTATTGAGTGGTGAGCTGCATCGCAAATAATCAAAATCCTATCACCATTCTTCCCGCCACCTATAACCCGTTCAAACTTTGGCTTACCAACGTGGGGCTTTATAATCTGCGAATATATTAAAACTCCCACTAATAACACCTTCAAATTCCACCAAGTTAACTCTAGACCTGTATGGGAATGTCTCCAAGCTGTCATTAATATTTCTACAAAGAATCAATTAGAACTTTGCAGGATGCTGAACATCAGCGTACGGAAGGTAATGAAGCGGCAGGTAAACTGACAAAAGAAGGAACTATGATTGACTTCATGACCTTTCTGCGGTATCAGCAAGAAAACTACTGGAACCGCAGTATGCCAATAGACTAAGAAAGAGCAAGTAAGATTGAAGAACTTTCTCGGTCAAGAACTGGAGAAAATTCTTATTGAAACATCTGACGACGATATCCTAACTAAGAATCAGTAGAGACAGAAAGCAAACTAAGAAAGATATTGGAACTGGACTTTTGCCATTCCGGGAACACTTTCGAACGATAGGACTCCACCATGGAACTCTCAAATGCCGTTTGTATGAAGAGTCTGATGAGACTGTAAACCAATCTTACCAGAATGTGAAACTCTGGAAAGACAAAAACACTTCTATTAGAATACAATGATTTAGCAGATGTAATTCCTAAACTATAGGAAAAATTCTCTAGCTCACGAAAGCCCTAGATCTGAATTGACAAGTTAGGATAAGAGAAGATCCTTGTGACTTAAGCGCCAAGGTGTATTATTTATACACACCAAAAATCGATCAAACAAAAGTTATATTTTGCTTGTCGTGTGCAGCTCCTTAGGTAGAAAACTTAAACATGTATCGAATATCAGCAAGTCTATTCATGGAAATGTAGACACTGGTTGAATACACAGATTATGTAATTACTTAAAGCAGTTATCTTTGGTAAAAATATGTTTTATCTTGCAATTAATAGGCATAGCTTTATTGATTGAGCCTTTCATTGTACTGCATGTCAAAGAAATAATTAAAAGGATCGAAAGTAGTGGGTATAATGAAGAGGAAATACATAAAAATGGAGATGAAAGTCATTGCTTCAGTGAACGTCGTTAAATTTATCTTCCTTCTTTTATATTTCTGTCGAAAGAAAAAGATACTTGTATTTTTACAGCTCTTCGTGCCTGTCTCGGAATGCCATTAGGGACAGGCCTTGCTCTAGAAGAACTTATGTGGAACACTAAAAATATGTTATCCAATCGGAATATCCAGGTTAAATTCGAGGACGTTTATTCAAATGAACTCATTGCAAAATATGACTTTTGAGAAAAAACAAGATTATATATATTTATTTATCTATATTCCTCCAGTTTCATTAAATTGTGCTGAATATAAATGCGCCGAACGGAATATGCACTTATCTAAATCTGCCACTGCTTACGGTCGACTGCTAATAGGGAACGAATGACATAAAGTAGTGGCGTTTCTAATAAAAAATAACATTGTTAAAGAACACGTATATTTGGGAGCACCTAACACTAACGCTCATTTTTCCTAAGGCCAACCGTTATATTCGTTATAGCAGAAAAGCAGTTAATATTTTTCACAAATCATTTCGGAACATCAGCAGTAATATAAATCTGACAACTGTAGCGAAGCACAATGTGCTACTTTCATACAAATTTCCTTTACAAATTGCATTTTCGTTGCAACCGTCCTTACCATGACATCGCCAACGTGCACCATATACTTCGGAACGCAAAACGCCATACTTTTGGGAAGACTTAACACGCATAACCCTGCTAAATCCAGCAATTAAAACCATTTTTAAGCAATAAGAAAGCAAAAGATACTTTACACAATTTCATAGCTCATGACATCACTCCATCTGCTTGTATTGTCACTGTCATAGATGGCACCACAATGATGGAGGAAATGCTGAATTACGGTTTGGCATTTCCCATACGTCAACTAAAGCTAACTTAACAACTTATTCATAAACCGACACGTTCTAATATATTTGTATATATTTATTTACACAAACGACTAATATGTTGAAACCTTAATGCCCTATTGGAAACAGAAATAATAGAAAATAAACCATTGATTTATCTCTAAGACCATCCATTATTTGGTACTCATAGTGTTTTTATTACGAAACGTACCGGGTCTTTCACGGTTTATTGCCCGTTTCGCGGCAGCTGGTGAGTCGACAGTCAGAACGTAAACTCTCGGCAAAGCGGATGTAATATTCACGCATCTATTTCCAGGTCTCGCAATTATAACTACAGTTAAATTTAAAATAAGGACGTGTCTTATGAACAGGAAATGTTGGAAATGTTGTCCTGCTGCATCTAAACATTTCAACCTTTCTTTTTTTAGAAAACTGTCTGTTATACGCACAAGTTCATCTTCCGAAATTGAGTCAATTCAAATTTGAAAACATACAACACCAGTGTTTTCCAAAAATTGCAGGCAGCTGATCTTGACATTCGGATAAATTTCTATATTTCGGTGTTATGAAACACTTTAATTATCGATTTTTATTGATAATCAACAATAATTGTTGATCCATGCGTAGTATTTTTCCGGGTGAAGCATTATTTCATATACGTGGTCACGATTCGACGTAAAATAACAGGAATTGTAGTACAGAAAAACCCAATTTTATGCATGAAATTCCTTTGTATGACAACAAAATTGACGTATTGTGTGCATTAATTGTATGCATAGTAAAAAGGTACATTTTTATATAGCCATAAATATAGAATGATACAGACATTGAGTCTGTAATTGAGATGTAATTAAAAAATAAATTTTACAAACGTTTCGTGAACAACATAAATATAGAAGAAAAGGAAGCAATATTTTTTTGAATTGTTTATTTCAAATTTCTCAGGCCATCAGCGTCACATTCTATTTAGGGCGTGAAACGGCCAACAAATTTTGTTCACAGGCCTCTTCTTTCAGACTTGAGGTTCTTTATCGTGCCGTAAATGTACGACAAGGGACCCACAGCTTTACTTCCCTTCCGAAGGAAGTCATACTTAGGATTTTTACGCCTCGAAAAAATCCATCGATCCTGGCCGGGTTGGAACCCGCGACAGGAAGTAATATGAAAAACATAGTAATACCATAACTTCTCGACAATTTTGAAGTTGGTTTTTTAACGTTTCTAGAGTTTTGCAACTATCACAATATACGGGTTCAGTTCCCAACAGGACCGTCCTCTCTGAATCTGAGGCTTTTCCAGGTTTTCCTCAGTCCTCATAAATGGCAAATGTAGTGGAGGTACTTATGCATGGAATGCTTCCACTATTAAAAAAAATCCTTCCCCAGCTTATCATTTTATCTTATGAATCATCAGTATCCATCGCCAATGATGCTTCAGCAGTAAAAACGGGCGTTAAACACTATTAAAAAGGCACAATATTCAGCACTGTACGGAGGTACTTAAGTGTTTTATACGAGCTTATGGAACAATGACGCAAAAGAGCCCACAGTCCGAAGACAAGATACCTGGACGAAATCGAATCTAAGCAACTTGTTTCAGAAAGAATTGCTACCTGTGCCTACTCGGTAATAATTGGTCACTTAATGCCTAAGACAGTTAAATGCTTAACAAAGAATGCATTTTGATATTTGTCTTATTAAGTTTCAAGCTTTATTCATTCGCGCACAAACATATATTGTTCACAGTCATTCATGTTTTATTGTAGATATTTAACGTAACTGATAGTTTGTTTAAATAATTTATACGTAAAAGCATGAACTAGGTAGACATTTGTGCCCTAAAATTGAACTATAGCGTTCCTTATTAAAACTTATTAATTAACTGTACATCTTAACATGAATAAGTGCATTTTATCATTAAAATATTTACAGGATATATTTATTTAAATAATTAAAAACAAGAAAACTTAAAGTGCCACCTAACCCTTCGTGAAAAACAAAATAATTGATAACCATAAAGGGGAGATGTGGCAATTTTTTTCGTTTCAGTAAAATTTATATTTAAGCTTGGCTCCGCTAGTGAAGTTGACAAGATAAAGTCGTGATTGCAGGAAGCGAGACGAGCAGCGGTATTGAAAGCATGGTATAGTAGCGTAATAATGCTATAACGATGTGTGCTTCTAACATACACACACGTTCAATATATGAGGAAATTTAGAAAACACTCTTCACAATAGTATATATAACAGGAGAAATTATCACCGAACAATATATTACAAATCAATTATAAATCTTGCGAAATTATGTATCAACTTTTGCCTGTTGCTTAATTCTTCAGCGGGAACAAATGTAATCAAAGCTTCAATGAGATGATATTTCCACAGCGAAAGACGTAGTATGGCGTAGATAGTTATTAAGTTCGGTAAAGTAAGCAGAAAGTAAAAATATATATGCAATCTTCTTCTACTTCTACTACTATGACACCATAGCCCAATGTCCTCGGTTTCCTTTCTAAGAAACAGATTACAGCGCCAAGGAGAATTTAGTTACGCCTATTTTCCTATAAAGCGCATTGTGGTGGATCATCAGTCCATCGCCATACAGACCGCGACGGGTGGCCGAGGTCGTTAAGGTGCGGACTCCTGAGCGGAAGTTCTGGGGTTCGAATCCCGCTTGAATTGTCCTCCTTGACAGGATTTTCCAGATTTTCCTCAGTCCTCATAAATGGCAAGTGCCGGAGAGGTACCCAAAACTTAGGCCTGGAACTTTTTCTTCCTTACAAAAATGCTTCCCAATTTATTATTGAATCTCATGTATCACCAGCATCCACCGCCTATGGCTCAGCAGTAAAAAGGGCATTAAACACTATTGAAACAATCGCCATATAGTAAGGAATTACGGCATTACTTGGACCTAAAATTACTGATAATTTTATCCAGGGACCTTTTTTTTTCAGGTTCTTCTTTACGTACTGAAAAATTCTTTTACTTCAGCCAGGATCGATCCCACAAACCTACCGTTTCGAGGCAAACGCGTAACCCCGAGAGCAATAAGGCCTACATATACTATGTTATGCAACACAAATATTCGTTTAAATTACATAAAATGTAGAAAATCTTCTGCATCGAGCTTAAATTTATATAAATGAAAGATTCACAGACGTGACATGCATCACAAAACATTAAATTTCGGAAATTTACTCTGGTTGTCTTGGAATACGGCAATTTTAATAGCAAGAAAACATTGCCACTCTGGATTTCTTAAAGTATTCAGATGCATATATATATATATATATATATATATATATATATATATATATATATTTAACGCAAATCAGCGGATATCACAATCTAAACGTTCATGTTTCCAAGTTTCGAGGTCTAATCCATAGGGAATTTTTAAAAAATGAATTTGGTAGATAACTTTTTTTGTCACCTCTTTGGTCCAGTGGTTAGCGTTGCCGACTACTGGCCGGAAGCCCGAGTTCGATTCCTGGTGCTTGCTTAGGAATTTTTCTAAGTTAAGAAGGCCTGGAAGGGGGTCCACCCAGCCTCATGAGGATAATTGGGGAGTTTCCTATTGGACAGGTGGCGTTCTTTGATCTAAGGAGCTGTGTGATAGGTATGATAGACGATTGGCGAGGTGCCGGCATGCTCATCACATGCATCCCGCGCAATATTATCAATTAAGTCGTGTTATGGAAGCAGAGGATGCAGAGGTCGCTGCAGCAGGCCAAGGCTCACCAGGGCCATAGCGCTAATGAGAATTGCTTGATTTGTTTTATTTATGGACGCTCTTTAACATCTTATATTGCGCTCAAGGGCTGACCTTTTGTGCCTGTACCCCAGTCAATGTGAACACCTCCGGAAGAAGAGAGAGGTAAGCAGGGGTACCAGGCAGCCAGGATCCACGGGCGATAAGGACGGGTGTAGACGGGATTCGTAACATTGTTCCCAGATAGATTACACCAATGTCGGCGCAGTCCCATCCAAGGAACTTCAGCCTCTCAGATGGGCAGTTTGCGTACCAGATGCGCAAACCACTGTCACAACGCACCAGTCATCTGGCCTGGACTTTCAACATGTATCAAGAGAAATGGAATTATGGAATGGAAGAGCCGAAAATTCGCGGAAAGTAAAGAGCTATTCTAGCATTTGAAAACTCCCAAGGTCAGAATGACTGGTTACAAGAGTTTTGCACCCAGAACCTTCCGAATGCGTTCCCTATGCGTTACCGCTTGAGTCACCGCGCTGTTACCGCAATTGTAACACATTGCGTGGCTGCATCGTACGGTTAAGTCATAAAGCAGATAAAATGTATTGACTTATGGTGGTTTAAATCTTTCACTTTACTGAAATAATATTGAGAGCTTCTTGTGCTCTTTGTGTGGACAGGAACGACAAATAACAGGAACAGCTGTACAATTATTATCCTCTCGCACGGCAATTTCATAATCGCTGCTACTACCGGGTTACGTGCACGGTTCATTGCCTCTAAGGAAGCCGAAATTGAACTAATCAAATAGTTCTGACACTTCTGTTAAAACCAAATCGAGAACTAACTGTAATTCCATTGTGAAATGGAGAAAATCTCTTGAAGTCTTTTATAAAGTTTCCGTTCTTCTAGGACGTCTGGTCTTATATTATACATGACTTCTTAGAGATTTACCTTAGAGATAAAAATCTCCAAGGATTTAGTCAGAAAATCTTTGTCCAATCATCTTTGGACTTGAAGATAACAATTAGCAACAATAACCGTTGCAGAAACTTTTAATCACACTCTTTGTAGTTAATAGACTTTCACATTCAACAATCACCTGCTCACTCGGACCGCCTAATACTTTTCGGGCATGCGTGTCCACAATGGGAAGAAATGCTACGCTAGTGGTTCTTTCTAATTGTATTTAATATAATTTTGGTTCACATCAGCTACAATTATAATAAATAACACGACTCTCTAAAACATGCAAGAAGACTTGAATATTTCCGGAAGGGAAAAAAAGGGGGTTTTAATGCACTGATATGATATTAAAATATTTACTCTGTTTTATATGTAATAAACAATCAAAGAGAAAGTACGGATTGAACTATAAGCAGAAAAAAAGTAATGTAATATTATTTTTTAAGAATAGCTGGCAACGCAGAGTGGTAGAGACAAAGCGGAAATGAATATGGCAAAGAAAACTGAAAACCATTAAAGTAATTGCAAACGTAATAAGAAATTATAAATATAATTAATTATGCTCAAATAACCGAATTTCAGAAGCAATAGCTACAAAACAACATCTCATTATTGAGTAAACTATCATTGCAACAATAACAATGGGCTGAAAGGAGGGAATACAATAGGATTTTCTGTGGAGTGCCATGAGTTCCAATGAACCATCTGGTAGCCACGCATACAACAGTCGGCAACCGTTGACCGCACAAATCCTAGTATTATCGATTTGCAGGCAAATGGTTTAGTGGGATGCGTGATAGTAGAATTTACCTAAACCTTGAACCATTGGTGATAACAGGGGAATAAAAAATGTTTTTGGCACAAATGTAGCTTAAAATTTTACATGCAAGTATGCGCTACTCAGCTTACCTAAAATATAATATGTACGTGTTTGTTTCCGTTCGATTTTTGCCATTCGGAACTTTCTTATTTAACCTTTAACATGATTTTCAAACATTCTTGTAATACACCGTCTCTCATACCTCTTTTCCATGCAGAGAGTTGCACCGCCACAGGTGACCGATGTCGTTAAGGCGCGGACTCGTGAGCGGGAAGTCTGGGGTTCGAATACCACCAGGACCGTCCTCCCTGACTGGGTTTTTTTCCAGGTTTTCTTCAGTCCTCATTACTGGCAAATGCCGGGGAGGTACCCTAAACTTTGGCCTGCTACGCTTCCTACCTTAAAAAATATCTTTCCTAATGTATAATTTCATCTCATATATCATCAGTGTCCACCGCCTGTGGTGCCTCAGTGGTAAAAAAGGGCGTTAAAGATTACTCAAAAAAAATCAGAGAGTTGCTAGTGGAAGCGGTTCTCTTGATCACCACTGTTCTCTAGCGGCATGTGAGAATTGCGCTGTGCGTTTGTATAAGTCATAGAAGCTTCATTAGATAAAGATTTAAAAATAAGTAATTATATTCAGTATATTTGTTAATAACCTTAATAATGGATTATTCTTCAAAGAGCATTTCGTTGAGTAATTTTGTAACACTGCAATTCAATGCATTTATGGAATGAATGTACTAATTTTTTACATAGCACTAGACAGGTAAAGATAATTCCATGATGACGAGGCTGAGATTTGCAGTTATTACACAGTAATACACAGTGAGGCAGACCTGGCTTCATACAAATAAAAAGTCACATTAGGGCACAAAGAAAAAACCTAAATCATGTTGGAAAAAAGACAAAACCCCATCGAAGGAAGATGTGTGGAAGAAGAGTAAAGAAAAACGCAGACGGATGGTAGTAGGAAAGAGATATTTTAAAAGTGCATCAAGAAAAAGAGACGAACGATAAAAAGGAATGCAGGAAGCAAAAAACTTAAATAACAAAATAAGGCTAGAAGAAAAGGAGATTGAAGGAAGGTGTGAGGGCATGAGGACGCGAAGAACAAGAGCAATACAATTACAAAAATATGGGGGAGGGAGGGATATGGAGTTAATGAAGGGGTGTGGTCACAATTCCTTTCGGTTTTGGCTGCGCCCGTCTCTTAGCGGACTTTGTAACGGTACGGAGTTACAGAATTTTCTGCTTTCCTTATACGTCTGGTAAGTCTAGCAGCTGTATGACGGGAACTCGAATCGTTATTATTGTTATACGTAATATCGGAGTAATCTCAATGTTGCGTTATGTTGAAAAAATGCGGTATTTCTGGTATCTTTAGAATATTCACTGTTAACGTAGATATAACCATGTGATTGTTACGCATTCTCATCATCTCAAAGAGCTTTCCGTGGTCAGCGAGAACCAGAATCTGTTAAAAATGAAAGGCGATGCAAAATTTAGATTTTTCTACCATTAAAAGTTAGACATCAATTATTCACGTAGTTTACTGCTCTGTGGACTTCACACCGCCACGGGTGGCCGAGGTCGTTAAGGCGCGAACTCGTGAGCTGGAGTTCTGGGGTTCGAATCCCACCAAGACCGTCCTCCCTGACTGAGGTTCTTTCCAGGTTTTCCTCAGTCTTCATAATTGCAAATGCCGGGGAGGTACCCTAAACTTCGGCCTGGAACGTTTCCTTCCTTAAAAAATCCTTTCCCAATATATCATTTCACTTCATGTATCATCAGTGTCCCCCACCTGTGGTGCCTCTGTAGTAAAAACGGGTGTTAAACACCATTAAAAAAATGAACTTCAGCAATGGAGCACATATGAAACATTGAAGCCGTGAATCACGAAAACGAATTTGATGGTGGAGATATCACTTTTCAGCCATAACTTGGTCAGTTAAAGATCTACATAAACCATAGGAAACAATGATCAGATGTGTTCAACCTAAACAAATCAAAATGTGAGGTTCAGTCAAATAAAAACCAGAAACAAAGTTTCAAAATCGCAACAATCACTTATCCTTTGAGACGCATATCCCACTGGAAAGAGAGACGCTGAATGTCTCTGTGAAAGAAATCCTTGTGTTTCTGCTGGAAATAATGCTGAACTGTGTTCTGAATGATGTGAATCGTTTGAGGGAAGGTTTCAATGTCCTGAAAACGTGAATTCACACTGGGACATTTTGTTGGGCCTCAAGGTGACTGCGTCAGCATTTTACATCTGAGTAGCTCCAGTTTGGTGAGAACACTGGCATTGTAAAACGAATTCATCCGAAAGCAGTATTGGCCGTTCTACTTCATTGCTTCAAGAATTTGCGGCATAGCACCCTATATTTACAGTTATGCTGCTACTTCCAGAAACTTCATAAGAAATGCGCCGTGTTGATAAAAAAAAAATGCCATCCTTGCCTCCCATTTTTCCAATTGTACGACTTCTACACTGCCACCAGTGTTGTTCGATTCGTACACTATGTCACGTCACCGGGAAGGTCGACTACGTTGTCTGGTGTGTTAACTTCCAATGAGACGGAACCCTCCACGATCACCAACATATCTCTACAACCATGTTCA
The DNA here is from genome assembly GCA_030762175.1 of Metallyticus violacea. NCBI lineage: Eukaryota > Metazoa > Arthropoda > Insecta > Mantodea > Metallyticidae > Metallyticus > Metallyticus violacea. The sequence goes on along the minus strand of CM060846.1, from coordinate 213,326,777 downwards.
TTCCATTTTTAAATGACAATTTCATAAATACAATATTTAGTGGCCGTTTTAACTATAGAGAACACACCTTTTGCATGAGGAGTCTTAGGCATGTTATTCCAGCAACAACCAAATTTGGTATTACAATTAAGAGTAATAAGAGTAAAATAAAATCTTAAAATGTAATTAAAATCTGGAATAGAAAGAACATGCTGGCTAATAAGCTAACTGTACATCACATTTCTTCTTTGGCAGATAGATGGTAGTTACATTTTGCCTATACAATGATGTTGTAGGTGCTAGACGATAATTAAGTTGATAAGGCAGTTGACACAACGCTATATATTGAGTATGTGCGAGAAACTTTCCCACTTCCATTTGCCGCAAACTTTTATTTCCGTATATAGGACCGAACACAAGTCACCGTTATTAAAGTGAACAGTATCGCCACCCATCGAGGGGTCGGTCCTAGTGATGTAGCGGTAACCATACCTAAACCCGAAATTGCGAGTTCTATCCCTGCCAGAATCGATGGATATTTTCGGGCGTAAAAATCCTAAGTATGGCTTCCTTCGGAAGATAAGTAAAGCCGTGTGTCTCATGTCGTACATTTAAGACATGCATAAGAACCTCAAGCCTGAAAGAAGAGGCCTCTGAGCAAAATTTATTGGCAATTTCGCGGCCTGAATTGAATGGGACGCTGATGACCTGAGATGTCAAAGAGTGTCTCTAAATAAACCAAATCAACAACTCATTGAAGTTGACGCGATTTTATCTATATCGTATCTATCGTTTGTTGGGGCCTCGCTTTATGCAGCAAAGTGGTCCTGGATATCGGAAGCTGAATACGCTAAAGGCTTTGAAACGGATTATCTTTTCAAAAAGACAGTTATGCGAGACAGGCTTTATAGCATCTAATTTTTTTTTGATTCACGTATGCAACTGTGCTTCCGAAATGTGGTTTGTTCTTTTTGTAAGTTGTTTTGCAGTTCGTCAAATTATCTCAGATTTGATTTATATAATCATTGTGTATTTTCTTCTGTTAATGCTAGGGTATATTTCGTTTTCTTAATTTTTAAGATCGTGTATATCTGCTCTAGTTTACCGATAGCCGATAGTATTACCAGTGCTTTGACTTACCTGCATTGAATGGGACGGAGTGGCGCATGCTCAGCTGCCGACTACTAAGATCGTTCTATTGCGTAAAGCGGGGACCAAACAAATGAATGGCATGGTGCATATTTAATATGAAAGATATTTGGAAGGCACTTATGAGACACTAAACATTGTAAACATATATTTTATTTATTTTGGTATTCAAAATGTTTTACATGGAATTCTGAACACTTCGTTTGGGTAGCTAAGATACCGAAAGGTTAATAAATTACTACTTAATAAATTATTACTTCAAACCAAATGGCAACATTGACTGAAAATGAGCATTTAGGTTGTTAGTAACGCAGTTATTATTTCTTTTCTTTACTTTCAGTATTTTTTCTTTTCGTTTTAAACACTCTAGATTGATTTATCTGAAAAGTGCTATTTTTCACTATAAGTTCCTTGCAAAATCATGGTTTTGCTTCACCTAGATGCCAGAGGTTAGTACCATTGCAGTCTGTTTCACTGTTTCACTGCGGCTATGACTCTAAGTTGCGTCAAATAGGAGACTAAAGAGAATAAAGTAAGAAGGTTAAAGATCTGAGCTGTAGGATGGATTAGGAAGGATAGCTCACCGAGGCTTAGTCATCTTGTCTCCCATGTGCAGAATTACGGTGTTCTTTTTCGACCAATTGGCTCACTCTTGGAGTTTCTGGAAAGAAGAGCAACTATAAATGTCGTACGCGATGCCGCAATACTCTCAACGTTTCAGGGAAGATAAAGTCAGATAACGTAGAACTGCTGTTAGATGGTGTCATTTTGCACTGTCAAAGTAGTTCCCATCAAACTGCAGCAATTCAGGTGGAAAGTGATGAAGCATCCACCTTACAGCCCTGATATTTCTACATGTGTCCCCGTTTTCGTCAAAAGCAAACTATTCAGGTCGGACCAAGACGTGCAAGACGCAGTTCAACAATATTTCCAGCAACAATCCAGGACTTCTTCTCTCTCCAGCGTCTCGATTTAGCAGTGGGTAAGCATCTCAACAGATAGTTGAATGAAGAGTTTTGTGCTTTTCTATCAATGTTCGGTTTTTAAATTACTTATTCTCGAATGACATTCACATAAGAAAAATATATTGATATGCCCTAATTTTCTGTTCCAGCGACGCCTGTCTTAAACAGTTAAAGAGTTTCTTACGCCAAAATATTCAGAATTTTCAATTTTAAGATGCGACAACTCAGATGTAACTGATATATTTGCTCTTTAGAAATAAAATTTGCACGCTCGTGCGTGGATTACGTCTCGGCTAATAAGCGTACCGAAGTCGGCGGCTGCCGTACTTCAACCTCTCTTCCCCTCTTTGCCATGTGTTGCTTTCTGCCGGTCTCAGGACGGTCATCCCGAAGGCGGATGACTCCTAGAACAAGGAATTTTTATGTGCAGTCGTTATATTAAATTCGAACAATATTAATGTGTGCCTACGATTTATTAGGACATTTTTTCTCTCCAGAACTGCAATTCACAAAATTATGTACAAATTTAATGTATTGGTTCAATGAAAAACACGAACGAAAACATTGTCAAAAACGTGTTTAACATTGAGAGAGTGACAATTCGAGTATCTTCTATAAAAAAGCTTATTCACATTTTAGGAAGCTGTGTTTGAAGTACCTGAGCCACTGACTAAAGAATGCCTACTAGTCGGGACATAAAACGTAATACGTAAAAGGTTTCTCATTAAACCCAGTACATAAATTTAGACAGTATTAGCACATCCAACATTTGAATCAGACTTTTTACCACAACCTCGTTTTTAACCTAACAGATTTTAAAAACTTTATACAGAATTAAACTGTTTAAACAGCGACAGAAAGTTTTAGTTCCAAGCTACTTCATAGAGACAGTGACTTTAACAACTATTTGTCTGAAGACAACTAAATAATATTTCGTTTAAAATTTGCTGTGATATGGAGTATCTTGGGCACATAAAGAGTGGTTTATTCATATATTTATTGAAACTTAGAATTTGTACATTTGGAATGCAAATTCCAAAGCTAGTGATGCATAGAAGAAATAAGCTAATGTGTGATGAAAGTTTAAGGAATTCGGAAAAAAAATGTCACGTCAGCATTATTCCAAAATGGAAACACTTTATTGCAAATTCATTTATAACACGACAAGTGTTAAAATGAGGATATCAGCGTATGTAAAATGTTATATTGGATCAAAAACTACATTTTGAGTTGGAAAGCACGGAAAATGCATTCTGGGATAAAGTGGAAAGGAGGGAAATCATTAAAGAATTTTGGCGTTTCCCTGCAAAGATTTCTTCCCCATCAGGATTTTGAAGCTAAATTCGAATATTCTTTATAGGGGTGTTATTATAACCAAAATTAGCAGTTAAATACTGACGAAGCTTGAAAAATTCCATAGTGTATGTGTAGCTTGTAGTAAAGTGTTGAGCAAATGGTTTGATAATATTGCTCTGTTTGTGCAACTTTTCAAAAACATTATATTCAGCATTATAGAACTCACCCTTTTAAATAAATGATCTTTAAAATGTATTATAACGGGTCATCGACAAGTTCCTCTCCACTCGGGTGATGTGCACAGCAAAGGAGAAAGTTGAGACTCCTACATTTCTGACATTCCTTCCTTCGAAACCGGTTTTAGCAGGTAATCCGCTCACCGTTACTAAGGATTGGACTTTAGAGCCTTGGTGGTCAGTGCATGGTCAGTCTACAACCCGAATTTGCTTCCCTAGTGAAAACTGGGGTATACAGTGGCTGCCGATAATCCTTTAGTAATCTTCCATGAAAAAATTGTATCATTATATTGTTGCTGTTCTTAAAACTTAAAGCTATTTAATACATTTTAATCTTTTCCGATTTTGTTTGCTTGCGACATATACTTCTTCGCGTTTGATGAATTGCAAAAGTGTGATGCAACGCATGACAGTGACATGTTAATACATAAAACTGGTTATGAAAGCAAAAATAGGCCTTTAACATAGATGATGATGATGATAATAATAATAATAATAATAATAATAATACCCATCGAACCATTATATGTAGTTTATCGAATCTCTGGGCATTACTGTCTATACAAGCAGCTACTGATTACTACAAAAATAAAAGCTAGTGCAGTGATTCATGGAATGTGTTTAATCATATATGGCTTTTATAACAACTGCCTACTGTAAATATATTTATATAATATAAATGAAAAATTATGTAACACTATTAACAATGTATTAATCTATGACTTTTTCTTAATACTTTATTCTTTTCTGCTTTTCTAGTTATTGTTATTTTAGTTGCATTATATATATTGTATTCAAGAAGTCCCAAGAACGGGACTATTCTGATTAACTTTCCTTAGTCTTGAAAGCAAACCTTTGGTTGGATTCTACTTTGCTACCATTTCATAAATTGCGATTATTATATAACAACACAATAATTAAATGGTACAAAAAGGCACAGCTATGTTTGTCGGTGCTTTGTTCCCTTGAGACGAATACGAATATTGTCTTTGAATATATTTGGTTTTCCAACTTATCTACTTTCCTGTTTTTGTATGCCAAACTGGTATTATTTTCCGCCCACTTTAGTATTATTTTCTTAAAGGTCTACTTCGTTTTGAAAATGAGCTTTGGCCCGAAATATATATATTTTTAGTGTATTTTGTGTTTGTATGTGCTTTTTAAAAATATTGAACAATCTATTCCATGTTAAGAAATATCTTTATAATGAAGGTCATTTTATTTTTCTCTATTCGATATATGAGTCAGTGGCGGTTTGTGACCTCTGTAGAAGGGTGGGCCAGGGGCATGACTACATGACACCTAAGCACAAAAATAGCAGTGTTTACGAGTAAACAAATCTAAATGAAAGTACCTATTTCAGAAGAATATTTAGTAATAATATAACTGTACCTACTCATTTTTTGTAGCTGTAAACTACCCGCCTGTACTTAGTACTGAATAATTTCGCTAATTCTATTTGATTAAAGTTCTGCATGCTGTCGATGTACTCCTTTTGCACGGACAGAACAGCTAATGCCCCGTCGAATTTATTAGGTAGGTCTTAACACATTTCAAAGTACTAAAAGCAGCGTTCCTACTGAATCGTTGCCAGGGGTTGTAACGACGATTTCCAACAACTTATACTCTTCCGAGAACGTGCCCGTTAAACAATTTTGATTCAGAAACGACACAAGTTCACTAATTGTTGCAGTTTTACACATCGTTTCGTTTCCAGAAGCTGTAATTAACGCATTTAAAATTTTCTTTATTTAGCATGGAGTACGCTGATATATTTTCGAAATATGAGAGAGTAAATATATGTTTTGAAATTCTGTGGATCAATAATCCAAAATGGACGTATTACCTTACTGTTTAGGAATCTGTCTTGTAACTGATTCACAATGACGTCATAGATTTATTTGGCATCTACTTCTAATGCGGTTTGACTTACACTAGTTTTTTCTTTGGGGGATCTGTTATCATATCTACACTGCCAGAAGGTATCGAATGTTGCTACACATTATTTCTTAGCTGAGCCCATTGTTCACTGAAAACTCTCAAGAGTTTTTTTTTACTGTTAACTGCTGGTGCATTCCTGGACTGAGGAACAGTGTACAGTATATCAACATGATAAACATGCGCAAAGAAAGAGAAAAAATATGTCGTCCTCAAGTAATTTCTGAAATATATATTTCCTTCTCTATCTTATCCTTCTGGCGTTCTTCTGTTTGCATCTTTTCGAAACATTTTTCTTTCCTCCTGTACAAAATTAATTATCACGGAATTAAAGTTCCATCTTGTGGCACACGATGAAGGGGGACATCCTTTGCAGATCTCTTTTATTAGAGTAGAGCTTATCGGTGATAATGCAAAAATGCACTTAGACCACGGATGTTTTTAAAAAAAATCATTCTGTTTTAACTGTCGAGCAGACAGACTCCTATGAGTATTAAATTCATCTGACTAGCACAACAGGCGACATAAATGGATTGAGGGGAGCACAACAGGCGACATAATGGCTTGAGGGAAGGTCTGTTCCATCAAGATCTGTACTTCTCTCCGACATTCTCTCATAATTGCAGCGCTTTCGTATGTTTGAGCTATAATCTCCTGGTTTAAATGGAACTCTTCTAATTCAGCTGTTGAATACGCGTTAAGCCTCCTGCAGTCAATTCACAAACAGCAATGAATTTTATGGATCTTTCTACCGGTTTACCCCACTAATGCATCACAATATCACAACAAATTGTGACATACAGGCGACATCTGTCGTTTCATCGGCCTGTACACAAATGAAATTTGTTCTTTTTATTTTTTTTTTCTAATTCCATCCCTATAGACTAGGTAAATTGCATCTAACAACTCATTTTGAATTGTTTTAGAAGTATTCTTTGCTACAGTGGCGTCTATTAAGTGATTTTCAAACACGCTATCTAACTTTGCTACATAAGCAACTAAAACCAGAAAAATACCCCTATAATAGAAACTGTTGGTTTCATCACCCTCCCTTAAGGCTAATTCATGAATTCCACATATTTTTAAAATGTATATAACTCTATTTAAGGCATGCTGATTCTTCTCTACAAGTTCGTTGTATCTTTCTATAGCAACACTGTACCCTTCGTCAATTTGTGAACGGATATTTGTCATTCCTAATTTTATAAATTCCACTGCTTTATTCATCTGTTCCGCACTGAGTTCGTGTTTCTTAATCTTTCGTGATAAATGGCTCAAATCAGCGTACCCTGCACTAGACCAAGTTGATTCACCCCTGAACCCTATAAAAGCAAAATAAAGATTTTATCCTTTCACAGGCTGTCAGTGAAAGTGTTTTAACGAACTATAAAGACAAAAATCTTAACTTTGTCCCGTCTTGCCAAGCACGTTTTATAGCATTTGTTGACATGGTGTAATTGTTTGAGTAAAGCCAACTTGCCACTGACAAGCAATGAGGAAGCCAACCAATTTCATACCAAGTACAAAAATAACCTTTATTGAGGTATGCATGCAGTCAGTAACCTCTCAACATCTGGTTCTAAGAAAAGAGTTAATATCGAGCACGGGCCATGGGCTGACTTCCTGCTAGGCCAAGAGAACACAACAATAAGCAAGAAAATGTTAACTCAACTTGTAAATCTTTGCTGGTCCATGAAGGTATAAGTTTAAAGCATAAACCTTTCCGAGTTGGTTCACGAGCTTCCTTTGCCAACGGAGGACCCGCAATTGGCGGGTGAGGGATTGATTGATTGATTTATTTATGGACGCTCTTTAACATCTCAGGTCATCAGCGTCCCATTCAACTCAGGGCGTGAAACGGCCGACAAATTTTGCTCAGAGGCCCCTCTTTCAGGCTTGAGGTTCTTTTTCGTACCGTAAATGTACGACACGGGACCCACGGCTTTACTTCCCTTCCGAAGGAAGCCATACTTAGGATTTTTACGCCCGAAAAAATCCATCGGTCTTGACCGGGTTCCAACCCGCGTTTTGGGTTTAGGAGTATGGTAACCACTACACCACCAGGACCGACATAGTGGGGGAGGAAATGCGCTTATCGCATAAGACACAACTAACAGTTAATCGGTTGTACATCCGTGTTTTCATGCATTTTGGTTTATAAGATGATCAATGGAAGAGAAAACGGTAAATAATTACGTAAATTTCTTTGGGAGAGGGGTCGGCCCCATCTGGCCCTTATTAACGGATCGCCCATTATCAAGCGAGAAGATGCTGGAAGTGCCTCCCTTCATTTTCCATACATTTCTATTTCCCTCTGTGAAATGAAAGACATTTCTACACGACTATTATTTTTACGTTCATCTAATATGTGTGATATACATTTCTTTTAATGCCCCCAGAGATAAAAAATCTCAGGGTGTTAAATCTGGGGAGCGAGGGACCCATATGCTGTTAGTAATGACTGTATCGTCGAATATTTAATGAATTGCGTGAAAGAAATTATGGGTTGTATGTGCCTTTGCAGTGTCCTGTTGGAAAGTCACGAACAGCTATTTCAATGAAATTGAGTTGCAAAATAATCTGCACATACATCCCACGTTTAATTGTTTCTTTAGAACAAATAAGGCCTATTATTCTCTCGCCGCTAATGATGTACCACTCTATCTTTTGTTTGTGAAACAGTTAGGTTTTTTCTGAACTCCGGTATGGGCTGTTTGTGAATTAATATCCACTTAGGTGGAACCAAGATTCGTCCCTAAAGAAAATTAGATTTAGTACAATTTTTCCGCCATGCACACTATTAAAGATGCATTCACAAAATCTTTTCTTGGATGCAGGGTCACCTGGTTTAAGTTCATGGACTTTAGAAATGTTATAGAGTTTTAACTTTAGTGGTGTTTCAGCCGTTTGAACAGAGGAATGGGAAATTCCAGTTTGCTGAGAATGATGTCCAAGTGATTTTTTAACGGAAGGTTCCAGAGTGTGTCTAGTGTTACCTAACTTTTCTTCTGTGAGTATTTACGTGAGTACCCGAGTACGCTTTTTATCAAGAATATTTCCCGTTCCACAAAATTTGTTTACCAATCTGTGAATCGAACTTCGATTTGGAAGTTGAACATAGGGGGATCTCTCATGAAATAAACTCTGTACATCACCAGCCGGATCTGTAACCATGTACGAATCATAATAAATACTATTTAGGGAGTAGAATGCCTGAATTAAGCCACAATTCAGGCATAATAACATAATTAGTAGCTACACAGTCACACCACACACAAGAACACATCCGTATGTTCCTATGGTTAAACTGGTACTGATCTCCCTTTGGGCTCTCTGGCCGCCGGCTTTCAAAAGTGGGACGGTCAACTGCTGCAAATTACTCTTGTAGCAGTTGCGCGAAAAAAAAAAAAAAAAAAAAATCACCCAGTACATATTTATAGGAACTAGAGAATTAGATATAAATACTGAAATATTGGAATATTTATGTGACTATTTCAGTGTTTTATTTATTTTTGCTTCTCTAGTTCTTACACATCTGCACGCATATATGCATACATACGCATAGGGTGTATTTAAATTGGTGTCATATATTTTAGGGACATGTTTCTGGCAACAAACCATTTAAAAAGTTCATGTAAACATATTCTTGAATATGCTTCGTTTCAGATTTGTTAAGACATTTTTGTGCACAATATCTCTGAAGGGTAGTAACTCAAACTACGTATGTTTTATAAATATTTTCTTCTTTAAAATAAACCATGACTTTTGTTTTTCTTTGCTTGATTGTCTTTTATTTTGAAGAGAGAAGTCCTGAGGGGCAGTTATCTTGTGCAAGAACATTCTCACAAACCCACCAACGCTTCAAGGGACATGCTAATTTATAGGGGAGTTTTGAATCCTGGGAGACAAAGAGGGTACAAAACTATGAGATTGTGAAACGAGTTCTATGTAACGTGGGCAAAATTCCATCAAATGGCACAAGAAAATTTGTATTAAGAGAAAGATATAGACAAATAATTGTTTGGAATATTCTGCAAAGAAACCATCTATACTTTTATCACTAGGGCTTGAATTTTTAGGTGCTAAATATCTGGAAAATGTTAATTTGTATGTGCTAAAACCCCTGAAATACGTGATAAAACGCAATAATTATGAATTAGGTTTCAATTATATTATGTCAACATAAACAGCATGGAGTATTTTTATCGAAAGCCTTCCCAACTGCTGAATTATTTTGGTATAATGTGAGACTTATCTTCAAGATATCCATCTAAAATGACTGATAATTATCAACAAACATTAATTTATGCTCGGAAAAAGACGGGAAAAAATTTAGAGCAATTTCCTTTTCTTGCTAGCCGAACAACACAAGAAACGTTATCAGATAGGGTGAAATTCACTATTTTGCCAAACACTTCTCTGTATTTTCTATAACACTGTGCTCTAGATTTAATAAGAATGTGAAGTTTTTCTCCACATCACAAACATATCTCACTGTTGAGAACGGAAGGTTTCCTCTCATTTCATGCTTTTCAATTGTACTGCACAGGAGATCCAAATTTGTGGTGATACAGCTATTCCAAAGCTTTTATTTATACCGTGTCACTTAACATTTGCTAAGGAATTGAAATATCTTTAAATTGTACAACATATTGCTGAAAACGATAACTTTTGCTTCGGACATTGTTAAACATATCAAAAAAAGACAACTGTTTAAACTAGCAGCCATGAAGTCTTAGAAATTTAATGCAAACGAGTGATCTGAGATCACAACTCAAACACTGTTGGTGACAGGACACAACGGCAATAGTTAAGACCACTCCTGGATCACTTGGAAAAATGGTATTCCTGCCAATAGATGGCGTTAGTGTCTATTTTCAATCCTCCCATCCAAGTGGAGGGGAGAAATGTTGTTAATTAAAGAAGCCCAGGAGAAGTCAGTTTTTGTTTGTTTTTTATACATATAATTACAAAAATATAAAATACACAAAATGGTGAATGGTTAAGGTTTTATGTGGAAGGGGTTGGTGGCAAAACTGTGAACTAAGGAGATGGTGGGGGAAGCACTTAGTGGTAATAATGTTGACTAGATTAGATCTAGGAAAATGGTGAGGGGAAGCGGCTGGTGGCAAAATTGTGAAATAAGGAGGAAGTAGTGCCATGTGGAGCATTTGGTAACAAAACTATGAACTAAACAATTGTGAGGTTATGTATTGCTTTTTTTTGAGTAGTGTTTAACGCCCGTTTTCACTACTAAGGCACCACAGGCGGTGGACACGGATGATACATGAAATGAAATGATAAATTCGGAAAGATATTTTTTTTTAAGGAAGGAAGCGTTCCAGGCCTAAGTTTAGGGTGCCTCCCCGGCATTTGCCAGTTATGAGGACTGAGTAAAACCTGGAAAAAACCGCAGTCGGGGAGGACGGTCTTTGTGGGATTCGAACCACAGACCTCCCGCTCACGAGTCCGCGCCTTAACGACCTCGGCCACTGGTGGCGGTTTAGAGGTTATGTTGGGAAGCACTTGGTGCCATACTGTGAAATACATTGAAATAAGGAAGCGTGGAATAAGGTGATGGAAACGGCTGTTGGCAAACTGTGAGCTAAACTTGAGATGAATTACAAACTGGTGGTGATGGGGCCGAAATTGTTAACAAAACGTTTGCTATGCTAATATTTAAAAATTAATTAAAAATAATAATTACAAAATGGTGCAGAAAATGAATAAATACTAATGCTGAAAATAAAAATTAACATTAATTAATAATATTTTGGCATACCTTTAATGAGGTTGATTTGTTCAATAATGTTTAAGGCCCGATTTTACTAATGAGGCACCAGAGGCTGTGGATACTGATGATACACAGTAGGTACATGCAGAATTATTTTCACGGTGATTAAAATAGTAATTACAAAGTGAAGGGATTTTGAACTTCAATGCGGGTGCTAAAACTATAAACTAAATATTTACAGTGGGTATAAGGTTGGGGAACTAAAATATTATGATGACGGTGGAAATAGATGTAAAAATTTCATTGTGAGATTTACAATAATTTTTATTGAAATAATAACAAGCATTGACAAAAATGGTAGTTACGTTATATACTAAAGAGTAAATTGGGTAATTCTTGATTTAATACCAACTAAATAACATGTTGACAAATAAAATATATCGGGTTTGCAAAAACGGGGCGTTTACAATATTTAACTTTGTGAAATAAGTATTTTGCCCAAAAATTAATGGGTTTTAACAAAACAATCAAAAATAATTTCATCCACAATTAAAATATAAAATAAGCGTCGGTAGCTATAATAAAATACTACACTAGTTAGTAAATGTATATTTGTGCAGGGTGCCAAATATTAGAAATAACATATATACCTGTTTTAAGAAAAAATGCAAGCTATGATTTAAAATATTTAACTTTGCAATATAAATAATTTTGGTATTTCAAATACATGTTATGTTACAACAAAAATATTTTTCCCTCTTGGATTTACTCTTATTTATCAAAAGTACATGTTGTGAAATAAAATATACCTGTTTGCTAAAATGAATTATTTAAAATATTCAACTTTCCAAAAAATTGTTGTGTTACAACCATAAATATATTTTCCCCTTTGATTTACCTGTATAACTGAAATATCTCATGGTAGAATGAAAGGTTTACAATATTTACTTTGCAAAAGGAAGTTATGTTCCAAAAAAATTATGTTGCAATCAAAATACTTTCAATCTTACATTTACTTTTATTAACAGAAGTTACATGTGAAATAAAATATACCTGTTTGCTAAACATGTTTAGCAAACAGGCGACCGCCACGGGTGGCCGAGGTCGTTAAGGCACGGACTCGTGAGCGGGAGGTCTGCGGTTCGAATCCCGCCAGGACCGTCCTCCCTGACTGGGGTTTTTTCCAGGTTTTCCTCAGTCTTCATAACTGGCAAATGCCGGGGAGGTACCTAAACTTAGGCCTGGAACGCTTCCTTCCTTAAAAAAAAAAAAAATAAATCCTTTCCCAATTAATCATTTCATCTCATGTATCATCAGTGTCCACCGCCTGTGGTGCCTCAGTAGTAAAAACGGGCGTTAAACACTACTCAAAAAAAAAAAAAAAAAAAAAAGCAAACAGGCGAATGTTTAAATTTATAACAAGTAGGTATGTCACCAAAAATATTGGGCTACAAACAAAGGTAATTTTTCCTCCTTGATCTAATTTTATAAATCAAAAGGAAATAAAATGTATGTTTTCTACCAAAAAAAAAAAAAATGAAAAAAAAGGTTAAAATATATAAATTTGAAAAAAGTGAATGTTACAATAAAAAAATCATCCTTTTTTTAGTAAATTTTTCCTCAAATAGGCATAACAAAGCAATAGAACTAGAGTTTTAGCGTCTTCACGTTGCATGAACTGTCATCTGAGGTGTCACAAGCCCTTATCGCTTTGGGAATAGGAACAAAGTACGAATGTATTTCTGTTATTTTAAAAAAGTTTTGTCATAATCCAAACTTTTCACTCTTTAATTTACCTTGATAAACGTAATGTGCACGTTGAAAAAAACAGGGAAAATAATTGGTTGCAATATTTAACGTTGGAATGAAAAAATTGTTAGAATCAAAAATAATTTCACGCTTTTAAGTAACTTTCCCTCAAATAGCCATTAAAACATTGGAAGTTAGAACTGTAGTATCTTTATGTTGTATCAACTGGTATTTTAGGTGTAACAAACATTTTTCTGTTTGTGAAGTGGCACTAAATACGAAAGTACTTTTGTTATGCAACAAAAAGTATATTTTTGTTACACCAAAATATTTTAAATCTTTTATTTACTTTTATAAATCAAAAGTTCATTTTCAGAAACAAAATATCCCATTTTTCGAAAAAAAAAAAAAAATAGAAAATGAAAAACAACCGTTAGTGTATTTAACTTTGCAAAAAGGATTTTATTTTACAATCGAGATTATTTTCCTGCTTTTAGAACATTTTCATCAAATAAGCATTGCAAATGATTAGAAATTAGGAAGGTAGCGTCTTTACATTGCATAAACTGCAATTTGTAGTGTCACAAACCCTTAACTGTTTGCGAAGCGGAACAAAATACGAAAGTAATCCACCATCATTCTGCTGTATTCAAGAGTCTACGCACAAATCCAACTATGTTGGAGTCTGTCCCCAATGAAATATTACATGAAATTTGTGTTTAAATTGCATTTTAGTAACATTTTTCTCGACCAGGTAAAAGAAAACTTTAGAACTTAGAACTGTAACGTCTTCATATTGCATAAAGTACCACCAAAGGTGTCACAAAACGTTATTTTTATTTTTTATTTATTTACTTATTTATTTATTTTTTTGCAAATTGGAGTATACATGCCCCATTGAAATTGCCCTGATAAATCTATTGGGAACTGAACAAGTCCTGATGTGGCCTAATAATATACGTCACGAGCATGGGAAATGTCTATTGCATTGATATCTCTGGGTCGCGGCGCAATGAAAAATCTGGTCTACTGCATTTAGACCTCCAGGAGACATTTTTCGTAAACAGGCATATGTTATTTCGCAAGTGTAATTTCGGTTCATAAAACTAAATTAAAGATTAAAATAAATTTTCATATGCAACTTAACATCCTTTTGTCTAATATAATCTCTTTTTGCAAAGTTATATATTATAAACGTCTCATTTTACAAATATGTATATTTCATTTTACAATATACTTTCGGTTTATAAAAATTTATCAAAGATTGAAAATATTTTTTGGTTATAACATAACATCCTTTTTGCACAGCATGATTTTCTTTTTACAAAGTATTGTCATCATTTCATTTTAGAAAACATGTATATTTTATTTTTCGACATGTACTTTCGGTTTGTAAAAGTAAATAAACAAGTGAAAGTATTTTCTGGTTGTAATATATCATATTTTTTGCAGAATGTAGCTTCCTATTGTAAAATTAAATATGGTAAACTATTTATTTCTGCAAACAGGTATATTTTAGTTCACAACATGTACTTGCAATTTATAAAAGTAAATCGAAGAATTAAAATATTTATGATTGTAGCATAACATATTTTTGCAAAACATAATTTACATTTATTTCAAAGTTAAATATATTAAATATTAGTTTGATTTTTGGCAAAATAGATATATTTTATTTCTAATATTTGACAACCTGCACAATTATGCATTTTCCAACCAATGTAGTCTTTTGTTAATGTTACCAGCGATTATTTACATATTTTATTCATGAGTGAAAACATTTTGGATTATTTTATTAAAACCTATTACTTTTTGGGTAACATCTTGTTTTTGCAAAGTTAAATATTGCAAACGCCACTTTTTCGCAAACAGGTATATGTCAATATGTTATTTACTTGCTATTAAATGAACAAATATTTACACAATTCACTATTTAGTATACAGCATAATTACTATTTTCATCCATTTATTTTATTATTTCAATATTAATTATTGTAAATATCACAATTAGAATTCCTTTTACTTATTCCACCGTCATCATATATATTAATTTCCCAAATCTATACTCACCGTATATATTTAGTTCATAGATTTAGCACCAGTACTATAGTTAAAATTCCTGTCACTTTGTAATTATTTTTTTTAATTGCTGCATAATAATATTTTAATTTCTAGGTTTTTAAAGCATTGTAGTTTTCCGCCATTTTGTAATTAGTATTTTTAATCCCTGTATGAATGTTTCGCTATATTCGCAACGTTTAGTTGACTTTTTTTGTAACCATCATCGCCATTTTGTAATTCAATTAAAGTTATTTTAAGGTTTTGCCATCAAGCGCTTCAGCTGCAAATTTTCAGTAGTTCCTTTTAGTTTGCAGTTTTGGCATCACTTATGTAGTTCAAAATTTCCTAATCACCGCCATTTCGCATTTCAACTCATATTTTGTTCACAGGTTGGGCAACAAGCGCCTTCCCTATCCATTTTCCTTAATCCCTTTTAAAATGCAGTGTTGCAAACATTATTATGGTCAAATTTCCGCACGTCGCTATATTTGTCGCTATATAAATTTATATTTCTTTTGTTTATATGGAAATGCGGTGTTATAGAAACATTCACAGAGTTATGTTTCGCATTGAGCTCCTTTCTAAGATAGAACAACCAAAGCCTTCGTCTCTACGGAATCTTATGATTACACTTATACTTCATACTTAGCGCAGTGACCCAAAGGTTCAAGAGATTTAATTAATGCTTTAAACTTGCTGGGTAATATCTGAACACAGAATGAGCACTTCACTTGATAGTTATTAGTGAGAATATACTTTAGTTTATTCTTTTAAATTATCTTAGGGCCAGTTGTATAAAGAGTTAACTTGAGTATAGGGTGTAAAATTAACTATCAATTACGCTTGAAAATTTCGGCAGTACAAACATTAATTTAAGATTGTTTCGTCATAACCTGAAATTAAATTTAATGTGCAAAATGTCACAATTTAAAACACTAATTAGAGTTTAGTTGTTGTTAAATAAAATATTTTTCAGAGTACAGAATCATAACAACTTTATTTATAAATAAAATCTTGATTCACGTTTGTTTTAATTTCATGTAGATACATTTTTGAAGTTTTTTCAACGTTTCAGTTTGCATTTCCGCGTAATAACAAGAGTTACGTTCAATCCAGGGTTATATTAGGGTAACGTTACAAGTGTTATATTGTATATATTTCTTTACGGATTTATGATTATTCCGACACATCATCCAATGATGAATCTGCCGTCCTCCTGGTGTACTTCATGAGAGAAATAATTCATTCCTAGAAATGAGTGACAGACAATTGCAAATGCGATTTCCTTAGCAAAATATGTTGTGGAAGATTTTAAACAGATGTTGCGTCTCCGATTACAATAACGAACGAAACGAAATCATTTTTGAATTCAGAGATTATGATACTGCTGACTTTAAGGTTCCATGCAACACGGACCTTCAAAATTTTTATTGGAGATATATTCAAAGTTGGGAAAAGAACGACAAGTAGAACCATCCAAGAAAACTACTAGAACAATTGCAGCTCTGATACTTCGGTTCATTAAAATGCTAACCGAAGAGAGCGATATAAGGAAAGCGCTGCTAAGTTTCTATAATACTTGCAACTTTCCTGCAGTTTTAGGTGCTAGAAACTACTCTCACATATCTATTATATTGCCTGGGGGTAATAATGCAAAAGTCTTCAGAAATCGTCTTGACTGGTTTTCTTTGAATGTCTAAGCAGTCTGCATTTCGAGCTTCGTTTTCAGAATGTTGTTAACCGCCACGAGTGGCCTAGGTCGTTAAGGCGCGGACTCGTCTGGGGTTCGAATCCCACCAGGACCGACTTCCCTGACTGGGGTTTTTCCAGGTTTTCCTCAGTCCTCATAACTGGCAAATGCCGGGGAGGTACCTTAAACTTAGGTCTGGAATGCTTCCTTCCTTAAAAAATATCCTTCCCAATTTATTATTTCATCTCATGTATCATCAGTGTCCACCGCCTGTGGTACCTCAGTAGTAAAAACGGGCGTTAAACACCATTAAAAAAAAAAGAATGTAATTGATGGGCAGGATCTGCACATGATGGTGATATATCTGTGAGTTTTAGAATACGTGCATAATTTGAGGTAGGAGAATTTTTAAAGGAGCACTCCAAGGAGACAGGGTCTGTCAGTTATTCCATCTTATTAACAACCATATTGCAGGACTAACAGAACGAGAATATAATCACAACCCATAGGGAAGCAAGATCAGTTATTGAAAGGGCTGCTGCTATAGTAAAAACACAAGTTCCCTGTTTGAGGATGAAACTCTGAATCAAATTGCATCCAGTTCCTCCCATTGTAGTTGCAACATTTGTGCTGCACAATATACTCATCAGTATAGACGATAGCATCCCTGAAACTGATTATAGCACTTTTAGAGGAAAGAGGATGTATTAGGAACTTCTTATACCGGCTGGTAAGCAGCTGAACGAAAGAGCAAATACTATATTGAGAACACCAATAATTAGAAACACGTACATGTTTATATTTTTCCCTTTCAAATGAAAGAATGCATAGTATTTAACTCCCGTTTTTGCTACAGAGGCACCACAGGCGATGGACACTAATGATACATGAGATGAAATTTTGGGATAGGATTTATTTTTAAGGAAGAAAACGTTCCAGGCCTAAGTTTAGGGTACCTCCCCGGCATTTGCCATTTATGAGGACTGAGGAAAACCTGGAAAAAACCTCAGTCAGAGAGGACGGTCCTGGCGGGATTCGAACCCCAGACCTCCCGTTCACGAGTTCGTGATTTAACGACCTCCGTCACCCGTGGCGGTTTTCCCTTTCAAGTGTTACATGAATTAGAATATATATATATATATATTGTTTTGCAATTACTTATTAGTGCAAGAGATCGTGTTATTATAACAACTTTTGCATTTTCATATCCCTAATTTCAATTAAATGTTCAAAATTTTCATTTTTAATTCATGTTAAAAAGACGGCCTAATATCTTCTGCCTTCGTCTCTTTAGGCACTGACCGCTTTGGTGGACAAGTATCTGGTCTGTTCACTGCTACCTGCAAAATAATTGTATAATGATACTTGTCATAATAAAAGTACACATCAATGGATATTATTCAGTACTATTACATTGTTATCGAATCCTCTATCTCCTAAATTCACGTTTTCCTTCCATCTCTCTACTACAATATCTCCATCAAAATCTATGATAATACTTTTCTAACGTAAATCTTGTGAATGTTCATATCATCCGTACTGCGTATATCAATAATTGCTTCTGGATGAAAATCTGTATCGCCGTCTACATTGTTCGCAATGGGTGATTTAGTGTGTATCCACTGTCAGACGAAAGTGGACACCGCGTTTTGTGCATCTCAACATGAAATTAAAATATTAATTCTGATATACTTTCTGGTATATATAATTTTTTTCATAAAGGAGAAGAATTTTTGTTTTTTATTTTCCTACAACTTACCTTTACATGTACATTGCCGTCTTTATCTTCTTCTTAAAATTTTCAAAGCATATTAGAATCTTTAAATCTATTGTGATTTTATTGATAAAAGTATACTCTGCAATTTTCCCGATGCACATTATTTATCTTATTTGAGATTGTTTCTGTTTTGTTTTCATTTTTTATTATTTACTTATATTTTATCACCAGATTAATAATAATATCCTTCTCAGTTCCCGCGTTTGCTACAATTTATCACTCGCTCTCGCTTTGATTTATACTTACCCATATTTAAAGACAATTGTGCAATAAAAATGTCTAGGAGACGGGGGAAGAAAAAACATACTAATTGTTGATTTTATCAGGTTAAACAGTGGACACCAACACACTATAAACACTAATTTCCCGATTATTTCACGTCGGTCCTGGTGGTGTAGTGGTAACCGTACTTGCCTTCTAAACCCAAGGTCGCGGGTTCAAACCCGGCCAGGATCGATGGATTTTTTCGAGCGTAAAAACCTTAAGTATGGCTTCCTTCGGAAGGGAAGTAAAGCCGTGGGTCCCGTGTCGTATGTTTACGGCACGATAAAGAACTTCAAGCCTGAAAGAAGAGGTCTCTGAGCTGAATTAGTCAGTCGTTTCACGCAGGACAAATGGGACGCTGATGACCTGTGATGTTAAAGAGCGTCCTTAAATAAACAAATAAAAATCATGTTATTTCGTGATGTTACCGTAGGTTTAACGGTTAGTGCAAACTGGAAGTTGTGCAATCTGAGGTTATTTTTATTCAACAAAAATGATGATTAACCTCTAGTTTCTTTATAATTTGTAGTTAAAGTAATCTGCAGTTAGCAACATTTATATTTCTGGGGCTTAGTAACCCCAGGTCATTTTTGCTTTTGTTTCCAGGTCCATGTTTGGTGTCGATTTAAGTTTATTGAGGCATTGGAAAGCCGGAATCAAATGGGAGAAATCCAAAAGAACAGAGCTGTAGCTTAATTCGCGTCCTTGGATTTACCCTTCCAACTTATACCCATGCGCTTTTTGCGTGAAATTCTTTCCAGAGTGCCGCCCAGGTTCCCTCCACAGTATGCTGTCTGCCTGGAACGTAAAACAGCAGTATAACAAATCAAGAAAAATAGCTAAACCTGTATTTGCCGTGTAATGGACATGGCGCTTTTAAATATCCATGTAATTTTTCGCTTGTATAATTGACGAAGGCTTCCATTTATTAATGAAGTCTCATAATTATCAATTAAACCATTTATGCCGGTTGTGTAATAAAATTTATAATTGTAAACAGCAATTACGGTCTTTCTTTATTAATTATAGTTCCTTCCAATTGAGGTATGGAATATTTCCTTAAAGATTTGTACCATTACAGCACCGCGATTTACACCAGCAACTTAGACAAGTTAAACAAGCAACTAAAACTTACGGAAAGGTCACTGTCTACAAAGAATTTGTATTTAAATGGTATATTTTTCATACATTTTAACTGAAAATTAATTTGAAGTTTTCAACTGAAATGAGGACTCTACTTTTATTACACGTATCTAAATAGTTGCAAGTCAGAAATTGGAAATTCATGCAAAAAAGAACATGGTAGAACTACAAAACTTAATTATGTAGCCTTGGATAAAACGATAAAACTAGTTAGAAGTTAGAGAAAAAAGAATTATACCATAATAAGTCCTGCAGTATTGGATTTTTTTGGAGAAAATTCCATTAAAGAAATACTTTCATAGCGTACATATACTATTAATTTGTAAATATGCTCAAGCGTAGATTCAAAAACATGTATTTAAGTTTTCTCTCTCCTATTTTATGATACATTTTCTTTTATTTGAGGAAAAAAATGGAAGCACGTTACAGATGACTTAAATGCAGTGAAACACCCGCGGCTTATTAAAGATTAAGCTATTTGTTATAAAAGATTATGGTTTCACAGAAACTGCTATATCGAGCAATCCACTTATTTAATGGTGGAACTGCATCGGCCGCTAAGCCAACGTTTAAGGCAGCCGGACTAAAGGATTCGTAGTGAATGGGCACGGCTTACCTAACTACTACGTTGGTCTTGCGCTTGACGCCACTCAGCGTCATTTGAACAGTGAAAGAAACAATACGTGTCTAATTCTATTATAAAATTGCTAAATTTTATTGATCTAAATCACTTTCTTCTAATGAAATGTGAGAGGTGCTCTTTTGCAAATCAGCTGTTTATAAAACGGTATGCCTCAGGGTAGCAATGATTAAATCGATTATTTGCAAATTTCTTTGCTCTGATATCAAAGTTCCCCGATTGTCGTTCATCAGAGCGAAACAATAGTACACATTGTTTCCAGGAAAATTGTCATGATTTGTTACTAACTAACTAATCCGTTTTTTCAGTTGTTTAACTTTATAGTGTTAAATTAATCATGTAATCGCTACTTGCTATTGTTCTTCAACAATTTGGTACATATTTTAAAATGGACAATGTGTAACGGTCGGTTTATTTCACTTTGTGTTATATTATCTGATGACCGATTATAGTAGCGGAATTTCTTCCCATCTACAGCAACATTTTGAAATTAGATTAACGGTTGGCTACGATTATAATTGATAATTTTTCTCTCATTCTTATTGTAGCAAAGATCGCAACTCAAGCCATCTGAAGAGATTCTATAAAGCAAGTGAGGTCACGAAGGACAGGAATAACAGACCCTTATCGTACTTTAAACAGTAAAATTGGAAAGACATGAACAGTAGTTACATAAAGGGAGTATAATAATAATAATAATAATAATAATAATAATAATAATAATAATAATAATAATAATAATAATAATAATAATAATAATAATAATAATAATAATAATAATAATAATAATAATAATAATAATAATAATAATAATAACGGCGGTAATACTCATTTGCAATTATTCTACATAAATATAAACATATATGGTAATATTATAATTTTACATATAATAACACAACACATGCTGTATTTAAAAATAAACGCCGGGTTTGTGAACTTTTTATTCACCCCTAATATATTGCTTGTTTTTACTAAGATGTTTCTGTATTTAGTAATAATTATTTTGACTGTTGCATACACAACTAAGATAGAATATTTTTTCTATTGTGTTATTGATACTCATATTATGAAATCAGTGAAAAATCTAAAATACTTGAAAGTTGCATCAAAGTTATGATTATCAGCTCATTCATTCAGAATATAATCCTTAGCTTTGGCTACAATATGAAGACAGTTGTTTGCTTTCATTATTTCGCCGTTATACTCGTGACCTCCAAGCTGTATTGATTACATAGTCAGTCGAGACTGTGTGAGATTGCCTTGAAATGCTTATCTGTTACAATGCAAACCTTTTGAGTCATGATTTTCTTGTCATTAATTTATAAGCTTGAAGTTACAATTTCATTATATGTATTCGTACATGCTGTGTTTAGGTTACTGCCATGCACATTTTTATTCGAAATAGTAATAGTTACTTTCACCGAAATTAGCCCATTTGCGTACATCTATGAAAACATTGGTTTATTAAATATTTTTTTTTCAAAATGATAGAACAATCGAACGAAATAAAACAATGGAACAATATATTATTTATCATTCGATTATCCCATTACTTCCTGTAGGTAACACACATTTCTTTGTAAGCTTCAATACTTCTGCAACACAGATAAAGAGTGTAATCATCCATATTCTTACAACCCATAGATCACAATATGAAACTAATGATACTAAACAAACTAAAATTGTCTGCATATATAGATAACATTCCAGATTTTGTAATAAAACGCATAATTTACAATTGAATCTATCTATAGCATATGTAATAGCTCCTTGGATGAAACAATTTTTCTAAGATCTCTTAATATAACGAAAATGAACTAGCTATACAATGAAAGTAATAGAGAATATGCATCCAACTATAGATTTATCAGGTTTATCAAAAGTATTGAGCAAGTTTTTTTTTACATAAATGTCTCAACGGTATTCGAAGAAAAGAAAATATCAGACACAGAAAATTATTTAGGAAAAATAAATCCGCCACCTATCCAAACGATTATCTGGGGTTTCTGTTGTATAACTTTAATTTAGCCTTAGAGGCGGCCGGAGCGTAAATCGGTCAAATATATTCATCTAATCTACAGCCCTTGGGACAAGTGATGCTAAGAGCCTACAGCACTAGATGGATATGGTATGGCCGATTTACGCTCTGGCCGCCTCTAATCCTAGGTAGTTTATACAACAGAAACCTCAGACATTCGTTTGGACAGGTGGCCCATTTATTTTTCCTGAACCCATTTTTTATGTCTGGTATTTTCTTTTATTCGATTAAATTTGAGAGCCTTTCATAAAAAAAAAACTTGCTGAATAGTTTTTGAGAAACCTTATAAATCTATAGTTGGATGAATATTCTCTATTAATTTTAATGTAGAACTGGTTTGCTTGCGTTATTATAAGAGATGTTAAAAAAAATGTTTATCAAAGGATAGATGCTACATATAGGTTCAGTTGTAAATTAAGTACTTTTCTTAATTACAGAATCTGGAATGTTATCTATACATACAGATAACTTTAGTTTGCTTAGTATCATTAGTTTTATATTGTAGTCTTGGGTTGTAAGAACACGTATGATTGCATTCTTTATCTGTGTTGTGGATTTTGTTTTTTTGGTATTTTGTATAGTGCAGACTGTTTATAATGATAGTGAAGTGCTTATTAAAATGTTTCTGCAAATTTAATTGGATGGGGTATAGTTGTTGTAATTTCTTTCAGTATTATATTTTCAAAGGTAGGCTTTTTGGGGGTGACCATTAATTCTCCTTGATTTTGTTTAGTTGGAAGCTAACTGAATATATCTTTCATTCGAGAATGTCTTTATTGGTAAAGTGACTTTATTTACGAGTAGGATAATTTTATCTTTCACAAAGTATTTTATACACTCTGGTTAGCTTGTAAATGGAAATTGTTCTTTCACACTGGCCGAGTGTGAAACTTTAGTTGGAAAGGAAGAATCACACTTGAAAAATTCGGAAAACGGCAGGGATTCGAACCACAGCCTTCCGTGCTGACGCTCTAACCCCTGTATAGTTGGTGATTAAACGAGAAGCTTGGATCATAAATACTTGTGGCATGCGAGTCGCCTCTTAAGGAATAAATCTCTTTGTAGATTCATCTTCTGGGTACATGGAACCAGATGAGAGAGGTTCATGGTTCCGTGCTTGGAGGAGCACACAGTAGCTCAGTTGGTTAGAGCGTTAGTACGGGAGGCTGTGGATCCGTGGTTCGAATTCCGGCCAGGATCCAAATTTATCAAGTCTGATTCTTCCTTTTCAATCAGATGAATTTATCTGTAATTTTGAAACATCGTGTGATGTTGTTTGGCATAGAATACTTCTATTCCTTTCATTATCTAATAATTTTTAATTTTATTAGATTTGTTTACGCATTTAAATAGGAAATTATTTTAAAATATTTTAAAAACTATAAAACTTTATCCTTATCTTTACAGTTGTACACCTCTTTCCAGATTCATGTCTTATTAGATATAGAAAAAGTTGTAAATTATTTTCATTAAATATTCCTGTGGCCTTACTAATATTATTATTTGCAAAATTTCTCCTTGTCGGAAGTTAGATCAGTAATTGTGCGCTACACCTTAATGCAGCTTATTCTTAGTCCGAAACGTAGATAAATGTCTTTGTGTGTCTTTAAATCGCATTTTTGGGCAGAAACGAATTTAACGTGGCTACTGCACCAATTCCTTCAATTAGGAACACGTGCAAGTATCAATGGCATTGGGATTTTAATACTGCTCGCGAATTTTACCATTCCAAAGGACATAAACCGAATGAGGGGAGCACTTTATGTATAAAATTAGTTTAATCTTCATAACCACTAGTCTTTGTTTCAAGTGACGAAGCAATTGAATCTAGAGTTCATTAATGGTTAATTAAATCAACATAAGTGGTAGAGAATGGTTTTATTTGTAAAGTCAGAGTGTTTGTGCATTAATGGTTTTTGGTATCGGTTATTTATTTGTGAGTAGAATATTGTATCTATTTTATCGTGATAGTAATAGAAGCTGTATAATTCATTTTAGATTTATCCTAAAGATGTGGCAGCAGTTTGCCGAGGATACGCGGTATCCATAAGGAACAAACTAAATGCTTTCTTTCAGATGAAGTAACATTCGGTCGACATATATATATTTCTCTTTACGATGCCACATTCCAAAGGCCTAGCGCAGATTGGTTATGGGTCGCTGAAACCAAAAAGGCAATAAAATATGCGCGAACAACCTGTGAAAACGATTACTACCGTTCAAAATGTCCTCTTTTCTGAAGAATGGAGAACTTAAAATTTGAATGCTCTGGAAACGCATCGCTTGGCTTAGTCCCAGTTACATCACAGCTTTCCTACTCTCAACAAGATAGTGACAAAGGATATGGATGTAAATGCCATTGTGTGATGCAGCCTCGTTCCTAAAGTGTGAAATTTGCGCATAATGCTCTCTGAACGTGAACATAATAACCTGCGTCTTTTCTTTATTCCTGGTAAACCGTTAAATAACTTCCACCCCCTCTTGCATTGGGTGTTTCGTTATGGATACCTGCTGCGAACCCTTGGCCGGTTACCTGTTTTAATGGTTTTTCTCACATCTTTCAGTTCTTTGCTCCTGTATCGTATATTTTCATGTTTAATGACCACATTACTCTACAGACTCCAGCCAGGTGTACCTTGGCTCGTAGGTCTTGCAGGAGAAAAAGCTTTGGCCTTAAGAGAATTCATTCATCATTCAATGAATGTGCCAAAGTGATGCACGGCCTACATATTGTATGTCGACGTTGGCAGTCTGACTGTGAACGTACTTCTGATCAAAATTGCTGAAAGCCTCTGAGCTAATAACACTTATAATGCTGGAATTGCAGCTGTGGAATCTAAGCAAGTTCAAACTTTAAGCCACTAAGGAAAATAAACCCCAGAAGAAACCTCAAACCTCTCCGAACTATTTCAAATTGGAGAAGACTGGTCGATATGCAGATACTTTGTTATCTGGTCAACTTCATTCTTTATTCGAGATCAGCTTACGAAAATTCGGCATCTTCCTTCAAAGACAAAATGCGTTGAACTGATTGGAATCCCTGTATTGGTCACCTGTGGTTACGTGAAACCTGAAGTAGTTTTCAGTTTACAATTGATATTATTGTTGTGGTTATTATTATTATTATTATTATTATTATTATTAATGAATTAAATAATCTCCAAATACAATCGAATCCCATTGCACCTTTGGTATGCTAGGAATAGTTTTACACTCTAATGGAGAATATTAACAATAGTATAAACTGATAAATATTAAAATGGAATAATATAAAATGATTTACATATTTTTAATTTACAGTATTTTATAAATATGAGATATTCATTTCGCATAAGTTATAGTGCAGCAATATTTATTAAATACTCAATTAGTGGTTAAATGTAATTTTCATTACTATGTTGAATATGTTGCAGTAAATGTATATATATATATATATCTTTTTACATGCTGTCGGTCACAGTTGAAGAGTAGATGAGAAGTCGTTTTTTTCAGATTTTCACATCGGCACATGCAGTCATTGTAGTGTAGAATACCAAATCTTTTAAAATAACTTTTAAATTTCCCATGACCACTAAGAAACTGAATCAAAACATACACGGGATTGAGGAATTTTTGGTCTCCAATCGATGTAGGACAGTGGGGTAGAAGAAATCCGTGGTAAAAGTTCCTTTAGTACTGCTTCCAAATGATTTTTAGGGGTGCTTTTATGTATGTGATCGAGTAGGTTGAATACGAGAAATCAAGATTTGACCTTATGGAATGTTTTGAAATAGAATCATTTCATTTCCGAGTATGCTCTTTGATCCAAGGAAAGTAGATGTGATTTGAACTTTCGGAAATATACTCCGCACTTTCTAATTTTTATTGCAAG
Organism: Metallyticus violacea; assembly: GCA_030762175.1. Lineage (NCBI taxonomy): Eukaryota > Metazoa > Arthropoda > Insecta > Mantodea > Metallyticidae > Metallyticus > Metallyticus violacea. The sequence continues at coordinate 213,300,247 of CM060846.1, read as the reverse complement.
AGGATGGCGGTTATATTTATCATTGATAGAGTTCATTGTAGCTTGCGAGTAGCAAAAGATGCTACCATTATCTTCTATACATCATCGTCTTACTTGTTAACTAGCAAACAGTTCTGCCTGAAACGCAGTAGTGGTAGGTTCCAGTCTAAATTCTTTATGTAAAACCTCTGTGTCGTTTTCGTACACAACGAATGAACAACCAACAAAATGTGTAACCTCCGCTCGCTATTTATTATACAAAAACTGTCCAGGTGTATGCGTGTGTGTGTAAAACTATGCTTTCATTTCTACATCACAACGTAGATGTGAATGTTTTTGGTATCCTTTCTTTAAATTGTTCAAACTTGCTCTGTACATAGCTGTTAGGAACAGGGCCTATATGCCGGTGTAGCAAGTGCTGATTTGTAGAGATTGTTCGATATCCTCGGACGATCCTCAGTATGAACCCTCTTTATATCTGACAAGAGCATTTCCTTAGCCCAACGTTTGTTCAGGATGTCTTGATATGCCAAAACACTGTAAGGAACAAGTGGTTCTAAAGTCCACAGTACTGTTTTTTCGTTATTGAGGAATTGAGGGAAAAATACTTGCTATACTTGGTATTGATAGCCCGTTAAGCAGTTTTATAGCAATCTTGGCGAGGAAGTTTAGCTGTTCGCGGAAGGCTAATTTCTGTCTAGTTTAATACCTAAGTATTTGAGGTTGTTAGTCATTGTTAGTGATTGCCCATTCATCTACTACAGTGCATTTTCTATCGTCTTATGCTCACTAAGAGGTGTGTAGTTTTGACCTTATTAAATAAAAGTTGATGTCCAGACCCCGGGTAGTGAGTCCGGCTAAAGCTGAGTTTGTCAATGAGGGTAGGCGAGAAGTTTTTTTGGCGCAGACAACAAGAGTACATCATTTGCTTAAGCCATGAGTTGCAGACTTCTGCTACATTTAGTTGCAGCAAAAGTATGTTCGATAATCCGGTACTGCAAAATGATCCGTGTGGGCGTCTTTTTATAAGCCCAGTAACTGTTGATCCGGATACCGTTACATCTGCTTTTCAGTTTTCGAAGTAATCCATGTTCAATCTGATAAGTTTCTTTTTCTTTAATTGAAATAAAATCATGGGCCACCACACATTGTTAAAAGTAACTTTTATATCGAGTAATTCCAGGACACCTAACGTTCTTAATCGAAAAGTCTCCTTGATCCAAGTCTGTTATAAGTATCCTCTGTGGATTTACTTGGTGTAAAGCGTTAAGCTGGTTGTTGCCATGGAGTTGAAACATTATTCTGTCGATTATGAGTTTCTCTAATATACTTTCCGTAACTAGGAACAGATTGATTGGTTTAAAGGAGTTCGCAATGGGTTTTATGTGGCAGGAGTGGGACTTGGGCATACATTATACAGCCGATATTTTCCAACAATTTGGAAATATTTCTATTCCTAAGCATTTGTTATAAGCTTTTGTAAAGAATAAATAGAGATGGAGGTATATCTTGAACATGCTTGCAAATGTGGAGTTTGGGCCAGGGACCTTACAGTTATGTTGCTTGATAACACAAATGACATTAGTCGTCTTCCTGTACCATCTATTTCGTTTTCATTGTTTATTAACGTTTATTTTTTGGAACGAGTCTTGCGAATGCAGAAATCCACAAAAAGACCTTTCCAAATCGGCTGGAAACTCAACTCTGGGTCTCCAAATAAAAGTCTAAGAATTTATAACTCGCTTGGTATGTCGCCTTTGTTTTTCAGAGATACAGCAAAACTGCGTAGGTTATTTGGTTCGGTTTCTATGAATTTGCTATTTCGGGGCACTCCTGTACTTCATGTTTCTCTTCTGCTATATTTGCAATTTCCAGATCATATTTTATTTCACTTTTTGTTGCATATCCACTATAAATAGTAAATAGGACTATTTGCCAGTTCTATCTTCTCTGTTGAGCTGCAGTATTATTCCAAATGTTCATAAACATGGTGACAATATCTACATTTTTATATATAAATACTTTTAGTTTATATCCCAAAATTAAAAAAAGTATAACATTTAATTATTCTGTTACTGATCATTATTTTTGCCCTGTTAAGAGCAAGTACTCCAAACATTTCTTACACTCGGCTCTTGAAGAATTTTAGTGAATCTTCCGATTCTTTCTGTAATAAGCTGATTGCATAGATCATTATCATGAAATCTGCTTTGTTTATAATTAACAGATACGTTTATATCTCATCATTTGATTGCTTCAGTATACACACATGTTCTATTCCCTGAGTGTTTTTCACCTTTAAGTATAGGTACATTTAATAATATTCTTTCTGTATTCTGGTTTAATATTATTATTATTATTATTATTATTATTATTATTATTATTATTATTATTATTATTATTATTATTATTATTTTATGTCAATATGGCATTTTTGAGATTACTAAAGCCCCAAATGGTACATTCACTTTCTGTGCGGAAGACATTCTCTTGATCTGCCTTTAATAACTTGCGGAAATATAAACCTGCAATTGATAATTGCTTTTCCTTTAGGTATATACCACAATATGTTTCTTTCATATCTCCATGATATTAGGGCGAGTACTTTTTAAGTTACTTTTTAATACAATATTTAAAGAGAATTTGCATTAAGATCACCACTTATTAGTTTTATTTAGAAATGTAAATATCTCATTTCAGTTGTCAGAGACATAACAATTAAGCTAGTAAAAATACCTGTCAAAACTCCATAAATACGATCTTTATCATGTTCCGTCCTAAGTCTCAATTTCACCGATCTACGTCTATTTCGCTTCCCTTTAGGGTGTACTGTAGGGCCCTTTTAGGAATTAACGTATTATTATCTGTTCATCAAGGTGGTTCTTCCAGTATTGTGTTGATCTATTTTATTGTTTGATTATTGTTATCCTAAAGCTTTCGCTAGACAGAGTTGGGCCTAATAATTAATAACAAAGAAAAGAAAAGGTTTTTCTTGCCGTACTGCTTTTATCAAAGGCTTAGGTTGTCGTCTTTCCAATCTGAGCGGCAAACTGTACCTGGTGTAATTGATTTACTTCGTCTGAGTTAGAAATACTCTCTGTACTGAAATTAGATATGTTTAACGCTTAAATTGCGGCATTGTTTCATTTTCACTCGCCTCCAGCTTTTGTTTACATCAACGTCTCGTTTTCTTTTGCCCACAGTAAAAACTGTTTTTCTCTTATGGTTTTTAACCCAATGCCGTTTCGGCGCTTTCTGGTCTGGTGGAGCGCTGATAACCGTGCCATTTACATGGTCTCGAATGCCTGCTTTGCACTCTCCGTTACACTCGTCATGCTTGAGGACGAGACGTATGAAACCGGCTTTAATCTGAGGCAGTCGGAATAAACCGTTGGCACATAGTCTCCATCTCAACTGCACATTTCCACTTTTCTGCTGTTAAAAACTTACATTACTTAAACTGAAAGTAGTTCTGACATTATTCTGTCTTAAACTCTGCAGGTGTAGTTATGAAAAGCATGAATTGTACAATCATCCTTATGTTCGACATATTTATTAGGTTCTTCCCACAACCTAGAGTTAGGTGTAGGCACTTTAGATATTAAAATTAAATATTAGATTTAATATAATTATTGCGCTCACTAATATATAATCTATTTTCACGTGCAATCAGAGTATTCATTTCAAATTTCGGTGTCGACAGGCTGTCTTGAAAAGATATTTGCTAAATATTCATTCACTTGAGAAAGCGAGCGCTAACTACAGGTGCCTATAGGCAGGTTTTCCGCAGCAGTAACGCTTTCCTTGATAGTAATAAAGGGGCCAAAATTCTGTAATTCCTGCACAGAAAGTCATCCGTGACTAAACCTTAACATAAAATGCATATACAAATGATAAGAAATACGACTTTTACAGTTTTAAGAATTATACACTGTAGATACTTGCTGATAGGCATTAATGTTCAATTCGTGCAATGTGTATAGGTTTACTCAGATTGAAAATGCGCTTTCTTCTATTTTAAAAATCATCGCTTTCGAATATTTTAGTGTTTAGATTTTAAGAATAATAATATGAAATTACAACATTAAATGACACGAGGAAAGTAGAAACTTCTGATTTTGAATTTTAATAATTGACAAATATATTTCGTTCTAACAAAATATTTAGCAAGTTAATTTGTTTAATGTATATATAAATATATATTAATTTTATAGAAAAGTTGAAGTTATACATTTGGATTGTTAATCTGTTTACGCCACGCTTTCAACTATTTAAATAATTCATTATTTTATTCCCTAAATGTAAGACATCAAAATTCTAAGTGCCACCTTGTTATAAAATAATGTAAAATCAAAGAACCATAATTTATGAAACTTTGAAATAACCGATATATTGGGTTATTCGGAAAACATGGCGGCTTTATGATTTAAACCTAAATAAAGAGTCAATAAACTCCACATTAAATGTCAGTTAATATGCTTGTTTGTTTATTAGCAGCAATTTATGTCATTTCGATAACACTCGTGACTTCTGGAGACGATGCAATTTCTGAATTTCTTTTCATCTTGTTCTTGATTATTGAAGCCTTTAATATGTAGGAAATTGTCCTTGTGTTTGAGTGAATGACAGTCAATTAGTGAAAGAACGCATCAACATGCGGGACGGGGCAAAGATTAATAGCCCAGTTCATGTATATTAGGAATGTTCTTTGGGATATCTATGGTCTCTCTTCTTCGCGAAGAATATTCTCTTTCCTACTGAATAATTCTAGCTGTTTTTCTTCTAATTTGTTTTACATATTTTGTCATTTTCCTGACAATATTTCTCCAAAGTAATTGTTTCGCCACAATGTAGAAATGAGTAGTGTATTAAATCTGACGCAGATCGCCATACAGTCGCCATAACCTTCCTCCGGTGTAATTTTGACTTTATTAAGTGTTTCGGTGCTTATTCACATAATGTGCCGATATTTGCGTTAATCGCAAAACATAAACCTTTTTTCACAGGTCACATTCCATTAAAATAAACATTGTAATGAAGTATATGATTGAATCGCACTACATTGTTGTTGCTTATTTAATTCAAGTGGGATTCATTTATCTTCTTCTGTTTTCTTCAAGTGATCACAAACAGTTGAAAGTTCAAGTTTGCCTTTCTTATCAATTTGGCGCGTATTTGCTTTAAAAGTTTCCCTTAGTTGATCATCGCCAACTTTATTTAATACGACGGCCTTAACTTCTGTCCTCATTAAGTTTGAAATCTCCAGTTCAAAACTGTTGCGACCAACGCTGAATTCTACGTTTGGAAATACTTCCTTCTCCCCATATGCTTCACAACACTGAGACAGGTTTTTACTAAATTCATGCAAGAAAATTATACGCAAATTGCTTCTTCTCAACATAATTATAAAAGGCTTATAGTAGTAAAATATAATTGGAAATGTCTTTATATATAATAACAATTCTATCCTAATGCTTTACGTAAGATATTAGTTTCGATTACTTAAATGTGTTAGTGCAGTCCAACTTCATTCCTGTGCATAATTAATTTATACTTAACTGGTGTTATGTAATTATTCGTTGCCATGATTTATTCGTCACGTAGACGCAGAGTCCACAGAGGGACTCGTGGCAATCGGAACGATTTCTTCCTAGAAGACAAAATACAATGAACAGACAGATTAAAATCCAGTCATGCTAGTGATTGGCCTCAAATCCTCAATCCTCATGTTACTATTTACCTTAATGAAGCACCGGGATCGTCTAATCCAATTTATCTTTTCAAACTTGTAGGAAACATAACTTTGTTTTCCTTTTACTTTTATTATTTCTTTCTTTGTTGCTTACCAAATACACAGCTGTCTTCAGGAAAACTAATTTAATTATTTGATGGTGTTAAATAAACCTGAAGGTAATTTCCACCTGTAACATGCTGACAAGGATCACTGATTTATGCCTTTTTCCAAGAGCAACAACGAATGCTTAGGACGCTGGTCCAAACCCTATTTGAGTGATGGTGTCTGGGCAAAATTATTTCCGAAATTGTCCCTTGCTCTTAAAGGGCGAATGTTGGATAACTTCCTTCTCAACGGTTATCGATTTCATTTATTTCCTCATTATCCATCCTGTTGACGCTTTTTGATACTTGGTATGAAATAATGTATAAATAAAAAAGGAAATTAGAAGCATTTGCCATTTATCAAATGAGAAAAATTTGTGCATTTTAAATTAGTTCTGTTCAGCATCATTGAAAATAACCTCATGAAAGGTGACTGTTTGGTATAACATAGCGCTACGGTTGAGGTATCCAACTCGTGAAAACAAAGGATGTAATGTGTACTACTTATTCACATTTGTTGTGAGCAAAACTAAGCATTAAATGCACTGACATTTTAAATGTTTTTATAACATAGAGCATTATGCCAGTATACAAGTATACTCTTCAACTTTAAGACTTAGCTATAATTCGCATTAAATATTAAATTAATAATAATTTACTGTTGTTGAACCAAAGCCTTAGATGCCTGCCTGTACTTCATGTTTCTCTTCTGCTATATTTGCAATTTCCAGATCATGTTTTATTTCACTTTTTGTTGCATATCCACTATAAATAGTAAATAGGACTATTTGCCAGTTCTATCTTCTCTGTTTAGTTGCAGCATTATTCCAAATGTTCATAAACATGGTGACAATATCTTCATTTTTATATATAAATACTTTTAGTTTATATCCCAGAATTAAAAAAAGTATAACATTTAATTATTCTGTTGCTGATCATTATTTTTGCCCTGTTAAGAGCAAGTACTCCAAACATTTCTTACATTCGGCTCTTGAAGAATTTTAGTGAATATTTCTATTCTTTCTGTAATAAGCTGATTGCATGGATCATTATCATGAAATCTGCTTTGTTTATAATTAACAGATACGTTTATATCTCATCATTTGATTGCTTCAGTATACACACATGTTTTTTCCCTGAGTGTTTTTCACCTTTAAATGTAGGTACATTTAATAAGGTGATTTCTGTATACTGGTTGAATGTTATTATTATTATTATTATTATTATTATTATTATTATTATTATTATTATTATTTTACGTCAATAGGGTATTTTTGAGAACACTAATGACCCCAATGGTACATTCACTTTCTGTGCGGAAGGCATTCTCTTGATCTGCCTTTAATAACTTGCGGAAATATAAATCTGCAATTTATATATGCTTTTGTTTTATATACCACAATACGTTTCTTTCATATCTCCATGATATTAGGGCGAGTACTTTTGATCTTAATTTATAACACAATACTTATAAAGTATTTGCATTGAGATCACCAGTTATTATTTTTAAATAGACATTTAAATATCTCATTTCAGTTGTCAGAGACATAATAATTAAGCTAGTAAAAACACCTATCTTTCTCTTAACTCCATAAATTTTATCTTTATCTATTTTACTTTTTCACCGATATACCTCTATTTCCCTTCTCTTTATGGTGTACTGTAGGGTCATTTTGGGAATTAACGTATTATTATCTGTTCGCTCAATACGGTTCTTCCAGTATTGTGTTGATCTGTTTTATCGTTTGATGAAAATGGATTCAATAATTTTGCTTTATTGTTTGCAGCTGTAAACATGAAATCAAATACTTAGCTGCAAACCTATGCAGATTTATGTTAATAACTGTATTGAGCTACTTGGTTCTATTTATAAGTATTTCTTTTCTTACCAAGTTTATATAAGCCTAATGCTGTTTTTTTTTTTTTTTTTTTTTTTTTTTTTTTTAATTTCCTGGCGTCAATAATACTCTCTACTTCTTAAATACGATCACATCACACCAGTGTTTGATGTGGTACATAACTAAAAGTGAGTAGCACTGTGACGATGAAGCCCCATAGAAAACCCAAGGTCACTCAGTTCTCGACGAAGATTATGGCGAGGTTTTTTTGGGCTGCAGGAGAATTCTGATGACCGACTTCAAAGAAAGGAATTCAACTGTGACAGGAGAGTACTATGCTAAGCAACTACGTACAATTGTACAGTGCTATCAAAGAAAACAGCAGTTGAATGGTAAGTGTAGGAAATTGTCTGCTGCACAACGCACCAGTTCACAGGGCTGCTGTTGCAAAGACTACTGAGAAAACTCGGACCTCCAGGAGCTGATCACTCACTGTAGGGTCCCCAGTGACTATAACCTATTTTCAAATCTGAAAAGTGATCTTCGAGGGCGAAGATTCGCGAACAATAGCGAGTTCAAGGACGCTGTTTTCCAGCATTCTGCAGACAAACATTCGGCATATACTTTTTGGTAGAATAAATGTTAATGCAGAGAGGAGAGAAATGCCTTGAAATAAGAGTAAATTAGATTGAAAATTCATACCCGAATTTTCATTCTATTTTTTATATAACACGGTCAGGCCAAAAACTTACTGGACCGCACTTCGTAACTGACGCTCTCAAATTTTAATCAGGCGAGTAAGTTCAGATCTCTCGTTCCCTTCCACTGACATTCTGCTAGAATGATTCACTTCATTGCCAGTGCGTGGAACTATTTCCAACGTTTCAGTTCTAGATTTGCCGGATTTAACGCAAAGCTAAATACTGCCCTAGCTTGTAGTGCATAATAGCAAACATGCCTGTGCACACGCTGACAAAAACTTGGGTAATTTTCGCATTACGAAGTCTCTCGGATTAATGCTTTTTTTTTGATTTGTTTATTTAAAGACGCTCTTTAACATCGCAGGTCATCAGCGTCCCATTCTATTTAGGGCGTGAAACGGCCGACAAATTTTGCTCAGAGGCCTCTTCTTTCAGGCTTGAGGTTCTTTTTCGTGCCGTAAATGTACGACACGGGACCCACGGCTTTACTTCCCTTCCGAAGGAAGCCATACTTACGATTTTTACGCCCGAAAAACTCCATCGATCCTGGTCGGGTTCGAACCCGCGACCTTGGGTTTAGAAGGCAAGTATGGTTACCACTACACCACCAGGACCGACCCGGTCAATGAAAGTCCCGCCTTATGATTGCTGCATGTGCATCCCCATATTCTACTCTATTTTCGTTCTATACACATTTGAAACATTTGAAAGCATAGCGTAGAATATTTTTAACTGTTAAAACTGTTAAAAAATATTAAAATCAGTATACATATTCTTTTAGCTATCCTAAAGATTTTGCTAGACAGAGTTGGGCCCAATAATTAATAATAAAGAAAAAAAAAAAAAGGTTTTTCTTGCCGTACTGCTTTTATCAAAGGCTCAGGATTTCACCTTTCAAATCTGAGCGGCAAACTGTACCTGGAGTAATTGATTTACTTCGTCTGAGTTAGAAATACTCTCTGTACTGAAATTAGATATGTTTAACGCTTAAATTGCGGCATTGTTTCATTTTCACTCGCCTCCAGCTTTTGTTTACATCAACGTCTCGTTTTCTTTTGCCCACAGTAAAAACTGTTTTTCTCTTATGCTTTTTAATCCAATGCCGTTTCGGCGCTTTCTGGTCTTGTGGAGCGCTGATAACCGTGCCATTTACATGGTCTCGAATGCCAGCTTTGCACTTGCCGTTACACTCGTCATGCTTGAGGACGAGTTGTATGAAACCGCCTTTAATCTGAGGCAGTCGGAATAAAACGCTTGCACACAGTCTCGATCTCACCTGCACATTTCCATTAAAACTTACATTACTTAAACTGAAAATAGTTCTGACATTATTCTGTTTTAAACTCTGCAGGTGTAGTTATGAAAAGCAAGAATTGAACAATCATCCATATATTGGACATATTTATTAGGTTTTTCTGGTGTAGTGTAGTCGGTCCTGGTGGTGTAGTGGTTACTATACTTATCTCCTAAACCCAAGATCGCGGGTTCGAACCTGGTCAGGATCGATGGATTTTTTCGGGGCGTAAAAATCTTAACTATGACTTCCTTCGGAAGGGAAGTAAAGCAGTGGGTTCCGTGTCGTACATTTACGGCACGAAAAAGATCCTCAAGCCTGAAAAAGAGGCCTCTGAGCAAAATTTGTCGGCCGTTTTACACCCTGAGTTGAATGGGACGCTGATGACCTAAGATGTTAAAGGGCGTCCATAAATCAATCAATCAAAAAAAAAAAGTTTTTCTCACAACCTAGAGTTAGATGTAGGCACTTTAGGTATTAAAATTAAATATTAGATTTAATATAATTATTGCACTCACTAATATATAATCTATTTTCACGTGAAACCAGAGTATTCATTTCAAATTTCGGTTGCAACAGCCTGTCTTGAAAAGATATTTGCTAAATATTCATTCACTTGAGAAACCGAGTACTAACTACAGGTGCCTATAGGCAGGTTTTCCGCAGCAGTAACTCTTTCCTTGATAGTAATAAAGGGGCCAAAATTCTGTAATTCCTGCACAGAAATTCATCCGTGACTAAACATTAACATAAAAGGCATATACAAATGATAAGAAATACGACTTTTACAGTTTTAAGAATTATACACTGTAGATACTTGCTGATAGGCATTAATGTTCAATTCGTGCAATGTGTATAGGTTTACTCAGATTGAAAATGAACTTTCTTCTATTTTAAAAATCATCGCTTTCGAATATTTTAGTGTTTAGATTTTCAGAATAATAATAATATGAAATTACAACATTAAATGACACGAGGAAAGTAGAAACTCCTGATTTTGAATTTTAATAATTGACAAATATATTTCGTTCTAACAAAATATTTAGTAAGTTAATTTGTTTAATGTATATATAAATATATATTAATTTTATAGAAAAGTAGAAGTCATACATTTGGATTGTCAATCTATTTTCGCCACGCTTTCAATTATTTAAATAATTCATTATTTTACTCTCTAAATGTAAGACATCAAAATTCTAAGTGCCACCTTGTTATAAAATAATGTAAAATCTAAGAACCATACTTTATGAAGCTTTGAAATAACCGATATATTAGGTTATTCGGAAAAAATGGCGACTTTATGTTTCAAACATAAATAAAAAGTCAATAAATTCAACATCAAATGTCAGTTAATATGCTTGTTTGTTTAATAGCAGCAATTTATGTCATTTCGATAACATTCGTGACATCTAGAGACGATGCAATTTCTGAATTTCTTTTCATCTTGTTCTTGATTATTGAAGCCTTTAATATGTATGAAATTGTCCTTGTGTTTGAGTGAATGACAGTCAATTAGTGAAAGAACGCATCAACATGCGGGACGAGGCAAAGATTAATAGCCCAGTTCATGCATATTAGGAATGTTCTTTGGGATATCTATGGTCTCTCTTCTTCGCGAAGAATATTCTCTTTCCTACTGAGTAATTCTAGCTGTTTTCTTCTAATTTGTTTTACATATTTTGTCATTTTCCTGACAATATTTCTCCAAAGTAATTGTTTCGCCACAATGTAGAAATGAGTAGTGTATTAAATCTGACGCAGATCGCCATACAGTCGCCATAACCTTCCTCCGGTGTAATTTTGACTTTATTAAGTGTTTCGGTGCTTATTCACATAATGTGCCGATATTTGCGTTAATCGCAAAACATAAACCTTTTTTCACAGGTCACATTCCATTAAAATAAACATTGTAATGAACTATATGATTGAATCGTACGACATTGTTGTTGCTTATTTAATTCAAGTGGTATTCATTTATCTTCTTCTGTTTTTTTCAAGTGATCACAAACAGTTAAAAGTTCAAGTTTGCCTTTCTTATCAATTTGGCGCGTATTTGCTTTAAAAGTTTCCCTTAGTTGAACATCGCCAACTTTATTTAATACGACGGCCTTAACTTCTGTCCTCATTAAGTTTGAAATCTCCACTTCAAAACTGTTGCGACCAACGCTGAATTCTACGTTTGGAAATACTTCCTTCTCCCTTGTCCGTCCTGGTGGTCTATTGATAACCATACTTGCCTTCTAAGCCCAAGTTCGCGGGTTCAAACCCCATTAGGATCGATGGATTTTTTTCGGGTGTAAAAATCCCCAGTATGACCTCGTTCGGAAGGAAAGTAAATCCTCCGATTCTGTGTCGTACATTTACGGCACGAAAAAGATTCTCAAGTCTGAAAGAAGAGGCCTCTGAGCAAAATTTGTCGGCCGTTTTACGCCCTGAATTGAATGGGACGCTGATGTCTTGAGATGTGAAAGAGCGCCCCTAAATAAATCAAATCAATCAATTCCTCCTCCCCATATGCTTCACAACTCTAAGATAGGATTTCACTAAATTCATGCAAGAAAATTATACGCAAATGGCTGCTTCTCAACATAATTATTAAACGCTTAAAGAAGTAAAATATATTTGAAAATGTCTTTAAATATGATACTACTACTACTACTACTACTACTACTACTACTACTGCTACCACTACTACTACTACCACTATTACTACTATTAGTACTACTACTATTACTACTACTACCACCACTACTACTACCACCACTACTATTACTACTACAACTACTACTACTACTACTACTACTACTACAACTACTACTACTACTACTACTACAACTACTACTACTACTACTACTACTACTACCACTACTACTACTACTACTACTTCTACTACTACTACTACTACCACTACTACTACTACTACTTCTACTACTACTACTACTACCACTACTACTACTACTTCTACTACTACTACTACTACTACTACTACTACTACTACTTCTACTACTACTACCACTACTACTACCACTACTACTACTACTACTACTACTACTACTACCACTACTACTACCACTACTACTACCACTACTACTACTATTACTACTACTATTATTACTACTACTATTACTACTACTGCTATTACTACTACCACTACTACTACTGCCATTACTACTACCACTACTACCACTACTACTATTACCACTACTACTACTATTACTACTACTATTATTACTACTACTACTATTACTACTACTGCTATTACTATTACCACTACTACTACTGCCATTACTACTACCACTACTACCACTACTACTACTACTACTACTATTACTACTACTACTACTACCACTACTACTACTATTACTACTCCTACTATTAGTACTACTACTACTACTACTACTACTACTACTGCTACTATTACTTCTACTACTATTACTACTACTACTACTATTACTACTACTACTACTACTACTACTACTACTACTACTACTACTACTACCACTGCTACTATTACTACTACTACTGCTACTACTACTGCTACTATTACTATTACTACTACTATTAATAATAATAATAATAATAATAATAATAATAATAATAATAATCTAATGCTTTACGTAAGATATTATTTTCGATTACTTAAATGTGTTAGTGCAGTCCAACTTCATTCCTGTGCATAATTAATTTATACTTAACTGGTGTTATGTAATTATTCGTTGCCTTGATTTATTCGTCACGTAGACGCAGAGTTCACAAGGGGAGTCGTGGCAATTGGAACGTTTTCTTCCTAGAAGATAAAATATTATACAATGAACAGACAGATTAAAATCCAGTCATGCTAGAGATGGGCCTCGAACCCTCATACCTCAAGATACTAATTACCTTAATGAAGCATAGGGATCGTATAATCCAATTTATCTTTTCAAACTTGTAGGAAACATAACTTTGTTTTCCTTTTACTTTTATTATTTCTTTCTTTGTTACCTTACCTAGTACACAGCTGTCTTCAGGAAAACTAATTTAATTATTTGATGGTGTTAAATAAGCGTGGAAGTAATTAGCACCTGTAATATGCTGAAGAGGCTCATTGAATAATGCTTTGGTCCAAGACCAACAGCGAATGCTTAGGACGCTGGTTCAAACCCTAGTTTAGTGAAGTTGTCTGCGTAAAATTATTTCCGAAATTGTCCCTCGCCCTTAAAGGGCGAATGTTGGATAGCTTCATCACAACGGTATTCTATTTCATTTATTTCCTCTTTATCCATTCTGTTAATGATTTTTGATACTTGGTATGAAATATTATATAAATCAAAATGTGAATTAGCTTACACTTGCCATTTATGAAACGAGAAAAAAATTGTGCATTTTAAATTAGTTCGGTTCAGTATCATTGAAAATAACCTCATGAAACGTGACTGTTTGTTATAACATAGCGCTACGGTTGATGTATCCAACTCGTGAAAACAAAGGATGTAATGTGTACCAATTATCACATTTGTTGTGAGCAAAACTAAGCAGTAAATGCACTGACATTTTAAATGCTTTTATAACATAGAGCATTATGCCGGTATACAAGTATACTCTTCAACTTTAAAACTTAGCTAAAATTCGCATTAAATATTTAATTAATAATAATTTACTGTTGTTAAACCAAGCCTTAGATAAGTTAACAATTTTAGTCATAATTTTAATGAACGTAATTCCTGGGTCATTAATAAATTTTATAGCATACTTTGATGAACTTTTATAGAAATGTTTCTTAAAGTAACATATTTTGTTATCTTTTATTGACGCAGGTAAAAATATCGGGACATCCAATTCAAGTCCGGCAGAATTTACCGAACTGCTACGTTGGGCTTTTCTCACCTCACTCAGTGTCGTTGGTGTAGTGAAAGAAACATAGTGTTTATTCCTGGAGTAAAGTCTGCTAAGAAAAAAGTTCACGTATTAGGCCTAATTATTCAATTCTATTCCTCAACGTGTATTTATCTATGAATCGCTTCTCCAAACCGAGTACATTCGTGCTGACAAAGGATTAATTGAAGATAAATTCTCAACGAATTCCAATTGGTAATGCGATTTATAAATTAGTAGTAAATGTCCATAAATTTAAAATTATCTAAAAAGTACATCCATCAAGAGATCAATTTAATTTCATGAAGAAAATTAAGAAGGGCAATGATTAATTTAATAAGCAGATGCAAGATATGTTGGAAACTAAGACAGCAGTTCCAGCAGTCTTTGCATAAAATGTGTGAGTACATAATTTATTAAGTTAATTAGAATTTTTCTAAATTGTCAGTCTAGTGATAATACCACCTATTCGTGTTGTCCCGCCTGCAGGCCTCGACTCCTAATGAAGCCCTGGTGGGCGAGGTAGACCCCTCCGCTGCTACATTGGTCATCGTTAAATTGAATGATCCAACATTTATAGTCAATATCAGTGTTTGATAGAGAACATGAACCGATTTACTATATCTTTACTGTAATAATTTTTTTCATATTGGAATTTTTAATTTCTGCAATATGAACGAATAGTGCAATAGATACTTAAATGTCCTATTAATATTACAGACATTTTGACATTTGCACTGCATTTGTTTAATACAGTTCCACAAAGAAATACATCAATAGAAAGAAATTATATTTAACTATAAAAGGGCTTAGTTAAAGTTACCGCTAAAATCAATTTTATTATTAAACATAAGTAATATCCAAACACTTTAGGGAAAAGTTAATATACCCAATTCCTTTTGTTCCTGTATACTTGAAAAACAATTAAAACATCCCATTACTTGTTAAGTACTGTTCTTTATTTTGCAATGCCTGTCACTGCACCTAAGTTTTGAGAGAAATATACTATGACTTCTGACTTTTCAAGAAGTCCACGCATGTCGAGGGTATATAGAACTTATACTTCGAGTACGTGACAAGCCTTGCCGGCTCCAAAACTTGTGCGTGGGTTCGGTTCATGGTCATGTCAACTTATTTATATCGATTTTCAGCACATTTTATGTAAGTTTTTACAAGTTAGCTTTCGGCGCCAGTCCATCCACGAAATGCTTGTGTTAATAGTTTGGTGAATTCACTTCATCTATGTGATTTGTATTTTATTCCATACGTTAAAATTCTATATAAATGTTGATCTCCTGCTATGTATGTTTTAGTTATTGGTTTTTTCGAAATTCGATAATGTTATAACATTCTTTGTGACTTGATGCTTCCCTGTCGTCTGTACCTTTTTTCGATCTTTTTTTTTTCTTCTTATTCCCATGCATCACTGTCAGAATTCTTTGGCTAGTGATTTATTTTCAGTAAAACAGGTTCACACAGAGTAATAAAACCATTAACAATGTCAATCTATAAAGATGTAAAATTAAAATCGTGTTGCCAATAAAGAGAAAATTTTAATAACGAATTGCAGCTAGTTTGTAAGTAATGAAGTCTGTAGTTTAAATAACATTTGTACGAAGTTACATTGAAATAGTAAGAATTGGAATAGAAAATAACTATTGATTCATATACTTATAGACTTTCGCTTTCTGTGTTAGGTTTTATTTATAGAGTTTAAAATTACCTGGACGTTTTCGCTACCTCTAGCTGTAGGAAATATCGATTTTAGAAAGAATGATTATGTTGGCTAATGTACCCCATTACATTAAGGTCATATTATTGTTGCATATAATTCAATTTTTAAATTTTCGCTTTTATAGGGTTTTGTAAAAAGAAATACCGGTCAGTTGCTGTTTTGTATTATTGTTGGAGTATAATAAGTATATTTTCAGGTAAGATATATCCCCATTCTTATGTAAGAAAACCTTAAGTAAGTATCAATAAAAAATGCAAAATGTATAATCAAAAGCATAATTTATAATTTGGAGGTATTATGATATATATAGGTATAGCGATATATTTCTGAACAAGTAGTTTAAAGAAAAAGCAATTTTACAAAATAAATTCTTCGGTTATTATGAGCCATTTTATATGAGTTATTTTTTGTCGGATATGTAAAATACACAATAAAATGTTAGTCCAGTATTTTTAATAATTGCTGTGTTCTAGATCTAGAGTATTGATATTAAAATGTAAAACATTTTAACGGCAAGGTGCAAACTTCACCTAAATATTTAAAATAATCATGTTTACGTGTAAAGTAGTCATTATTTTTCTCCGCAGTATTTGTACCAGCTTAACTTACTTTTCCATTGCATTAAGGATCTGTATCTTAAAATGTTTCAGTTATCGCTTAACTGCAATCTGGTGAAAGTACAATAACCTATATGCTATATACATAATACCAAAAGACAAACTCGATAGGTGTTCCTGGAAAATTGGTAAGAATTACAGTGGTAATCCGAAATCTTTCCAAACGTAAAAGAGGGAATGTGGATGAAACATATTCTTATAAAGAACCTATTAGGATTCCTTAGAAAACAGGCTGTTATAAAATTTATTTTAAGATCCTCAAAATTATGAATAATAACGGCTAATTATACTGCATGAGAGATACACCAGAACATTTAATGTTACAAATAAGAACATTGGAAAAATGAGAGAGGAACTGCACTTGAAATAATAAACAATAAATAAAGAATAATGAGGACGATGCTCAAAAAGCGACAGAAGAAATGTCTGAAAATGTATTAATTGCATAAATAGAGATAACAAAGAAACAATATAACTCAATCAAGCCTTGCAGAAACCAAGAGGAGTGGATCAGTTGGAGCTTTTCTCTTGGTTTCTCCTGGTCGCTTAGGCGAATAATGAAGTTTTCCTTCCCACGAATTTCCGTTCTCCCGTTTCATCTATACCGTATGTCTTATTATAGAAGAGGAGGGATGGTGCTATGTGCGATGTGACGGTAATTTGCATTTAGTTTGGTATGAAAGGGATCCTTCCGAAGGGACCCCATCGTGTCCGTGCCATACCGCCCGGGATTCTGCCCGCCCATGTCTCCCTCAACTCATCCCGTTCTCCCGAAGATGCACCTGTTGGGGGATTGGGCGAAGTGTCGAAATGTCTTCTTCCGTTCTACCAATTCATTCTAATTCAAGCTTTGCAAAAATGGAAATTGATGAACGACAAGCACGACAAATAAAGGAAGAGCAGCAGTCAAAATCAATATAAAAATATGTTTATTACAACCAACAAAGGAGAGTATGAC
The DNA here is from genome assembly GCA_030762175.1 of Metallyticus violacea. Taxonomy (NCBI): domain Eukaryota; kingdom Metazoa; phylum Arthropoda; class Insecta; order Mantodea; family Metallyticidae; genus Metallyticus; species Metallyticus violacea. The sequence goes on along the minus strand of CM060846.1, from coordinate 213,282,433 downwards.
TCAATAATGAAACGAGTAGTTCATAAAGTTCACGAGAGTAGAAGGAACAGAGAAGCAAACGCTAACAACAAATAATATGTTTTGATGTACTGAGCATTATGTTGACGTCATTGAAAAGAATTGAGCAAGCCAAAATTGGTTCACTGTTCTAATTTGTGGGAGATACTAAAGCAAAAAGAGAATACATATGTTAAAGAATGAAACGTTTTGGCACAAAGTTCCCCTTAACGTATTTTCAAAAATTTATCAACAACAAATTAACTACTTAAACAATACAGATATTTATGTTTAGAACATTATGGTAGATGCTATAAGATAACGAAACTGATAGTTGCTAAACAAAAATTTATTGACAATACGAATTGCATATCACTAAGAAAGAATAAAGAAAATGGCCGAAATAGATCAACAGATACCAACTTGCATGTAGTGAATTTATTACAGTTACGAACTCGTAGCAATGGCCGCCACGGATGGCCGAGGCTTTTAAGACGAGGACTCGAGAGAGCGAGGTCTGGGGTTCGATTCCCGCCAGGACCGTCCTCCCTGACTAAGTTTTTTTCAAGGTTTTCCTCAGTCCTCATGAAAGGAAAATGCCGGGGAGGTACCCTAAACTTAGGCCTGGCATGTTACCTTCTAAAATAAAAATTCATCTATCATTTCATCTGATGTATCACCAGTGTCCACTGTCTGTGGTGCCTCAGTAGTGAAAACGGGCATTAAACACACACACACACACAAAAGATTGACATAGTGTGGTTGTGTACTAGAAGAACTCAGTTTTTCAAGTCCGTATAATGGATGTGCAAGTTGCAGCTTGCAGATAGCTTGAGGAAGGGTTTGTCAGCTAGTGGTTGTGAGTTCGTGTATTACTCGGGAGCTTTCATTGTGTGGAAGTTGTTCTTTGTTAATTATGTTACTACTCATAGGTTTTAAGATCGGGTCTTTATGTCCGATACATATGTGAAAACGAAATATTGCAGAGAAGTGGTAAGGTTATTCCCAAGAAAATACTCAGGCAATTTGTTTCAGGTTGAGAAACTAGTTTACCAACTTGTTAAAAAGTTACGAAAGATAGGATCTCTCAATACTTAAGTAAAGAAAATTTAGATGAAATATAAGAATATGCTATGCAGATGCCAGCAATGCATTGTTGCTGAGGAACATCATTTTCAACATCAAGATTAATGCTTATTTTTACCATCAGTTTTGAACACAGTATAATTTTATTTTTCCACTGAAAATGCAAATACTAAAATCTGCACTTCCGAAGTAAGTAGCAGAGTTCAGGAGTCCCGCAACTCAAATAACCCCACTTTATAAATTTATTTATTTATTTGATTTATTTGCTGACGATATTTAACATCTCAGGTCATCAGCGTCCCATTCAATTTGGAGCGTGAAATGGCTGATAAATTATGCTGTGAGAGCTCTTTTTTCAGGCTTGAGGTTCTTTTTCCTGCCGTAAATCTACGACACGAGACCCAAAGCATTAATTTCCTTCCGAAGGAAGCCATACTTAGCATTTTTACGCCCGAAGAAATCCATCGACCCTGACCAGCATTGAACTTGGGTCTACAAGACAAGTATTGTTACCGCTAGATCATCAGGATCGACTCACTCACTATATCAGAGAAGGGTCCCAGAATATCTATTAGGAAGGAAAAAAGAGTGATGGGCAATAAAAATGGTGTGTTGAATTCTACAATGAAGAAAAAGAAAAAAAAATATTAATATTTTCATTTTGAAGTAGAAGTGTTTGCAAATATACATTTTATTGTATGATTATATATAACATTTCAGGATTTCTCGGCCTTTAGAAATAGCAATTAATTTTTTTCATGAAATCAGTGGATTAAAAGCATAGTATTCCAAGATTTTGATGGACTGTAGCTCCGCCATCTCCTTCCGCCACACCTCAGTTTCTTCTGGAATACGAGGATGTTTTTACTCGACTGATTTCTCGAGAAATTTTAATTGCTAATTTTGTTATCTGTCGCCGAACTATAGTTGAACACTCCAGATTTTATTTTACGTTTTCAAAAACGTTATGAGAATTATAACGAGAATTTTTCGTCTCTCTTTTGTTTTCGTTTTTTCACTAAATTTTTAACGGCCCACACCTAGGTCTCCCAGACTATAAATGGTAGAAGAGAACGAAGACAGAAATCGATTTGGAGTCCGTTGGCGCCTAAAGCTACCTAGCATTTATATTTTCTGACTGAAGGAACACCCAGAAAAAAACGTATACGGGCAATTTCGCTCAAGTAGATTTCACACGTGCCGACAGGCGCTTTTATTCTTTGAGCCACGCAGATTAACTTATTTTTCATATACTCATATCGAGATCCTAGATGCCACAACAAAACAGAATTGGTGATATTTGCCTCGCGAAGATTTTGTAAATTATTGATCTTGTAGTTTCTTAGTGCGTGCACATTTACTGAATGTGATTTAGTTTTGATACTGAAAATTTGGGATGACTGGAGTTTTCCATGCTTCAAATGGGAGCACAGTATTTCGAATCTCTTGATCCTGTAGTTTTCACTTCTTGCTTTTTTCGCCAATCTCTTGATTACTGGTGAAGTGAAACACAAAGTAGTATTCACTTCCACTTCCCCTTCTACCGACACGTGTGGCTGAGGTCGTTATGGCAAGGAGGCCTGTGGTTCGATTTCCTCCGTCCTCCCTGACTGAGAATTTTATCAGGTTTTCCTCAGTTCTTATAAATGGCAAATGCCTGAGAGGTACCCTAACTTAGGCCTGAAACGCTTCCTTCCTTAAAAATAAATCCTTTCTCAATACATCGTTTCATCACATTTCTCATCAAAGTTCATCGCCTGTGATGTTTCAGTGAATAAAACGGTGGTTAAACTTTATTAAAATACCTTCACTTTTAATCGGGCAAATGCCCTTAATTGATTATTCTCCTATCTATCAGTACTTACTTGTCTTTGGAACTAAGGAAAACTACAAAGAAATAAATGAAAACAAATACACCAAGTATAGGTGGAACCGGAAATCAAGCCTCGGATGCGTCTGTCCACGTCTCTCAGTATTTAAAATGTTTCAAGATTCATTGTTAATACATACGATGAAGATATTGGCAATGCCGAAAGTCACCTTCGCAACACTATTAATTATGACCGGCTCCGAAAGAACTAACAACACTTGTAATAAAGATTGGCCAGAATTTTGAAAGGAATAAACTTATTATAAAAAGACCGGACGAGACCTCCTCGATGCTCACATGGTCCTTCCATGGTCACTTTTTGGTGCACTCAACATACACACTCTGGTCCTACTCTGTCCATGTCGCCCCTGCCAGGGTCAAGCCACGACGCGCAGAGGACCTAAGTTCGGTCACACCAAGCAACGAATGAGACAAGCCTCCGACGGTAAGATGGTCTTATACTTTAGCTTGTAATTCCTGGTGCATGCTCAGCGTCGCTCTGCCTTCTTTGTATTTAATTCAGCTTTGGCCACCATGTCACATCTAGCCTTCAACACTTTTATTAAATCCTTTATATAGTAAACCATTTCTTTGTGATTCATTTGACCATTACTATCTAAGCTATTCGCTCTCGTCACTTCCAAATGTAGAACGTGACAGTACGAAATAATGGAAAATTTCATATTCAAAACCAGAAATAGAATTACGGTCTTCGGTCAACTATACTAAAGCAACGTCCTCCTTAAATATGACGAATTACTCATCTCTAATACCTTAAAAACCTGGAAGTTTTATCACAAGTAATATCACGAGAGGGTCTGAGGTAGCCGATAAATTCACGAAAGTAGTGAGTGAGTTTGTCTGGAAAGCTTATACCCTCGAGTGATATTTATTAGGAGTATTTCAAGAATAAAATAAGAATTTAAATATAGTTAATCTAAACTTGGCCTAAAAATTGTAATAATTGTATATTTGTCATAACCTTTTCAAGTAATCTTGCTATAGAAAAATGCCGATTGTCAGTGATGCCAATAGAAAAGGGCAAAATAAGAGTTTAGGATTATTTCATGAATAGAATAAGAATAAAAGTGATACATATATTTGAAATTAGCACACAGAATATTAACACTTGATATACTTATGAATATCTTTTCTATTCAGAAACCGTGAGACTGAAATGGGCGAAACTCGACTATTACAATCGCTACCGTTCGATTTTCTGATACCAACTGAGAAAAACGAAACAAAAAAATTAACTTACAGTGTCTCTATTTTTCTTTGTATTCTGTGGTTTGAAATTCCTAACGATAAGATCAATTTGCACATTTGATGCATCACCAAAACTCTTTGAAGAACTCTCCATTTTGCGTTATGATTGTCGAATTTTCATGCTTTTGTTGCTGTTAATATCTACCACCGCCTCTAGCAAAAGTGTTCAGTGATGCATGTAGATGAATTATATAGTGAGGTATAGAGTTGGCTACACTGACCACAAGACAAGTGCAGGTCGCGTGATTAAACAGATTTGATATTTTTTCTCGATAATTTCACTCCGTAATCCGGCTGTGATTAATCAAAATTCAAAATTTTGTTTTGTTTCATTGGTCCATTTAAGATGACGTAAAAGAGTGAACTAGAAATATGCAATTTTCGGCGAATTAGCGTGAGTTGATTAGAAATTGTTCTTTGACACAATAGGGTGCAGGCAAGGATTGGCATTTTAAGAGATTCATATGTTTCAGCGTGCTTTGTTTGTCTGTCATCCCAGTAAAATATTTTACTACCTTTGTTTTACTACTGATTTGCTTACTAAAAGTTTAATTTTATCCCCGTTATTTCTGACTTTCTTCGTAGTTTTTTTGACTACAGGGACAATAGATACTGGGATGTTGCTTCGCTTTTTAGTATATTTTGTAAAAAAGTTTAAATACATTTGAAATATGGTTTTTGCATATGAGTTACATATTCATTTATTTCTTATTGTCGTGCACACACACACACACACACACATATTGGTTTTCCGGAGATTTCCGTATGACACAGTCCTAGTGTGTCAGGCAGCGGTATTAAGAAAACAGGAAGAAGGCACTTTGTTGCGTGGGAACGTGGCAAAGTACCTTGGCCAGAAGAAAGAAAAGAAGTGATTTTTATTTATGGCTCAATAACCATTTTCCAGGCTTATAGAAGGGACCGGCGAAAGAAGGTCGTTCGTTTTTCTTGTTCACTCTTATCCATTCTTATTCTAAAGGATACGAGTGTTTTCTTCTACAAGACATGGGTGTCAGAGAAATCAGAGGGGGCGGTCAGCATCGTTTTCTCCCACCCTTTCCCGGTATACACTTTTATTTCTACCTTGGCCCAGAAAATGTTTCACAAGTAAATGACACACCACTGTTCACCTTTGGAGGTATTCATATCTGAGTAAGTTTATTACTTCACCATGTAACGTTTGAGAGTAGGTGAGTAAAGTATGTTTTCATTAATATAAAATTAACTTGGTGACTGAATTAAATACAGGGGGCTTAAAAATTGTCCTGATTGGAAAAAATGGGAGTGGTTTTATGACATGCAGCAATAACTAAGATATATAACAGAACATCTCTCAAAGTTAATTTATGGCTTAGTTCCACCTAATGCCCCTAGAGGACTTAACCAAAGCTGAGTGAACATTTCCGTTTAAGTTTTAGTAGTTTAAACAAAATATTGGTCTTGTATAATAAATACAAATATAATAAAAATTTTTATAGTTCAAAGGAAATAAATCTTAACCTTATCTAAAATTAAAGTTAAAACAAATAAAGCAAGAATATAACTTCAAAGAATAAAATCATAACAACTATTAAATAAACCTTTTACTGGACTTCTACCAGATTGGTAGTAACAGTGCAGCGTCATTTTCGAAGTTCAATCAAGATCCACCGGACATCAAGACTATTCGACAATTATATAATAAGTTTTTAAGTATTTGGAGTTTAAGAAGCGAATAGGGTGACTGAGAAACTCCCATTCTAGAGATTCCGATTTTAAACTCCTTTGGACCGGCGACCCTGCTCTCTCTCTTTCTCATTCCTGTTTCCCCTGGACACTTAGGAAAATGTTGGAACGGATTTTCTACTAATTTTCCGCTCTCCCACTGCGTCTCATTTTTATTATACTTATTCTGACTGCAGAGAGGTCAAAAGTGCCAGTGCGGCGTGAAGGTGGATTCGCACTATGGAAATGGTTCTGCCTTGGCATGCTTCATCAGAAGGGCTCGAATTCCTTAGAGGCCGCTTTACCGGCGTCGGGATACTCAATCTGGAAACGATGTTAGGGGACTCTAACTTTTTGTAGATTAAATTTGATTTTTTTGAAGGTAGTTTAATTCCTACGTTATTTTTGAGCCTACTGCCCCTGACTTCTCTTTCGCACAGTAATTCTCGTTTGGGAGGCGTAGGCACAAACAGTTACATGTATGACTAAATATTCCCTCCTCCATTCCGAGGAGAAATTTGATGATTGGCCAAAGATTTTGCAAGAATGCATTTGTAATTCTCCAAAAAACAATATTTTAGTTGTATTTTCATAATTCAAGATGTATGATACTTGCTTTTATGAACGCATAGGGGATTCTTATATGTTAGACCTCTGACTGATACCACAACTGGAGAGTAGTAGTTCTGTCAGCAAGATGCTGCTGCTCCTCACTCCCTGGACAAAATCCAAAAAACTCGTATGTTCCCAATTACTAAACAAATAGTTTCGTCGTGAGGGTAACAGCCATACCTTTCTTAGCACATTTCCCTCTACGTAAAGGTTTCTGTTTATGTGCCACCGTTACTGACAGGATAAATGTATTATAGATGCTATCGATATGGATACGTTGCGCCGTGTGTGGAATGAACTGAATTATCTACTTGATGTGCAGGGTAGCAGCATGAGTTCATATGAAGCAGATATGGAATGTGAAACATACCTGGAGAGATTTCCTCAATGTGTGTGTAACAGTGCTACGTTAATTACACTTTCTGCAAGAATGTATTAATAGTGGCAGTCATTTTGATAAGCGCTGTATAAGAAACAAGAAATAAATCACATTTAAAAGTAACTAGCGTTGTTTGTACTGGTTCAACTGCTTCATTAATTTATTATTTAGGTTAGGAGTTGTCACTCATTTAGCTATTCCATTTCATATATACACTTGTAAACATTTTATTTGTTGATTTTAATTATAATTAAAACAATATTACTTACGCTGTTGCCAGCTGTGAAATCTATAACAATAAATCACCTGAGACTTAACACTACTATAAATATAAAATTTGGATTCACCGTTATGAAATAACGGTTTTTCTAAATTAAATTAATTTATTACGTAGATATGGTGTGTACATATGTACTTTATCTTAACTAAGTTTTTATAAATAGTGTTTAACGCCATTTTTAACTGCTGAGACGTCACAGGTGGTGGACACTGATAATACATGAGATGAAGTGATAAACTGTAAAGGATTTTCTTACAGGAAGAAAGCGTTCCAGTCGTAAGTTTAGGGCACCCCGATATTTGCCAATTATGAGGACTGAGAAAAACCTGGAAAAACCCTCAGTCGGGGAGTACGGTCCTGGTGGAAATTTAATTGAGCATGGCCGCCACCATTCCAAACATTGTGTGGAACGTTTGAATGTAGCTCGAAAAACGTTTGTAAGGATGCCACCTGAAATTGCTGCATTTCATTTCTAACACCAACCTTCAGGCTTTGGAAATCTCCTATTTTCGTTTTGTACTCTCATGACTTGATAAATCATCAAGCAAAAAGGTCTAAGACATCAATGAGGTGAACGTGATGATCTTTTACGAGGGAAAGCTCTGCCTATCTTTCTCTTGGGAGGCATTCTCTTACATACAATGCAAAATGAGAGGGGTGTCACAACGACATCCGAAATGCCCGAGTCACTGTTATTGCACCTGAGCTATTGCGCAATAAGCAGACAATAGCTGATCGTTCCTCTGTAAACGACATTCTATAATATTCTGAAATTAAAAATATAAATCAATGTTTTCATTGCTTGATTTGTGACAAGGTCTTGGAAATAAATGGTCTCCAAATTGAAATAAGACAAATACGTACGATGGAAAGTAAGGAATTATCTGCACTTTCGCCATAACACATCTTTAGGTTTGTCGCATTGCTTTTGCTCATGCATGGTTAGAGTTGTATTACTGTGGTCACGCTATCGCAATTTGAACTTCATAGCGTCATTTTTCTTACTGCTGTGAAAATGTAAAATGGCCGTTCCACTAGCAGGGTGCACTAAGGGGGAACAAAGAACAGTGATTTCTCTGGTCGAAAGGTGTGTTAGAGGCTGGAATTCATCGGAGGCTTTCAACACAATATGGGGACAGCGCTCTACCGCGTTGAAAATGTGTATAAGTGGATCGAAATGTTTAAAAGTGGCGTAACAAGCGTGACACACGAAGAGAAAGCAGGACGCTCTTCAACTTGCACCTCTGATTAGAAGATTCAGCAAGCTCGAGAGATAATACTGGGGAACCGGCGAGTTGATGAGGTAGCATGTTTTCTGCAGATTAGTCATGGGTTCTGCCTATCAAATCATCCACGATGAGATCTGCTTTCATAAAGTCTGTGTGAGAAGGGTGCCAAGAGAACTTACCGCAGCACAAGTGCAAATGTGTTGAGATCTACCAACGCTAACTCGACTGCTACAACAATAGTCGCAGAAGATGAAGAAACGCGGGTCCTTCATTATAAGCCAGTCTGATAATCTCCTGGGAAAGATCCACTGATTTGATGGCCAACAATCTGAAGACAGCAACTCGCACCAAACATCGAGGCCTATTGCCATAGAGAGAATTGTTGTTACATGACAATGCAACGCCACACACGGCGGACAGACAGTTGACCATTAACCATTGGGTTTCGAGGTGCCTGAACACCCTGCCTGCAGTCCAAATCTTGCCCCTTCCGATCCCTCAAACCTTCTTTAACGAGTTCTTGAAATTCTGCGCACGAAGAATTACCGGAAGCGGTGAATAAATGGTTGCGTAACAAACAGAAACCCTTCTTCTTGGAGGGAATGTACAACTGGATCGCTGGACCAAGTGCATTGAAAAGGATAGGGATTATGTAGAAAAATGTGATGCTTTTTCAACTGTTTTTTGTGTAAATAAATCGAAAATTAAGTGTGTGAATAATTTTTGACTTTCCCTCGCATACACATATACTAACTAAATGGCATAAAAATTTCATTTTTGATAAACTATTATTTCATGAAAATGGGTCGAAACTGAATGTGCACTCTATGATTATCAACAGTGCTAATAGTTGTAATGAGTATCTTGATACTTATATAAGGAAATATCCGGTTAATATTACATTAACATTTAGGTTCAGAAGATTATGTGAGAGATTTGAAATCGGAACTTTTGAGTATACAGCCTAAATAGTACTTAAAAATTATCTATGCCATCGTTGAATTTCTGTGAAATAGACGGCAGTAAAATGTTCCGGCTTTCAGCCACCATAAACAGGCATGTCATAGACAAACTATGAGATAGATTTCAAAAGTTCGCGCTAATTTTAAAACGTCATGGATAACTGTCCTCTATATGGGAAGTTTAGCATACATTTAAGTAGTACATTAACTGCTGCACCACAACAAATTTCTTCACAAAAGAGGACTTTCTGCTATATGTATCAAACATCATTTTGATGGTGTTAGTGGGGAAATTTCTCCTTCATGTTCCATCTTGAAGGACTTGCTCATAGTTTCGATTAGTAAGGGAGAGAACTGAGGTAATCCTCGCGATGTTCAGGCTGGGGATGTGGGGAATGAAGAAAGCATTTGCCCCTTCTTGAATAGTGTTTATCAACCGTTTTTACTGCTGAGACACCACAGGCGGTGAGCACGAATGATACATAAAATGAAATGATAAACAGGGAAAACTTTTTTTTAAGGAACATAGTGTTCTAAGCCTAAGTTTAGGACCTCCCCGGCATTTGCCTCTTACCAGTACTGAGGAAAACCTGAACAAATCCTCCATCAGAAAGAGCGGTGCTGGTAGGAATCGAATTCCAGATCTCCCGCTCACGAGTTCGTGCCTTGATCACCTCGGTCACGGTCTCCTTGTTGAAGAGCAGCTACTCACTGACAGTCAAAGTTATCTCAGGATTTGTGTTACAAACGTCTTTCAAAGTATTCTGAGAAACTTCAGATTATGAACGACAGTGCAACGTGAGTAGAGGACACTGATTTTTTTTTTCAGTTCAGAAGGAATATCTTGTGACCTCTTCCAGCAAGTTTTAAAAACTCTGGCAAGGTAATCAGAAAACAAACAAAAACATTGCAATCGATTATGACAGAGGATGAAATCATGACACTTTCGGATCTGTGGAGCGCAGCAAATGTAGCATAACATTTGCCTAAAAAATGTAAGGCCACTCATTCCAGGATGAACATCGTGGCAACAAACTTTTGTTTTTTGCTATAGCCAAGGGGTCCGTGGTGCACCTTCTAGGAAGCTGCAAGTTAGCGCTATCCCCAAACATTTCAACGTTTAGTTTCCTATACCTATTGCTTAATACGTTTTTCAGTGTAAAAACTGGGGAAAACTATCTTGCGCCTTAAGTTTGCATTTGCAACTATTATCTGTAGGGGACTTAGTTTGCAGTCCCACTGCAAGTCTGTGTCTTGGTAAACTTATGGAGTATTTTAACCGGGAGAGATGAGAGGAAGTGGTAGGGGGAGTGTCTTTCATATATGCGCCATTGGGTGCATACACCACCTGAAATGTCATCTCTCGTCATGTGCGTTCCCAGGAAAGTTAGTCTCAAGTTTTGTACAAGCTGGGTGTTGTAGCACTACTAAGTTAAATTAAACATTTTGAAAGCATATTAAATAATTATAGTGAAACAGTGTGTAAATGATAATACAGTATTTCCATTAAATACGGAACACTTGCATATATTCAGTATCAAGCAATATTATATTTGATATACTGACACTCTCCAGCCGAGATAATCAGTCATTTCTTTAGCAGTAAACTGTTGTTAAATCGCCCAGTGAAGTTTTATATCACTTCGTGAAGTAGCTGCTTTATTTAACTTTGTGTTAATTGAATATAAAGAAAAAAAAACACTGTACAGAACTTATTTTCATAACATTTTCCTTTGCGAAATTTGGAAGAAAAAATTAAAATTAATAAATGGAAACCAAATTTGAGTCAAACTGTGATTTGAAACTATAGGAATCATGCAGATTTCAGACTTCAATCATAAAGTCATCGACAAGTTTGCAGGCATGAAATCCTGTAATTTTTTTTCTCTGTTTAAATAGATGCGTTACTACGACATTTGTATAAGTCCTCTCTCTCTGTTGAATTTGTTCAGATACGCAAATATGCGTGTTAATTTTAGTTATTAAAATTCTACAAGCTTGCGACCTATATTTAGCAGTAGCAGTAATAAAGTTGTGCACCTGGACTTTGTGCTGCCGCGAGCCCCAGCTGCAATTTCTTGGTTGAATTCAAGGAGAGGAGCAACATCGTGAATTCAGAGTATTTTTACTTCACCCTGCACAAACTGAGCAACGTTATAAATGAGATGCTTCCTCATTTCTCTTTTTTTCACTTGCTTCATGACACTGTACTGAAGGGATGTGGTCTTCAGAAGATGGAACACTCGCCCTACACCAGCTCATGACTTCCTGCTCTGACAGTTGTCTATTCTGTAAATTGATGAAAGCATACACAAACATATATGAATTAAGGCCCTTAAGAAAGTGTTCGGATTTTTATTTGTAATGAATTAGAGGTATACTGAAACTATTCACTAAATTTATTTCTGTCATCTCAAAAAATTAATTAGGTCCCAAAATTTACCTTGTATATTGGAATAGAAAGCGGGCACTTTAGAGACTTGCAACTTTCCCTGAAAAGCGGACAAATTCTGGCATACTTAAATACATTATTTCAGAAAAATGATGATAGGCTAAAAATGACATTAAACCAAAAGAAGTTTAAAGATGGCATTTCTGAAAGTTTCGATAGCTATTTACATAATTAGTATAACCCAGAATGTATTTGAATGACTACAGAACAAATGCATTTGTACAAATTAAGCACAACGCTCTGCTACCACTCAGGACGCGACAAATATCATTGGTGCTGCTCAGTTTTAGTTATTTTCTTTAAGACACTTAATAGTCCAGAATATATAGTTGTGGAAAATATTTGTATTATTTATCACAGGAGAAAAATACCTTTAGAACTCTCCAATTCGTTAAGACATTGCCAATTTAACAAATGCGCTCCTCAAATAAATTAAATTAACTATAACACCTAGGCAGTGCACATTGTCAAAATTACAATAAGCAAAACAAATCATTGAAACGTTTCTTTTAATGTATTTTAAATTTAACAATTAAAACTAGGACAGTCGTAGAATTGAATAGCACATTCACCCCCGAACACTTAATATTATTTAATTACAACAAAAATGTATATTTTAGAAATTACAGTAAAGACATTTTCTGGGTTACCCAATGAAACAAAAGAGTTCCTTAAATTCTAACTTACATAGATGAGTGGTTAAAATGAGGAATGGGAAATTCGACGAATAGGGTTGCATGTGGCATGCTTCGTTACACTGAAGGAAACTGTTCGCACCATTTCCACATTCGGCTGGATAATACAATATTTATGCGAATTGATGGCCTAGTGGGTATGTTTAGTCAATTCCAGTGTGCTGCTTCAAACGAAAACAGAACTTTGCCTGCTTGAAGTAACTACATAATGCAGATACATTTGTTTCATTTTGAACAGCCCTTAATTCAAAATAATATATTATATATCGGGTAATCAAATTATTCGGTAACCGACGCGGATGCGGGGATTGCCACTCTCAAGCCCAATCGGGCCACCGGAGTTTAAAAAACTGCTTTGTTGGTCTTAAGTCTCACGTCACTCAGTGTTGTTTGTAGAGTGAAAGATTACATGTGTCCAATACTAGAGCTAAGTCTGCTAAGAATACTAAATGGCTAATAATAGCCTTAAGCTTTCTATCTACAACAATTATTTATTTATGATTCGTGTGTTTGTGCCCAGACAGCTCGAGTAGTGAGGAAATTATTTGAAGAGAAATTACCATGTGTTCGAGTTCCAAGTTGTATTGCAATTCACAAATTAATAATATCCGAAAATTTAGGTAAACTAAAGGAATCACCCATCAAGGTATCAATTTAATTTCTCAAAGAGAATTAATAAGGTTAATGGGTAATTTTATGTGCAGCTGCCGAAATATATGGAAAATTAATGCTGGCGGTTTTGCATCTACTTGCATTACATGGCCGAATGCATAACGTTTTAAGAGCGTTAGAATTTATTACACTGTCACTGTAGTGTTTCTACTTCCATTTCTTGTGTTGACCCACTCGCTTGACACGACTAGTATAGTCCGTTTGGTCGTGAGCGATGGCTTATCTGCTGATACAGTTCCCAGACCGCGTTGGTCATCACATAAATGAATGGTGTGTATTTAGAACAAAATATACATTTTCAAAATCTTATAGCTTAACATTTATGAATAAATTTTATATTTATTATTTGTATTCCATAATGGTAAATGGTATTTGGATCATTGTATCCAATATTTTGTAACTTCCGCTATCGGCGTGTCACAGTACCCTCACCCATACTTAATGTCATTGCTTCTTCGGCGGGCATATAGTTCGATCTTCTATAGTACCTAAATATACATTCCTTGATTATTGCGTAACTGTTATTACGCTACGTGACGTTGATTTTATTAATATAAACAAATATATATGCAGTAGTAACAACTAAGAGAAAAATATTTTTTACATGGGCTTCATAGTATTGCACGAGTTACAAATGTTTTCTGGCTATTATTTATTCTCACAAAGCTAAAAACACTCATTTCATATTCAATTAGCCTTTACTTTTTTATTCCTACTTAAAGGAAGTGTCCTATGTTTTACTTTTATTTTAGGCGGTTCTTAGTACATGAGGTCATTTGGTCACTTCCACATTCCGCTTTATTAAACAGACATAAAACTGCTCTTTCCAAGTACTCATTTCACGCCTTTAGCATACCATAGTTAAAGCAATGGCAGTGTTTGAATGCTAAGTTTTATTATCATTGGTGAATAATTTCATGCTAAGCTTTAGCATTTCTGGCCAACTCGCCATGCAGTAAAAGTAATTTGATTCTGAACCTCCAATTTGACTTTATTATTCTTCACTAATGATTAATAATCATATAGCTTAATTATGAAATAAAATTAATTGCTAAACAAACAAAGTTTCACCTAAGCTCAAATACAGGCTTTGATGCAACGTACACTTTCTAATAAATACTAAGGCCACAGTTATATTTGAAAGAATTAAATCATGCCTATTATGCTACATATTTGTTGGATATATTTTATAATAAAATTAATTACTATTGACAAAAATAAACTTTTAAATTATCAGGAGCTACCTCTAAATCTTTTACGCATTGACACTGTGACAAAAATACGAAAGGGCATAAATTTAATACTTTCCTGTAAGGTGAACAGGCAAAATTTTTGGCAATGCAACATTTACATTAATTTGACATTCTCCAAGTGAATTGTTCTGTAGATTTTGATGAATTCACCTCTACTGTCCTTTCAGATCAGATTCTAAGAAATAGTTCCCACCTATAAGAAAATTTCATGTTTTATCTTTTTTTCACCAGGCTTCATTTATTAGACCTTTCTACCTGTAAAATCCAGCGTTTAAATGGTATTCCAGTACATATCTATCCTACTCACAGGGTGGTATTCTCGAAGTCTGCATAGTCTGGTGGTGTCTCTTCTTTTTCAAATATAGTTTTCAGTTGTCCCTGTATGGGTCAATTTTTTCATTTATTTAAAAAACGTTCAACTGTGAAGGGATGTCTTTATTTGTTTTGTGTAACCTGCCAAATACCTGAAAAAATGTATTTAATTTTCAAACATATTGGTCGTAATATTAATTTACCTTATTGCCTCATGACATACGTTTCACTTCCATGTAAAAATACGGGAGAGATACTTATTTATAAAATGGTAATTTTATTTCATTTCGTACTTTATTACAAAAGCCTCTTCTGCATGTGGCATATAATTGCATCTATTTATTGTTTCTGATCAATATTTTCTAAATACGCCACTGTTTTTCCGAGAAATTGCAACCTTTTAACTTATTAAATAGTTTTTTTTATTTCCATAGCTTTGATCGCATTACATTTTTGCCTAGAAAAGCCATAGTTTTTTTTTAAACATATTTTTCGACAGGTATTTTCATATTGTATTATTATATTGGTGGTGCTCCCTGTTCCGAGAAATATTTTATTTTAACTTGTTAAAATGTTTTATTTTCGACAGTTTGTGCTCATTTCTTTTTCGCCTTCAAGAGGCATGATTTTATCTTTTTGACATATGTTTTCATATCATATTGGTGGGTATTTTATATAGTTAAGACAGTCTATTCTGCTAATTACTCTCATTATTTGAGAAATTTACTTTATCAGAAAAAACACATTATCAAGTAATTTCTATTATTTAAGTTAGGTTAATATAATCTCAGTTTGTTTATTCAATTTCCCCATCATTTCAAAGACTTAAACCTGTTTTCGCGAATCGTACACAACAGAGAATTAGATGGCAAATTCTATGGAATTTTGTCACACTAACTCTGTGTAGTTGTTTTACTCAATTAATACATTGGTTTTATATCACCAGAAGCCCTAATTTGGTGCATTATATGTAGAAACCTTAACCTTGCCGTCCTTATGTCACTTCTTTCTATTCATATATATATATATATATATATATATATATATATATATATATAATAAGTTAAAGAATATTGCTGGCGGGCACCTAGATTAATTTATTCTATTGTTACCCGTATTTCGACAAATGCCAGAGATGTAGATTTGGTCCATCATTTGTCTTTACAAATTTCATAGTATTCTTAAGTGGACGAATTAGATCCCCTGTATAAATTTTTGTTCTTTGAAACCTAAGTAAATTTTTGTGTTGCTGAAAATTCACCTTGATCATAGAAGTGAAATACAGTTCGTATAACATTCTTTTCAAAGTCGTTGGGGGGGGGGTTCGTTTTGCTTTCTTGATGACAGAACTGTCGCACTGCTAGAGAATTCTTGTCCTCATAGCAGATGCGTGGCACATTCGCTTGCTCATACCGTACGGTTTTGAAGTGAGATACTGACACTTTTAAAATTCAATTTCGGGTTTCTCTTCATATATAGAGGGGCTTTTGAAAAAATGACATTCTCCAAAAATAATTGAGCCCAGCTCCGCAATACTTATTTTTTTCGTACCACTGAGGCCAACTGAAACACATATTATAATCTGCATATTCATTGACTACAAAGCCTGGCAATAGCAAGCCAGTTCTTATTTTCTTAAGCTGAATTCGCATTGGTGTTTATATCAATAAGCGATAGTGTGTGGAAAATAACATTGCTTCAAAGTGTGATCACAAACCGTATAATGAACTTTCAGTAGTTCCATAGTGTGGAGATTCACAATGCCAGTACGTTAATGCTAATGCAAGGTAACATTTTAATGATTGCAGTATTAAAACCACTAAAGATAAATATGAGCGGATTCGAGGTGCGTATTGATATATGTCCCCTCTGTTTGTCTAACAACCTATTTAAAGTGAAACTAATGCGTTTTATATAGCGTACATTGTTTTTTTTTTTTCAAATCCTAGTCTACTCTGCGACGAATTACGCTGCTAAAATATCAGTGTATAAATATCACATTGTGCGAACTTAATTGGGTGATGCAACATATATCTCAAGACCAAATTTTTAATTTGAAAAACACTGTAAGAGAATCATCGTGATAGTAATTTTTGTGTTCGCTGTTCTGATTATCATAAATTAAATATGAACTGCATATCTTCGATATCAGTACGATACTGATCTGAGGTCATTTTAGAAACAATTTGCTAGTTCTCTTAAGATGCCTGCAGGTAAATGGAACAAAGCTTTTGTTTTATGTGGCCCAATGTAATGCATAATATTTTTGAGGTGTTCCGCCGATAGATATATCTCTTTTGCTATGGAAACGCCGTCATCATTGGGACTTAGTGCACAAAATATAGATTTAATATGGTGTACCAATGAAATCAATGATCTAGTGTTCAACGCGCCTGGTTGTTCGAAATGTACCAAATCCATGTTAAAATATTAAATTAAGTTAATTCCTTCTTTTAATTCAGAACTCAAATATGGACTTATATTGAAAATTAAATGGAAAGTAGATATTGCTGCAGAAAAAACTACGAATAATATGTGGCAATCATAGCAGACATTCTGAAATGCATTTATAAAAAATAGATTTTCATATATACTTTCTCTTTTAAATTTTATATAAATAATAACAGAAATATAAAAAGTATCCACATCATTCATAGCAAATTCCATACAAATACAATATCTTAATTCTGCTGCTGTATTAAATATATATAATCGTTCCTAATACCTAAAAAGCTTGTTCATTAATAGTACAACTTTCGAAACTTCTCTTAAGGAATATTTGTGAAAAAGGCCTTTAGTTGGTTGTTCAATGTGTGGAGACCAACCACGTGTATGTGTAATTATTTGTGCTGAATTAAAAGGTACATTTAAAATATTTATGCATAAATTTGTTGTACTTAATGTTTTATATTTTATATTTAACAGAATATTGCATAGTTTATGTAAAACTTTATGGAGACTTCGCAACTTCCGGAATGCCAATAAACCCAATCAACTATTTGCAACGCAGGTTAACACGTGATTTCAAAAGAATGATGTTTTGTTTGATGGTGGTGGCTGCATTATAAACTCAAATAGATATGATATGTCAATCGTAGGAGAATATTTTTTTCCTTCATGGGTTGAGCTTTCATTAATTCGTTCTGGCTCCGAATTGTTATGGTCATATTTCCCTAGTTGGTGTTCCTGAATTTCTTTTTCTTTGTATGCTGCATTAGGTACTCTATTATTTGGTATTTTATTAAGATGACTTTTCCAGTTATTTCTATATTTTTAATAGTAAATTTATTTCTTAAGCTTCTGCTTTTTCCCGAATATCTGTTTCTTCTCCTGTTGTTGACTAGCCTGCTATGGATCTGAACCATTTCATTTCTGCTATTTATACTCTATTTACATGCGCTACTTTTATTCACATGCTTAAAGAACTTTCATGTTTTTTATTATTGAATAATATTTTGTCTGACATTACTTTGTTTTTAATGATTTTAAATTTATCGAAATGGAAGCCATTCAATTTCCAGCACAACAAATCACCAGCATACAGTTCACAAGACATGCTTACAGGCAATACTCTACATTACAGCTTCCTGATTTGCTAAATTAAACGAAATGATTCGATTTAATGGCTGGCGAGATGTTCAGTTAGACCTTTCTCTTTGGAAATTTTCTTAAGGAGATAAGAGAAAATGTTAAGACAGATGTATAGCGCACATAAGAGAAGAATCATAGAAATACCTGCCGAGTATTTGTAGTTGACTGTCCATGTTAACAGGTTTAATTAAAACTGTCGCGTTATTACTGAAGTTTACAGCACACTTTAATACTTAAGAATGAATTGCTTATTTTCATTAAAAACTTCACACAACTCTTGTGATTCTGTTAAAGAAATCAATTTAAAACCTACAATTTATTCTCGAGAGTGCAAGGATTCACTATCATGCATACTTGAAAGTTGATCTTCGGAACCACACAAACTACCAGGTATATCGTCATTACACAATGCTTTACCTGCTACGCTGTCAATAAATCAGGGATATTCACTAGACGCTTCTTTTTAAAGGTGAAAAGAAAGTTGTGGCTTAAGAGCTTTCTAAACACATTATATGTTTTATATTTAAGATTTACTGATGTAAGGGACATATAACCACAATTTACCTATAAGAAAGATGTTTACCTCTTTAAGCCGTTATAAATTTACAACCTCTGTATACTTAAAACCTCTGTATTAAAAACCTCTGTATAAAACCTCTGTATACTTACAAGTTAAATTTAATTTTTATTATTTAAAAACTGGATATTGACATCAAATGTTTTTAGTTAACTTCGAATAATTTCAGTAATGTATAAATCAATTGTGATTTGCTAAAAGTAAATAGTATTAGAACTGATACTATGACAATGACGGAGGTGAACATACACGGCTGTGTATCCTAAAGTAAATAGAATCTATATAGCCAAGCATTTACACCCACTAATTTCTACATGAATAATGAATGAATGGTGTTAATGCCCGTTTTTGCTACAGAGGCACCACAGAGGTCCACAGGCACACAGATACTGATGATACATGAGATGAGATCATATATTGGAAAAGAATTTTTATTTATAAGGATGAAAACGTTCCAGGCCTAAGTTTAGGGTACCTCCCCGGCATTTACCATTTATGAGGACTGAGGAATACTTGGAAAAACCTCTGTCAAGGAGGACGGTCCTGGCGGGATTCGAATCCCAGACCTCCCGCTCACAAGTCCGCGCCTTAGCGGCCTCGGCCACCCGTGGCGGTAATTTCTACATGAAGAAAGTCATTAAACCCGAATATATTGTATTTTTTCCTGCTTTTTTTACATATCTAAAAGTTTCCATGATTTCAAACCTATTCTCAGGATTTTAGCATTTTATCAATTTCAATACATTTATGTATATAGCACGAATCATTTGAAACTACCAGCGCGAATATTTATGAAACAAAAGGTGCTACTAATGCGCTATTTTCGCCGAATTGAAGTTCAGAGAAAAGCTCAAAATGAACTCATAGAATTCTAACAAATCTTAGAAAGTGTATTTCTAGTACATTTTCTTTCAAATGGAACAATGCCTATATATAACACTAGATAAGATTAGAATGTAAATTTGTTGCACTATTCTAACCAAAGATATCGCCATATATAGGGCTCAGTTTTACAGACTCTATTTAGAGAATTTCCATTATAATTATTATTAAACTAAAGGCAATACATTTCCCAGATTTTTAGGCAACAACAGTACATAACTCTCCACATTTTAAGTACACTTAAGGAAATTGCAGTTTATTCTGGATGGATCTGACATTCTGATCCCTAGTCATACGACTGATTTAAAGTTATCTGCCCCATATAACTACTTCGAATATACTGCGCATTCCTGCCTACAGTGGTCGTATGTATACATTTCCTTTCCTTTTAACGGAATACAGTAAGATGACGTCGTCAATACTCGTGATCTATCATAGAAGTGGCACGCGCCTGAATGTGCTAGGGAACGTGGTATTCTTTACTAATGCTAAAAATTCTGACTTGGTCCTAGTGAGAGAAAAATATGGAAAGAACGATATGCTTTCATGCACTTTGTAACCTGAGAGATATTCAGGATACACTGCAGCATACTGTTGATAATGCTCCTAAATTGTAGAAAAATGTAAACAGACATGCATTTGTTTTGCCTAACATTCGATGGAATGTGTTGCTTTAGGCATACTGACCATAGGCATTTTCTAAAATGGTCTGAAAGTCCAGAGTCTTAACAATAACTGTATATCATAAACTACGAAATACGAATAAATTCTAATGCATTTAAAATTGTGTATTCTCCCATGTCAGACAAGTAGATACTGAAACTGATTGCCTTTATTTTCCACACATTTCTGGCATCTGCTTAATAAATTAATCATTACCCCTCCTAATTATCTTTGAAAACTAAATTAATTTCTTGACAGATGTCATCCTTTAGTTCGTCTAAAGTGTTTGGGTACCATGAAATTCGATCACCTGGGAATTTCTCTTCAAACAATCTTACGAATCTTAACAAAACACTCCTTGTGGAATAGAATAATTTATTATTATTATTATTATTATTATTATTATTGTCATTTGGCATTCTTAACAAATTTGACCTTAGTGTTAGACACTTGTTGTTTCTTTCTGTATTCAATCGACATAGACTAAGTGGCGTGAGACGCAAGGTGAAGGAATCTCATCACATTATTGAATGAACCACTATTTAGACACTTTCTTGGTATAAAGATTAAAAAAAAAAAAAAAATCAAAAGAGATGCTGCATTTTGTCTATTCTTTCGAAATGACCAAGTCACTTTTACTCTGAAGGAATTAAATTCCTAAAACTTTCAGTTGAAAATTTCCTAAACAAATCATTTATATAAAGATAGTAATAATGTAGTTCTTGAGAGAAAACAAAATATAGAAGAAAAGAACAACGAAATCTTAAGAAGGGAATTAAATGCATTCAGTAAGAGGCAATCAATAGAACACGATATGTATATTATGTTAGGCATGTTCCTTTCCCATTGCTCGAACGCATTCTATGTACAAACGAAGAGCAGAACGCAAATTTGATATTTACAAAAGGGTATATATTTTATCATAGGAGAAGATTTTGGAGGTCAAACTAAGCTGCTGATGTACCTAACTGATAATCACTTAAAATAGAATGTGGTTATAAATGTTCGCCTATACAATTTTCTGAATATTCTAGACGGATTATTAGGTCATATACCGAATCACACTGTTAGTGAACAAACTGAGCTATTACTCTGATGATATTAATTACACTCTCAACGAACACCTTCTCTCTTCTATATTCTTCTGTTCTCTATTTCCTAGTTCTTTATCTCCTTTCATCCTTTATATTTGATTAAAGTTGAAATAGACAAAAAGAGTAGGCAACTAAATATGTTGATTTTTGCATTCATTTTTGTAAACATTACACTTATATACGTCGAGACAGCTAGGGTGGCATCTAAATGGATTTTATATTATTTTAAGACTATATTTTTAAATTGTATGTTGGGATATAGTTGTAATCAACTAGGGAAATTATTCTACATATGGAGACAAATGAAATATAACACATTTTGACCTTGAAAATATATTAAAGTATCCTGCTCACTTTTCGTGGTTTTATAATTGAAACACGGAATGATTTTATTACATTGAAGGATAGAGCAGAGCAGGTCAGCATTTTTTCAGCTTCTCACTTTCTTCCTTAAGAGTATATTTGCAGTAATTTGGCATTTGTATTTTGTATAAATCATAATTTTTAACCAGAGATCAATGTTGCGGCAGATTCTGACAGTGCGGGTTTGTGAGAGCCTGAAGACACGTGCTACCTGACCTTGTAAACACTCCAAACCGGTTTGATATAAGGGATATAATGCGCACCGTGGACACTGATCACTTGCACGTTTAAATTGGAGTTCCACATATAGCGGTTGATGTTCAGTTAAAATGTTTAAATAAATGCAATCCTTTTATTTTATTGTATTCCTATAAATTAGTAAATAGAATAGTTAGCTTTCATTTTGGTTTTTTGACTGGTTACGAAAAAGTTTTAATGTTTTATTTTCATTCATTAATAACTGGGAAATGTGAAATCAGCAAATTTAATATTTTCTGTTCTTGGTAAAAATAAATGTTTTACTTTTTTCTTATTCAGAATACATGTAGTTTATTGGGAGTTGAAAACATTTTACCGTTTAAAAAGGTATTTAAGAGGACTGCGCATACCTTTAAATGTTCATGTCCCACGTCCCCTTCATTGTAATTCGTAATGTTAAAAGTGTTTTGTAGGTAATTTTTTTTATCTATTTTGTCATTTTCTTATCAAAAGAATTACTGGTCATAGGCCACAGACTAACCAACTAGGGTGCTCCTATTGATAATTACTACTCCGGAATGCATTAAAGTGAGTCATGGTTTTTAGTTCAAATTTCATCTGAGATTATCTTGAAATGCCATTTTCCTAAACATATGTTTCTTTTTCTCAGAAACTATTACAACTACAGGGTTGTAATTTTGCATATTGATGTAAGAAAAGTCTGCTCAATTCAAGGAGTAATTATAATTATATTTGTCAGTGTATCAAACTTTGTAAAATGAAATATTTTTATTGTAGATTTTAGTTCCTTTCTTTATAGAGAATAAAAAAAACTGAAACACTATTAACAGCTAAATTCCTGAATTTCAGTGAATGAAATGCAATGTTTTAATATACAAAAAAATATATACATATGCTTTAACTAGTTTTTGAATAAAAGAAAAACAAATACGTAATTTTTAGCATATTTCTCTCAACACTTTTAACACTTTACTTTTTTCAGACAAACCATTTTATATTCGTGTTTATGTAAACACGAATTTCTATACTCAGAACGCTGCACATATATTAATACTGTAGTAAATTTTTATACTAATCTATCAAGTGTGTCCAGAAATATGCATGGTTTTTGAGTGCAGTCATACAATTCTCAGTTCCCTTAAGTGCGTATAAGTGAATGTTTAAGTGCTAAACATTCGCTTTCTTTCATCCTATTATTTAAACTTCAAATTAATGTGTGTTCCGTGTTTTTGTACGTTTATTAAACGTGTAAACTTTTCAGTATAAATAGTCGAAGGAACTGTTTTAGAATGTAAATTACAATATAAAAGCTAAATACCATGCCCATAATGCAATTGGTGCAATATAGTCCTGGCCTCTTTCCAAAATTCCAATTCGCAAAGGACAGCGGTAACATTTCCCCACCACTTCAAACCTCCCATTCTTAACACTCTCCTGCACAGTGGCACAATTCTAGATCTAGTAGCTACAAGAGGGAAACGCGAATGCTAAACGTGTCCTTTTTTTTTTTTTCAAAACGTTCTTCTACAAAGCTGTGAAAGATTGGAGAAAAATGTTCATTAACCTTTTGACTGTCTCCTAATTCAAATATTTTATGTATAAAGGATGGCATCTGTATCACTTTCACCGGTTTATACAAAGTTGAGTGTACGTTCCCTTGATGAAAAGATAACAAAAATCATCCATCTCCGGGCCTCAACTCCATTACCACTTAGAATTATATGTTGATGCTTTCTCTGGATCTTCCCTAAACTGTATAGGCGAATTTTAGGTAGTTCTATGGGATGAATGATTGCAGACTCCTTTTCTTTTATTATTAATAAAATTTATAATACCAGATATTTTATGTAATTTCATTAGACGTTACAACCGATTCTAGGGAAGTCTATACATAAAACTGATTACAACATATTTACATTCACCTTGTATTTAACAGAGCAACTAACGACGGTAGAGTGATGTTATTTTTAATTCTTCCCAAATTTGTAGAGTTCTCGGTGTAAAATAAGTAAAATAATAAGGAGGTATAAAATCAAACATTGATCATGAAATAGCTTTGAAATATGAACGAAAATGCTGGTAGGAAGATACCATAAGGAGTTCATGCTTTTGTTACCTTTCTTCGTAGTGTGTGTCTGCTTTATGTCACTTTCGAAATCTTGAGGCATGAGGAACATTCTCATAGTACTGTGTCTAACGCATTGATTTATTCTTTTTCTCTTCCGTTTAGTTCATCCTTCCTTTCCTTCTGAAGCTTCCAACATTCCAATGCCGCCTGTCTCAAGGTCTTCGTTACAATGAATGAAATTTAATTACATTCCACAAACGAGCCTGGACCCCCTAGGTGCCTAAAGCTACCTACTTTCTGAGCTTTGTAAAACATCAGGCCTGCAAAGCTGATTTCGAAGCACGTTTACTGAGTGATGCAAAAATCATAATACCCAAGTCACAGTGGTGAACATATTGGAGTAAATAATTAAAATTGACACTGTTATGTTAACACTAAATCACAGTCATACCAAAGAATAGAACATATTGCACAAAACATAATTTCTTTAAAAAGTAGCATTCATAGGTCTGTGTCCACAATATTTCACAACACAAGTTCCTAAAATACACGAGAGTTATAGAAATACATAAAATGTTAGTCTTATTTCCAAGATGGTTTTTTCTAATAAAATATGCAAAATGCTAAAAATGTGATACTAATTCCGTAATTGTATGGTTGTTTTCAAACAAATCCTAAGAACAAGTAATATCTTACATAAATATGAGAATTTTAAATAGTAGTCAAAACATTACATATACAATATAAAAGAGAGAATATATAAACAAAAAATATCACACAGTATGACTTTGTAAACTATGCTTTATAAAAAAATTCCTCTAAATTCATAGAGTAATTTTAAAAGTGTAACATACGTGTTTGATTGAGCTAATATTGAAATAAAAACATAGCAGTTTTTAACGGCTGATATACCTACTATATACTACTAAAAGTTTACCCCATTAACTTTAAAAATATGTAAATTACTCTTAATATATGTGCCTGTTCTAGGCATGTCCAAAGTAAGAAGGAATTTGTCTTTTTGCAACTGAAGCACCGATTTGAGTAGCTAATGAATTTTAAAGCTTATACCAGACCAAAATTTAAACGAAATTATCTATACCAACGTTTTTTTACGCTTTGGAATATAGTTTTCCACAGAAATTGGTAATTGTCTTATTAACGCTGCGTTACGTCAGAAATATTGTTTACTGGCTGATTTTCCACCGCTTAAAAGCCCTCAATAATAACTCTTGATATTCGAAACATATTTATTACTTGGCTATATTTTACATGACTTTTACTATGCTTTATTTCACTTAATGGGTAAAAAAAGATCAATTCAAAGTTATTATTATTATTATTATTATTGTTGTTGTTGTTGTTTTTGTTGTTATTGTTGTACCCCGGCACTCAAATTGTGTGCGAGAAAAATGAATCTTTTATTACAATTTTTAATTACTTAACATTGCAGTAACTCACGTTTTGGTTTTCTTCAATAAGTGTTACATTTCGGGATTGAAATTTTCATTTTTTCAACTAAAACAGTTCTAGTAACAGTGGTAGTACAGCGCAGCATGTCACTGCGTTTTGGAGAAGAGCAGGAGAATGAACCGTTAACGTTTTAAATTAACAGTTTATAGCCGTTATATTTTTCTTGAACAAGCACTGTTTATAATCAAATTGAGATAATGAGCGTAACAATGACTTGGATGAAGGAATGCAGAGTGAACCCTACCCTGGGCACCACTAATTTCAAGTGAACTATCACATGCATGAGTTCATTTTCTGCGTTGGGGACTTTTGTTTTAGACCCCCCACTTCAGTTGCTGTGCGATCATGCCCCACTAGCAGGGAAAGACATCTTTCATCCAACTTGCAGCCCTTCAAATATAAATACTATTCAGTCATGAGCCAACGAACTGTACGCCGGGATTTTCTCTGCCGTTATGTGTGTGGTTAGCAGGTGATTTACTGGAACGTTAGTAATAGCAAATTAGCAGCAACATATTATATCTGTTATTGCATTAGTCTCAGCAGCAATGATGTCAGGAGCAATGTTAATCATCTGTTTAGTTCCTTTCGTGCATACCTTCTACATAGAGCTCAGTACTAATTGTATATCATGTGTGAAGTGTGTTTACAAACAGCCGCAATGGTCATTTAACACAGTATTGAGGCCTTCGAGTAAAGACAATAAATCCAAGAAATTACCACGATTTGCTGATACTGAGGATTCAGTGTGATCTGCCAATGCCACTTCATGCTCACCTAAACATTTTAAACTACCATTTTGTTAAGTATATATTTGGCTACTTTTGTTATTTGTTTATCTTTTTGAACACCTCGAATTCGATCTGTACTACGTGTTTACAGTTTCAAATGTTTAAACTTATATGCATATTATTAATTGAAATTGTACATTCCTTGTGTTTTTGAATTTATGTAACCAAATACTTAAGAATCTTATAGCCTACCGTTGTCTACTGCCTCTATCTCTCTGAATGGTGTTTAACGCCCGTTTTTACTACTGAGGCACCACAGGTGGTGGACACTGGTGATACATGAGATGAATTGATAAATTAGGAAAGGATTTTTTTTTAAAGGAAGGAAGAACTCCAGACCTAAGTTTAGGATACCTCGCCCGCATTTGACATTTATGAGGACTAAGGAAAACCTGGAAAAAACCTCAGTCAGGTAGGACGGTCCTGGTGGAAATAGAGCCCCAGACATCCTGCTCACGAGTCAGTGTCTTAACGACCTGTGGCGGTCAATCTTTTTCTACCGAATAATAATCAATAAAAGTAAATTCAGCTCCTTCTCAATCACAATTAACCACTTTTTTAAAATTCGTTTGACAGTATTTTATTGTTTTTTTTTTCTTTCAATCCACTTCAAAATATGTGAAAAGTGAATCGTTAGCAAGGTAAATATAAAAAGCAGAATTTCAATGCAGACTGCTTTGACATTTTTTTTCTCTGTGGTGATGAAGATAGAATGATTTTTCCTGGCATTAACGTTTATATTCTAATGCGTTATAAATATATCCTTCCTTAATATTAGTGTACATCTTATGTTGCACCCTCCTGCGCATGCATGCATGCATTTAAGTTAGGAAACAATCTAAGACACCCTGAATGAGGCCTGGAAAGTGTAACGGTTTTAAACGAAGGTGTGGAAGGGAGAGGAGCTGATTGATTGGTTGTTTTTATTTTTGTTGATTGGAAATTAAATTATTTGATGGTGATTGGTGAAAGATTGCTGGGCCAGCTGGTGCAATCAATGCCTTCCTCATCCACCGTCGATTCTTGTTTCGAAGTTGCCAAGGCGTCGCTTGTCTGTAACTAATCCTGGATACAGGAAAGAATAGCTATGTACCTATGTCTTGTAGTTCTGGTTGCTCACCAGGGGGAAAAGGAATTTGAGAGCTGTGTGGTTTTAAGAAATGCTATAAACACTTATAAACACAGTTTATTATCGTATGTGTCTCTCTTAACTATGAATCACCGTTAGTTCTGAGATTAACGATGAACTGTTATTGCACTGGAATCTGAGTCACCGAATTGTTCACTTCTATAGTTAACGACAATTTATATCTTGGAGCTTAGTTCGTCATTTTCGACCTTATGATTTAACTCAGTCGGGCGCGTACGTTCCGTTTTCTATACTCGCGTGTATTCTAACTAATGTTCTCGTTGATATAATTTTATATTCACCAAAGTTCACTTTAGCACAGATTTATCAATACTACTCACTATACATTTTTTCCAACCGCCTGATATTTTTTTCAGATTTGGAATAAAATAATGAAGCTTTCTTCTTTTTCGAAATTGTACTTCGAGCTATGTCTGGCCTCTCTCGTATCTGAATTCTAACTACGTAACTGGCCTCTCCTGTATTTGAATTGTAACTAAGTATCTGGGGCCATAAGATTGCCTCTTTTATATGAATTTGAAACACTGTCGATTGAGATGCTAGTTTCATTTTTCAAATTCTCGCCTTAGAAGATTCTAGAACTTTTCTCTTAGTCTCGTCTTTCTATTGGTCATTTAACAATTTCATACAGTCTTTCTGATTTGTGATTTGATTTCTCAGTTAAATATTGCATAAAAGCCTCTCTATTCGTTTCTTTTTGAACAACCTACCGTTTGGTTTCCCTTTAAATATTACGGGTTTTCTTCCTCCCACGTTTTCCCCAAGCGACAAATTCTTTTCAAATTCCTTTTAAACCAACATAACAAGTTGGGGCTTCTGGCCAGCATACAATAGAAATAACCGTGATTCTAAACCTCCGGTCCTATGTTAACAGCTTTCTCAGGAACGGAACGGTGCATGATGCATTTTATATACAAATTTAACTGATTAGAATGTGCATTAGAAATGATTAGATGTTTCACATTCCTTTTGATAAATTAGACATAATATATTTAATATAAACATACTCCTGTCACTGAGTAATTGGATAATAACACGAAAAACTTTTAATTTGGTATAATACTCCGTAAATAATAAAAATACAATTAATTATATAATACATAAAATTAATAATTTTGCCACTATAAATTATTATGGGGTGAAGCCAACAATTACAGCTTCAAAAGATAGCTTCATTTAACTGGAGAGGAATTGTATAAAACTTACATTTACTGTAGCTAAAGAGACAAACAGACATACAATGCTTACCCAAAGTGCATTTAATATTAATTTTATAATTTACAATAAAGAAATCCAATGGCAAAGCACCTAAGCCAAGTAACGTAAAACATTAATGTTAACGCGTCCTCGGCTACAATTTACACAGTAAAGAAATGCAATGACCAAGCATAATAAGGAACCAATACATAACATTAATACTACCAAGGGTTTATCTTAAATTTACAATTTTAAAAAAATCTAATTACCAAGCACAATAAGCAAAGCAAAATAAAATATTAATATTACCAATTGCTTGCCTTGAATTTGGAATTTAAATAAATATAATGGCAAAGCGCTATAAGCAAAACAATATAAAACATTATGGTCACGCATGCTATATTGCATTTGCTTATATTGCAAGCTAAAAACCCTACAGAGAATAAAAAATGAAATACCCCAATTTTAACGATAATTGCATTAATAAAACATAACTTAACAAAATATCTTGGCCAATGGGTGAAGAGTGGGGAAGGAACAACGAAGCTACCAAATTTCAATAGTAGTGGGAAAATGTCTTTATTCCAAGAAATCTCGTCTCTTTCTCTCTCTGAAGTCCGAAACATACTCGTACTAAGCACAAAGTAAGGCTATGATGTGAGGCAGTTTTGTATATATAATGAAATATATTGTAGCACTATGAACAGTGTAACTAAAATGACAGTAACTAAAGAAGCAGAAAAAGGATAAACCAGTCAGAAATTCATAGATATATAAATACACAAAATATGTGACTTTCTAATTGGTTTATCTTTTTTCTGCTTTTCTAGTTATATATACAATTTCTAAGTGGCTATATGACACTTTGTTTATCTGAATTTTTTCCGGTCCTCTACCTTTTTGTGTACGACACACTTGGCTACATCGAATACAAACTTAGCTGCCGCGTGTGAAACTTACAGATGAGTGCCGCGGCACGTGAAACTGAAAGCTGCTTAACAGATATATCGGAACTGCATAACTGATATCTGATTCACGGATGAGTGTAAACTTAAAAACTGATATTAGAACTGCGATCCCGCGTCCGAAGTAGAACCTGTTATCTGCGTTTCAACTGATTCTGTAAAGTGCGTGCCTCAGCAACGTCAAACTTAAAGTGTTGCGAACTGCTTGTACCTAGCCGCGTGTAGATCTTATAACTGCCTCTGATTTTTTTTATTGATTTATTTATGGACGCTCTTTAACAGCTCAGGTCATGAGCGTCCCATTCAACTCAGGGCGTGAAACAGCCGACAAATTTTGCTCAGAGGCCTCTCTTTCAGGCTTGAGGTTCTTTTTCTTGCCGTAAACGTACGACACGGGACCCACGGCTTTACTTCCCTTCCGAAGGAAACCATACTTAGGATTTTTACGCCCGAAAAAAAAACCCATCGGTCCTGATCGGGTTCGAACCCGCGTTCTTGGGTGTAGGAGGCAAATATGGTAACCACTACACCACCAGGACCGACGACTGCGTCTGAGAACTGAGAACTGCTAACCCCGCAGAGCAAACGCTTCCTTATATATTACATTCGAATCAAGTAATCGTTTGCTTAACGACGCCAAACGGGAGTCGAGCAAGTTTCACGCCTATCTTTAAAAGTTCAAACACACATTTACCATTAGCTGGTTCAAGGTCACCCACCACACGTGCCATGTGCCATTTTTGAAATTTTAAAACATTTTGATGGCATTGGCTAGTTTAAAGACTAACAATACAACGACCTGTCGGGCTCAAAACCCCAAACAAATTTAAAGTAACTGGCCTTAACCCTACAACGACAGTCATTTTAAGGAAGGGACTTCACACGCGACCCTTGGGTTTCTTTCTAATGAATAGAGTTTTGTGACCCTCTTGTCCTTCCAAGTAACCGAAAAACACCAGACACCTACTCTTTTATTAACATACAAGCAACATGTTAACATTATATATGTGTATATCTGTGTATGTTTACATATAAATATTCAATGAAACAAGACAATGGCTATAACTGAACGAGTAGAGATCATATTTCATAAATTAACCTAGTGATTGCAGTCATATTTAACACTATCAAAACAGAACTGGATAAGCGTTTGGAATGAGCCTGTTTATCAATATGTCTTGCTTTGTAGACCTCAGGTCGCGGGTTTAAGCCCGGGCAGGGTAGATGAATTTTTAGGGCATAAATCCTAAGTTTATTTCCTTCGAAAGGGAAATAAACCGTGGGTCTCGTGTCGTAGATTTACGGCACGTAAAAGAACCTTAAGCCTAAAATTCCATTGTGGAAGGCCATTTCACAATCACCCTTATGACCATAGATGTTAAAGAGCACCCATAAATACCTCAAAATAAATAAATATAGCTTTGCGCATGTTGTTCAACCTCAGATGAAAAGTTAAAATGAGTAAGTGATTAAAGTCTGATGAAGTTTTACGATACTATTTTATCGGTCAGGAGCAAGACCTAATGTTATATCGGTAATGTACTTTATACAGTTTTGTACGATCTGAAGAAATACATATCTAAAGGTTGAATCATGCCAGTGCACTTCGCAGGAACATGTTCCTTGGTGAATTGAAGTATAGATTTCAGGGAAGAATCGCAGCTAATGGCAATGATAGTAATAAATAGCTGTATATCTGCTCCTGTTTCAAAACCGGCTTTAAATTTCGCATGCACTCTCTTATCAGTACTAATAACCTTCCATCTAAAAATTATATGTGAAGTTTGTGATGTTCCTTTGTTAGAGCCTTACATAATGGACTGTTTCGTTATGGACTGATCGTAATAATGAAACTTGTAGTTACAGTTTTACTATCTATAGTAGTTAGTAAAATATTTCTACACTATTTCTTTAACAATATGTTTTCAGACAAGTATTATTAATAGCAGAAATCAGCCGATAATGAGCACTAACTGGATAACAATTTTGGTGTTCTAAATTGCTTTTTGGAAGACCTTTATACATAAATTATTCGCAGAAAATTGTGGATGAACTTTTACTTGCGAAAACGGCTATGTCTAGCACTTTTCGTTCGAATGTAAAATAAAGTGATAAAATATTTCCCCCAATTTAAGTAATTCTGCACTTAGTAATCTAGAATTTATAATATCGCGAATTACGAGTTCATGTATCATGCTTATAATCTGCTATCAATGACTATAGCCTATAATGTTTTTTTAATTTTTTTCTCTTTTTATAATTACAGGGTATCTAAATTGTAAAACTGCTCTCTTAGCGTGACCCATCAACAATAATATATTTTAATTCATGAATGGTTATCGTTTTTCGTTAAAATTTATTTATCCAACGACATAATATAATATTAACAAAAGGTAATATTATTGATTTAATTTTAAATATTTACCATGTACCTTAAAATATAAATGTAATGCATAAATAAGACAAATTGAGTCAAAACTGTATCGTATAAAGAGCAAACTAGGGCGTAAGCATTTGATCGAGGTTCATAATGCTGGAGAATCATGCGAAGACTATTAATAAATTCTGACTCAAAAATAAAAGCCTCATACCACTGCTATTACACGTTACTTGACTTGCGGGTGTTGCCGCGTCATCGATATGTAAAAGCGGAAACACATGCGGCAACGACTTCATATATATTTATGATATTATTTTCTAGACGCCTTTTTATGGGCCTAAGTCTGCATTTAACTGAACGTCACTTTTTATTTTTGCTGTGAAGCGCATCCATGTTTGATATTTCAATTGAGATTGTATTGTACAGGCTACATTTCTGTCACACACCTGAACCAGCACCACATTTCCATCGGTAAGAGCATCGCCCATAATTATCCAGAATAGTAATTTCTCGGCTGAAGAACTTGCGACTAGAGCCATTCGGGTATAAAATCACACCTGTTCAATGTTCACCTGAGATAGTAAATAAAAAGTAAACTCGCGTCAAATAAGAGCGCAGAATATATTTATTCTGGGCTCTATATATATTATGGACGCACTGTAGCAATTAGCCATTCACAGGAATATTAAAATAAATTATATGGTATCAAAGTGCGCATGCTCTATTTCCAGGAAATACCTTAGATACACATTTGCAGTATATTGTAAACCACAGGTAACAAAATACAACGATAAATGTTATGCCACCTTCAGGTGGTATAGTGACACGGTCATATGTAGTGAAACCTATCTCAGCTGCGTTTTTCCAGGATTAGGAAAGGTAAGTAGACAAGTTTAGTAGGGAAATACTAGATTATACCTGGATATTTGACTTATTGTGAAAGTTGAAATATGTATTCCATTACGAACAGGCAACTTTTGGTTTTAAAATGTATAACTTAAAATAACACTTTTTCATATTTTATAATTCATTGCATTTGATTACACAGTATTTGGAATGAATGTTAACTTATGTAAAAATATATAATTATCGTGAAATATGCAGTGTAGTTGGAAATATGTAAAAAATTGTAGCATTGAAACCAAATTTAATGGGTCCTAGTAACATAATTTGTCAACATTTTCAGAGGTATATATATCAAGGTAAAATATGTAATTATATAAAAATCCGGACTCTAATCATAAGGTCTGCATAAAGCTGTTCTCTACATCTATTTCTATAATTTTTCTCCCTTTCGCTGAATAGAGTTGGTGCGATATACGAGTAAAGGGCAGATGATTAAGCTATTTGTTTATTTACTCTGCTGTAACTTCATTTACTAGCGAAACATTTATATGTCGAAAATTATTATTTCTTTTGTGGTCTAATGATATAGATCCAGCAGTTGTTTTCAGTGATTTTATTTCAGACGATTTCGTTAAGCTACTCGATAGTTCATGTTTTTTATTAATTGTTTTATTTTAAGTTTATTTTATAGAGGGATTTTTTCAGACTGTCTTCATTATTTGCAGTTATCATGTAATCATAAGCAAATAAAAAGTATTTGGAGGTTTATTACATGTAAACAATGTGAAATCGTGATTCCCTCTGCCATTTTCTTGCGATATTACTGGCATGTGAATTGAATAAAGCGAGTAAAACTGGTCACCCTTATTGAACACAATTTTAACTGGTATATATTTATTATCTATTTCATACATTAATACAATTTTAATTCTATATTTCAACACCTAATCTGAATATTTTAATAAATGTATTGATATTGTTGTATGCTTTAAATTATTTTAAATTGGCAGTGTTGAAAGTTTTGTCTTAAAACATAACAGATTTTATATTGTGATTCTGTTTTTCATTATATCGATCCAAATGGTACAGGCTTTGGTAATAAGAATGGCATATTATTATACCAAATGGCGTGATTTTTTTCATGAAACCTCTCTAAAATTATATAAATTACAAAAAGAATCTGTATTCTGCAAATTTATAGCAGTGCATAAAGTAAACCTTTACAAAACTCCTCAGGGACAGATTACGTTCTGCTTGTTTTGGATTCCTTATAATGTTGCTTTCTTTAACTGCTAGAAATATTACACCACTCACTTCCTTGGGATCTCTGGAGATAGACTGCACAAATGTACGTTTCTCTTGCTTAGAAGACGAACAAGACTGAAAAACGTTAAACGAATTCAGTATCTCTTCTCGGATAACCGCCTCCTTCCCCACCAATATGTCTCCTAGGAATGATACAGTAGCAGGAGCTGCGGTTTGAAAAGGAGTGCGAGTGATTCTAAGTTTGAAAATCACTAACGCATTTTGGTGGAGGCTGTATGATTATAAACGGGATTATAAGTACTAGGTACATACCTCCGTAAAGGAGAACACTTTGATAATTGCGTTTTCTAGAATAGGAAATTTAGAGCAAAGAGGTTTCAAACGAGGAACCATCGAAAAATACTGAAAATGTTGAGAAAATATATACTTTTTAAAATAAATAATTTAATGAATTTAAGGAAACAACTGTCCTGAAATTAATGAGATACCATCTAAAAGTAACAGTAGAACATGTAATTACACAGCTGAGATGCATTTCATACTTTCAAGAACTAGAGGGTTAGTTAATTATCCGCTGATTTCAAATTGCTTGATTTTGTTTGCACATTTATAAAAGCGTATCGCACAAAATCACAATTCACTGTCGGCGAAGTATTGAAAATTATTATTACAATTCCATTAAAACGTAATGTGATTATATATATATAAACTTTCAGATACGCATGTATAAATGCAGATGGACCTAAAAATGTATGCACATCTCAACATTTATTATGACATAAAAGGGTAGCTTTAAGCCATGTTTGACTTCTACAATCACATAAGATGCTGAAAATGCTCATCATTACCATCCGGACATTTCTTGATTTCGACGGACTACTCATGAACAACCTTCATAGGGACTGCTCTGTACAACATTTCAATTCCTTTCTGTAGTATAGCCGGTTTCCTAGTATACCATATCTTTTAAGATTCCCCACAAGAAAAAGTCCAGAGAAGTTAAGTCAGGGAAACGAACAGGAAATTCAAAAGCACTTCAAAAGTAGGTTAGTCACCGTAACTTAAAAAGTGATTCAATTAAAGTTCTTGATGACAGTCCACACCAGACATTGAGCCGGTGAATTGACTGTTTTGTCCAAGTGGATGCAAGGATTTCTTGAAACCCAATAACACAATTTTGACGATTTGCTGCACCACTAAGATTAAGATCAAAAATCTTCATGGAGAAACTCCTTATCCTCAACTACCATACATTGAAAACACTCACAGTAGTGCATTCTTCGATCTGGATCATTTTCATTAATGGCGTATAGCAGTCTCTGGATGTAAACTTTTCAATGTGCTATCTTCAGAACGCGCTAAATGCTCAATATGATACCTCCTGTCTCACGTACACATTGTTTGACTAGCTTTTGTGGTGATGATGTAAATTATTGTTGTACCATATCCGAAGAATCAGAATTTGTTGCTGTACGACTCTTTCCAGATCTTTGCTTGTGCACATCGCACAGACTGTGCTATAGGTTTCATTTATCACGAATGCGTAAACATGTTGGTGGTTTTGAGGTAAACTGACGTCGCCATTATCACTGCACTTCACGCACATACTAAACCGTTCATTTTAGAATGTTCTTGCATTGCTCGAAAATCAAGTGTGTTTCTGTCATTATCCTTTCGTTTGTTGTTAGGTTAATTCTCACCATGGTCACATGATTATTATAGATAACAGAATAATACATATTGGTGCCACTATTAAATTGGGATTTAAAACTATATAAAGGCAATTACTATTAATATGTATAGATTTATTTGATCTCTTGTAAATGTATCACTTTTTCATACTTTTATTTAAATTGATATGCAGCAATGGACTGTTGTATTTGAGATATCTTGGTTTACAGAGGATGTATTTAGAATATTTTAATAAAAATTGAAGCAAATGAATGGATCTTTCTCATATAATATGCTAATATTTTGTATTATTTTTTGTAATCAAAGATTGTGTCAGCCAAAATAAGAAAATGATCCTCCAGCTTCTCAGATGCACAACTGATATTTTGAGTTTTTCAAACCTGAAACTGTTTAAAGGAATAACTGTCTCAGTTTATCAATGAAAACTTACTTTATTTGAATTGTTGGTCAAAAATATAGACACAGGAGAACAGCTGAGAAAGAATAATAAAATAACAGTAGAATAAGAGGGAATACACATAGGTTCGTGCAGTTTTTTAAATAATTTTATAGAAATTAATCTTATTTCAATGCAATTAATCAAAAAATTGAGCTTATATTACCAAGATTAAAGTTTTAAATTTTTAATGGCATTTAAAGCCCGATTTTACTATTAAGACACCACAGGCGGTAGACACTGATGATACATGAGATGAAATGATAAATTAGGAAAGGATATTTTTTATAGCAAGGAAACGTTCAGGCCTAAGTTTAGGCTACCTCCTATGCATTTGCTACTCCTGAGGACTGAAGAAAATCTGGAATAAACCTCATTCAGGAAGAACGGTTGGGGCAGAAATCGAACCATAGACCTCCCGTTTACGAGTCTGCGTCTTAATGACCTCGGCCAACCGTGGCGGTAAATTTGTAATCTGAAATTAGCATCTTTAAGCTAAGTACCTGTTGCTCATTTCAGACTATTTTTTGGCTTTCTTTAGTGATTACTATATTTTTAATAAAATCAAAATTTTTCTTTTTAAAACACCTATTTTACAGTAAGAAACATTTGTACCCCGAAGATAAATATTAATTTGTGCAAGACCAAAAAGGTGTTAGTTTAACAGAGACTCTTTTAGTAATGTGGGTTTTTATGTATTTTATTTTATAGTGTAGGCAAAACACAGTTTAAACTACCAATAAAAATTTCAAGGCAGAAGTTATAGTGGTCAGCGTTATGTTCTTGTCCGCAGGTACTATAAGAGAGGAGACTTTTTCTTTCATTTGGTGCCGAAACTCTCAACAGGGGTCTAGTGAAAGCTAACAACGAATAGAATTCCTTCTGTATTGCAGGCAACGAACTCGAACTTTAAGTTTGAAGTCAGCTATCTCACCTACAGGATGTGTTATAGAAAAGATATACTGAATCATCATTTACTTCTCAATTAAATATAGAACAAAATACAGCACTCGTAATAACGAACTGATCGCTACCACTATCACATCCTCACTGACAACCAGAAACTAGCATAAAGCATTGTTACAGTCAACGGCGGAAAGTGCACATGCTCAGTGGAAAAACACCCAAAGTTGGCTAATAGTACATTGGATCTCTTTGTATTTGCATTAATTAATTTAATACTATTTGTTATTGAGACTTGTACTTGAAATATATATAGGTATTTTGTGATCTATGCGTACTTTATGCCCCATATTAAAAAGAGATTCTATATGAAATCGCAAAAAGTTACCTCCTAATCCTGTTGCAGTGTGGTTCAGGTATCAGAGTGTCTGTTGCCACAACTGGCCATGGATTGCACAAGGTTTATATTTATGGTGAAAAAGCGCATATTATGTTCCTTTAAACGCCAGGGACTCCAAATTTATTATGTCACAATTTATTTATTACCTTGTTCATTCTAAATGTTTTTTGGTTGTAGCCCTTGATCTCCAGTAGCTTGTAAATAAAATAAAAAAATATAAATAAAAACCTGCGCTTATAAATATGCTATCTTGAGAAAATCTTTGGAGTGTACCAAAATGCATGTTCAAGTGATTATATCTATCCCACAAAGCAAACCCTAGTTCGATTCCTGTTCAGACATATTACGAGGTGAAATTACGTAACAGCGATTTCCGGACTGTTTGACAATGTCAGTTCAATTTCATTGTTCCGAAAATCTTGCACGTCCAGTTTGAGTTCTTAAATGCGTGATGAAATACCCATAAGCGAATTAATTTATTTCTGAAAAAAAAATCAGTTCTTTGGCAAAGACAATAGTTAAACGACTCTGTAATTATGCAGCAGAGGAAAAAAAAGTGACAACTGGCATTCACAGCGATAATAAATCCCACTCTCGGTCTCGGAACCCTTCCTCTCGTTCCGCCTGAACAGGTCACGGGGTCTCTCTGGCCAGACTGCTTGGCCGCAGCTGGGAATTCCTGCTCCCTCCCTGCCCCTTTTTCCCTTTGTTCTCTTCCTTTAAGGCATTTCTAATTTAATAAAAAACGGGCATCCATCTTATTTTTTATTGTCATTTCCTTGTATCCTCCTACAGCCTCCTAAAACCCATAACTTTTGTGCCCACCTGGTAGTTGTTTTAGGACTTGGCGAGATAACACGATGCTGTTAAAAGAAGGTGATTAGAAGAAAATGAACGCTTTTGATTTATCTTTAATACCATTTAATTGTAGGTAGTTGCAAACCGTCCTTTGTGAGGTTTTGCCATTACGCTACAAGGCAGGGAACACTTTTTTTTTAACTAACCTCAAACAGAGGTCACTAAGACTTGTCCGTCTTTTTCAGCACTCGCATAGTTTGTAGTGTTTGTATTAAAAAGAATGATCCAGTTTTACTGCTCATTATAATATTAGTAATTAAAATAAACCAACTGAAGATTGACCTTATAAAGGAGCTAACATACACGAAACAAACAGAATACTGTAATACTTAATTTATAATCATAAATGCATTACCGCTTATTAATTTCAATGCAGCGTATACTTTCTAAGAAAATCAGCATAGAAATATGTTATTGCATCAAAAATATAACGAAGGAGGCAAAACATGTCCACTTTAAGGAACAACATTGACGTTTCTTTATAATAAACATTTCTACCTTGGCCTTTGGTTAAGAAGTGCTCAGAGGTATTCTGATTCTATAATCTTTCATACTGTTGGATAACTTCCCAGTGGCGATCTAAATTTTTTAAACGCACTTCCTGGATACCTCTATCCATAACTTGTTGCAACCTGCACTTTGGGGCAGTCGCCGCGCATAACGTTAGTATTTTTATATTAGTATTTATATTTTTACTGAAGGATAAAGTTATAAGTTAATTATAACTGATAAAAATACGTACGAAGTGTCTTCTAAGAAAGATTGAAAATAATGTCCCTTAATGAAATGCGTTGCCAGCGTCTGCGCAGGAAATTCCTGTATTACATGTTTTCTGCTGAAAGAACACGACGGTTCTTGTCATTGAGAGTTGTCTCTCGTATCCTTTTAATAAGCTGGTGAATAGTTTCTGTACCGGGAACACGATTGCCATCATCTCACTTCTGTGCAAGAACTCGTTTTCAAATGTATGTATCGTATATAAAATCCATTCTTTCAGACTAGATTTATGTCGTAGCATAACTAACAAACAATCAGAACACAATTGATACGTAATGAAAGCATCGAGTAACATATAAATGCATAACCACAAAGCCTCTCTCAAACTAACTGCAAGCTCCTATATGCACATGCATTATACGATCTTGACGACTGGCTTCTCGCAGTTCGCAGCCTCACTCTTTTTTTTTTTTTTTTTTTTGAGTAGTGTTTAACGCCCGTTTTCACTACTGAGGCACCACAGGCGGTGGACACTGATGATACATGAGATGAAATGATAAATTGGGAAAGGATATTTTTTTTAAGGAAGGAAGCGTTCCAGGCCTAAGTTTAAGTACCTCCCCGGTATTTGCCAGTTATGAAGACTGAGGAAAACCTGGAAAAAACCCCAGTCAGGGAGGACGGTCCTGGCGGGATTCGAACCGCAGACCTCCCGCTCACGAGTCCGTGCCTTAACGACCTCGGCCACTCGTGGCGGTACTCAGCCTCACTCTGTCGACCACTAACTCAACCTTTTGGTATTGCACCTCTAGGTACTTGCTTAAATACTAGCAAACTTTAAATGATTTTTTAAAATCTAGCGTTAGTTAAAATTAGAAAAGAATATGTTAAAATATTTCTTTTTATCACTATTGCTAAAACTTCCAATTGTTTTTATTATTGCTTTGCTTAAATGGCAAGTGCGATTAGTTCGAGAGTTTCCCGCGAAAGCATTTTGGTTAGTTGAACGTTAAGCTTTGGGCAGGCATCTACTACATTAATGGTTTTATTTGTAAATAGCTTTTTTTTTAGGGTCGTATTTTTATTCCACTGACACGATCTGCAATTTCTAATTTTAGTTTAATAGCATTGAAAGTCTTTTACGTTTCCGTTTTAGAGCAGCAGCATTGGCTAATAAAACAGCAGAATAGAACTTTCATTTTCCTCGAGGTGTTAGTTACGGTATAGAAAAATATAGCTCCTTGCTCCAAAGGCTTTTGTAGCTACAACAGAAAACTGAAGGTTGCTAGCTCAATGGATTTTGTCACTTGAATTGCTTTTAGTTCAGAAACCACCAATGTGTTTTCTTCTTCGATCTGCAAGCATGTATTCTGACTATTTGAATACTTTGCAGTTTACTAATTTATATTGACTATTTGCTTTTAATGAAAACGCTAACAAATGTATTAGACTGAGATTATGCCTTTATATATTTACATAAAATCATAACTCCATATTGCACTACAAATATATGTAAAATAATGGCCATCTATGGTACCCCCGTTTCACTCTGGAACGTGGGTACCTGTTTAGTGAGACTATAGCTTGCGCAACATCCAATGTAAGCAGAGTTGTATAAAAATAACTGTATCAACGGGATAAACCCTTTCCGATATTCATATAACATATTTTTATTCTCTACATGGGAGGAATGCCCTCCTAAACGTTTAACACACATTTTTACATGTTGTATACAGGATGCATAAGAAATCTACCAGCAAACTTCCTCAGGTTATTCAGGAATGTTAGCTGGGCATAGTCTCCGGCCCTTCATTGCTGTATAATTTGATATTAATGTGCTTTATTGTATTATCTCTATATGAATGTGGTGGACAACATTTGATAAATTATAAAGAAATGATTTAATATTCATGTACGTTTATCATTTCTTGATTAACAAAACTACCAGAGAACGAATAATTGCAGA
Source organism: Metallyticus violacea (assembly GCA_030762175.1). Classification (NCBI taxonomy): domain Eukaryota; kingdom Metazoa; phylum Arthropoda; class Insecta; order Mantodea; family Metallyticidae; genus Metallyticus; species Metallyticus violacea. The sequence continues at coordinate 213,241,164 of CM060846.1, read as the reverse complement.
ATTAAGAAATAATAAAAATTCTCAAAGTAATTTCTGTGCAATTAGCCCGTGCTCGCACTTTTTGTTGTATACTGTTTCTTTACAACAGTTGTTCAAAATATCTAACCCAAAGGTGGAGATATAAGCGATGCATCATGTATCATCGAACACTCTCTAACATCCCAGGAGAATGGCGCACTTCGTCTCAGGCTGCGACGATCCAGCGTTCAGGTCAATGAGTTTGTCGACTGACGTCTCTTAAACTAAGGTCTTAACAAGTTCCCAGAAGAATCCCATGGGACAGTCACAACGACTAATCCATATTTGATCAAATTTTGCATCAAGAAGTACACTAACAGCGACTAAAAGTAGTGGCGGTGCTCTATGTTCGAATCGCGAGAGGTATGTTCTCCAGCAACTCTGCAAGTATATGCTTTGTGAGCATTTTGTAAACAACTCCATTCAGTCTGGGAAGTGCACAAGGCTCACTCAAATAAACGTCTACCATACCAGCTCATATCTTCACAGAGCACGTTTGTTTAAAGCATTTGTGCTTGTGAATCTCCCCCCTCTAAGTTATAACTATTTCGGCAGTGGAACATGTCTTCTCTTATAGTCAGCACATCGTCTATAAGCAGCACTGAAGCAAAAGAACTCCCTGCTATAGAAACCAATAAATTCCACTCGAATTGGAAGGTCCTCCAACTACAATTCCCGCATCTTCAGCGTATGGTACGTGTGCAATTGTTACTCGTGTAAAATACTCAAAACCGTGTGGCGACTACTCATCGTGGTGTTATCGCAAACTGAGTTTAAAATGTCATCTTCGAGATCAGCAAAACAATTCGGACATTTCTCTCAGACGTTTGTGTACAGAAGAAAATATGCTGTGATGAGGATAACGTTGCCGGAGAAACATCCGTTAGTAGCTCTACCATTACATTCAACTGAACATAATGTGCATATTAGCTAACTCTGAGTAAGTGAATCGCTTCATTTCACTGTTAGATCATTTGCCATTTGATTATAATAAAAAAGACGAGACTGAGCTGAGCAATGTATTGATGCAACACAAATGACGGGGGACCGGATTTTCACACAAACGCATGTTTTTCCCTTTGGTCAAATCACGTCCTATATGACATTTCCTTGCGATTCGTTGCATTTGCTACATTTTAAGTATAGTTTTAAGCAGCATATAAATGCATATTTTGCTAATATTGTTAAAATGTCATATTTTTAATCTGTTATAATGCATATTTGCTTTCTTTCATATGACTAATTTTACAAATAAGTTGATTTAGCATATATGAATGGAATTAAATTGCAGGATAAAAAATTTACAGATTCGCTAGGTGAGTGAGTGTCACGCCTTAAGTGTGAGTGATAGTGGATGAAGCAAGAACTGCAAAAACAGGGAAACACAAATATCCGCTTTAATCCAACGTCTGTTTTCAATGGAGTGTGGGTCAGTCCGATCAAACAAGAGCTGCGAGAAGAAAAGATTAACCTCGCTTGCAATTGCAACCCAAACCCCTCTGTATGTTGCCTGCTGTGGTTTTAGTGCAGTGGTTTACTCCGATTTGGGAGTGAAGTTTATTCGCTTTTGGAACGTTATTTGTCATAATTTAAAAAAAAAAGCCTAAAATATTAGCAAGTGTAAGTGAGAAATTTATGAATGAAATGTTAACGATCAATGGAAAAATGCTTTATTGTCAATGTGTAAAAAAGTAATTGGTATAGAGAAACGCTTCTAAGGGATTCCTCTTTTCAACTCCACTAAGCATAAGGAAATGTTAAAGATAAAATCAGCAAAAACGTTCTTTTCCAAAAACTTTTTGATTAATATTCAACTACCGATTAAAACGTTTATCTATATTCCCGTGTTTTGTGTAAAGCTTTCCTAGAAGCTGATATTCCCTTGTGGAAATTAACTAACGCAACTTGAAAAGTGTACACATCACACGGTGCCTGACGGATCAAATGCGCACAAAAATTGTGTGTTGCAAAAATTGGTCCCTTTTCAGAGAGAGAGACTTTATGCGTCAATTTGTAATTAATGATGAAACATGGGTGCACTACTACTCATTTGAAACAAAACTGCAATCAAACGGAAACACCACAATTCTCTACCACCAAAGAAGGCTAAATGTGTGAAATGGTCGGGAAGATAATGGCGTTGGTTCTGTGGGATGCGGTTATCTGCACTGGAATAACTATCACTAAAGTGTAATATGCTAACATTATAGACTTGTTGAAGACAAAAAATACGCAACAAAAGGCAGAGTTTATCAAAGAAGAAAGTCATCTTGCATCAGACAATTTTCGCCCACACACGTGTGTCGTTGCGATGGCGAGAATCAATGATTTGTGGTGTGATTTGCTGCCACATGCACCACATTCTCCTGACTTGCTACATCGGACTTCCATCTGTTCCCTAAACTGAGAACATTCCTTGATGGGAAGAACATTTGGTCCTATGCAGAGCTTCAATCAGTTGAAGCGAATTTCAAGCCTCACTTTCGTAATGGGATAAAGATTTTGGATCATTGATGGATAAAGTGCAATAATGTTGAAAAATAAGAATAATTTCAAAAAGTTATATTGTCATTTTGTGCTTCATTCCGAGAACTAATGACCATCGTATTATTTTAGATGAATATTCATGGAATTTTTACAGATTTAATTAATGCTGTGATTGATAAATAGTCACTAGTATCTCTCTTCAGTATGGTGATTAATAAATTACATGTGTTAATTTAGTTTGTCTTGCTATGATTAGTTATAAAATGATATATCTTGTATTTGTGGAGAAGACTTGTGTTTAATTCACTTGTGTCCAGAGTCGGTCCCGATGGTCTATTGGTAATCCTACTTGCCTCCTAAACCCAAGATCGCGGGTTCAATCCCGGCCAGGATCAATGGGTTTTTTCGGGGCTAAGTATGGCTTCCTTCGGAAGACAAGTAAAGCCGTGTGTCCCATGTCGTACATTTACAGCAAGAAAAAGAACCTCAAGCCTGAAAGAGGAGGCATCTGAGCAAAATTTGCCAGTGGTTTCACGCCCTGAATTGAATGGGACACTGATGACCTGAGATGTTAAAGAGCGTACATAAATAAATCAAATTAACAACAAAAAATCAACAATTTGTGCCCAGCGGGTAGTTAACATTAAACATGTGTATTGTTTAACACTTGATTTATATTTAACATGTGCAACAATGGGTATTTTAACTTTTTGCCCATGAACGTGCATTTTACCCTTTTGCTACTCTATTAGTCATATGAAATCACAATGATTGAACACGTTTCGCGGCCTCACAAGAAACGCTTACTATTTTATGTATAATTTTGTTTTTGTAGTGATAATGGCTTGTAATGTCAAAGGAAATATTGCTTAAGGTGTTATACTAGACACTTCTTTGAAATAATTATCATACTGATTTTTAAAAAGAGTTTTTTCACATGGGTTGCTAAAGACCAGCCAGACAGAGCCCCAAAATGCAAATAGTTTTTCTTCCAATGTGTTCACCTATGATGTTTTATGGTTTATAAATAATTATTTTTGGTTTTTGAGAAATATATATATAATACTATTCACGGAATAATAAAAACTTCTTAAAAGCATAAACTTCATAAAAAACACTCAGAATGCGATATAAAAAGTTATATATATTCTTAAGATGTAGGCACAATAAATTAAGTAGGTAGTGTGGTATTAAGATTATTTTCTGCAAGTATTAGGGAAGTATAACTCATGTGGAATAGCTGACAAATTGAGCTTTTCCCTCTAGCAGTATGCCCTAGCCCTACGGGACATAATGGACTCTCATGTCATTAAGAAAGCAACTTTCAAAGCATATAAAACAGAATATTTTTACTCTGTTGACTGTCCAGCACATATTTTGTCATCCATCTTCCTGATGACCAAGGAAATAAACTCCAGAAGATCCAGTTGAGTACTGCGTCAGTCAGGATCGCCTCTTTTATAAATTCTTCGGGTCTGAAGAGAAATTATGACTCGTAACAACCCTATAAAATACTGCTGACATCTTTAGATCTGGTACTCGTCATTTGTCAGATTCAGATAATCTGATGGAGTTTCATCCGAAACAATAAATGGTACTAATAATCGGGTATGTCAGCAGGAAAGTAGAGCAGCAATAGTGCTGATAGAGAATAAATCCCGAAGGACAGTAGTTGCTGCCTCCGCAGGGAATTATGATGGCACTACGTGACCTCACCCGATCTTTAAAGAGTACATTAGGATAATTAACAGTAAATATAATAAAAGAAACATTTCCATATTCCATCCGTAAACTTCCAATTATAGATGAATTGATTGAGGTTGGGACGGTTTTAATGAGCTGGCTTTGCCGTACTTGGCCTCGGCTGGTGTAGTAGTTGTTGTTTATTTGTTGTTTTTTCCCCAAAACAATTTCTAAAGGTAATTGCGCTAATTTATTTCATCCTAAATCAACGGGAATACGAAGAGGTCTTTGCGCTATAAATATGCACGCGGTTTGACGTCATTTTTAAAAATGCTTTATTTCACACCACTTTCTTTAAAACATCGGTGCTTTGCCGCCGATAGAGTCGAATCTCTTTAGTTCATTTATTCGACGATGTTTAGACTATTGAACTGTTTGTCTCGACGAAACTTAATATTATGAGTAATGAATGAACCGAAGACTAAACAAACGTTTCCAATGCAGGTATAAGTTTTGCGAACTCCGGCTGCCTGAATGCGTGGTGTCGCTAGAATGGTAATAAAATCGAGTCGAATGAAAAACTAGAATGGAATAAAACAGAAAACTAGTATAGAATATAATAGAATGAAAAATAGTATCCAATCTTTTCTTATATCTGATTCAAATAGGAATCGTTTGGTTAAGGAAGCAGCGTGAAGCACATAACAGCATCGCGTCTATCCTTAGAAATGTAAACTCTACTTTTACAATATCTGTTTTTAAATTTTAATCCCCTGATTGATTTGTTCGTTTGCAGAAGTTTAAAAAAATCTACCATACGATACGCCACTTCAAAATTTAACTGTTTCCAGCTGTAGTGGGTACAACTGCCTCCAACGGCACTTAAAGACTCCCTCACACACATTTAAAGGGACAGTAGCTTTCTCCTAACAAAACATCTCGTTTTAAAGGTCCGGAGCATAATGAGTAATGTCCTTGGCTCGCTTTGCCCTAACGTACAAAAGATCTCATCCTTACAAGGTAAAATGGTTCCAAGTATTTTCAACGCTATTGCGGACAAAGCCCGGAGTTTTACCATTTTATGAAGCTATAAAGCTATGCTTCATATAATGAGCGAAGAATATAAGGTGAAAAATATACATTACAAAAGATTATTAAAGTTATGGTAATTATAACAAGGGAAAACATACAAATTATGGTGATATTATGGGCAAAACCGCAGGAACAGTTTAAGGCACGCAACGCAATGAAACAATCCTTCGTTCCAGCAATGCCTTGAAGAGACGCATACTTTCAGTGGAATTTTGTATTAGTCTGAATATGTCACGTATTTATGCATTACAATTATGCAACAAACGTGTAATTCACTTACTTAAAAAGCATATATTTTCCTTCTTTTCAAGGCTTTACTTCAATGAAATTTCTATGTTATATTTCACTTGTAAAACAAGTAATATACATGTAACAAGTTTGATGGATATGTAACAACTAGCCACACTTACATGGTTGAAAAGTAATTTTACATGTAACCATGGACTTGTACCCAGTGGGTCATTAACTAACCGCTGTTTATTGAAAACCGTGTAATTTGAAATATGTTGCATTTTTTCACTTTATAATTCAAAATAAACCATTTTCAGCCAAAAAAAAAAAAAAAAAAAAAAAAAAAACAAGCTGTGAATAAAGAATTTGTGGCATAGATGTTATTAATGCTTTTAGCATTATGGGGAAATGAAAAATTTTGACTACGTCTAAAAATGTTGAAAAAACTGAGTTTTCCATTTTTTTTTCTGAATTCAACCTCCTTTCTGAAATATGTTGAGGCTCATTTTTCATAATCTTTCAAATAAACCACTTTTTTCTATCGAGCCTCGTGTGCAGTCCTCACTTAATTTCTTGCAAGTAATCTATCAATCATGAAAATGTCAAGGTTCAGCAATTCAAATGCATCTTCATTAGACAATCATTCATAAAGATTAATTCTAAGCAGTCCCTTCTGACTTGTAATCACTGAAAATGAAATATGATAACGTATATTCGCAATAATTTCAAGCCTGAAAGAAAAGACTTCTAAACAAAATTTATCGGCCGTTTCTCGCCCCGGTTTGAATGGAACGCTAGTGACTAAAGCTGCTACAGGACGTATTTAAATAAACCAAATGAATTCTCAATATCTTCCTTTAAGGAATGCAACATAGTTCTTTTTCCAATCATGGGATGAGAATGTGAAAGTGATCTGCTATTTTGAAACTATTTTACCTACCACCGCATGAACACATGAACCTCTGCGCTTCATTGCACAGGTCGCTCTTGATACTCAAGAAATGAAAAATATCGGTTGAACCGCTAAAACTGGACATTCTGATTTTAGTGTTCATAATGGCGTATTAAATATTCGGTCATGCCTCTTCTAGTGATAGAAATAAAATATTGATATTAGCCATTCTTATTCTATTAGCCAAATGATAATCTAACTAGATTTCTATTCCCCTCTTTCGTCCAGTAACAGACCCTTCCTTTAAGTTAACACGCGCCACGTCATACTTGTACACTGAAGGGTCTTCACAAGTTAGAGGGCTAATGCAACAAATTGTCGTGAACATCAACAAAACTAAAACACATCACTTTTAAAAATGGACAAATTTACGGTAAAATGAGTAATGGAAATATCACGGAATGAAATAGAGCATGTAAAATATTTAATAATCTACGTTTAACCCGTAGTATGAATGGAAGATAACTAAACGGTATAGACACGGCATCGTACAAAGCTCGAGGGCAAATGTCAGTGATTTTACGTATGTTGTCACCTGTGGCTGACGTCCCTATAACTATTATGAACAATATATGTAGTGCCAAGATAAACTGTCATGTTCTATGACTCGAATGTATGGGGCTACGGAAAAGTGGACCGACTGAATAAAGACCAAAATGAGTTTCAAAAGTGAATTTTAGGAGCACGGAGGAACACAGTCAACTGTGGGATTTTACGGGAATTTGGACGATTTGAGGACACTGTTCATTATAAAATTATAATAATTAACTACTGATTATTAAGTATAATAAATGGGTACCGCATAAAAGCACTATGTGGTACCAACATCAGTTTAGTAATTAGGCCAAAGATGATGGGGGGCGAAAATTAAAGGAATTTTAGAGACCATGAGGATGGGATGGGTTTGGGTTTGGGGAAAAGGGAGCAAGAACTGTGATTATATTTAGATGATGGTAGAGCAGACGCTAAGGATATTAACCAACAGGACATAGAGGCAGAATGCAGATAGAAAATATCACATATGGCAGGGAACTCAAAATCAAATGGGTCAGTTCCCAAAATAGATCAGGTCTAGCTTGGAATAGGTTGGGCGCATGGAAGACTACCTTAATAGCAGGTAAGGTTGGTTAGAGAATATGCGGAGACAAGGAAAACTGGCAACTCATTCTAGTGGACTGCCCAGGTACCGAACAGTGTAGGTTGACTACGATGGAAGCCAAATTCACTTCTTCTTCAGGTAAGTGGAATAGGGATAGGTTAGCATGTTGGGATCTGTATGCACAGGAAGTAAACTGGCCAAAGCTCGGCTCTTTTCTCTGCACAGTCATGGAATTTTAAGCGCTTTGTTGGAGTAGATGGGCTCTTATTCGAATATGAGTGTTCATGTGTGTGACTGTGATAAGTATTTTAAACACCTTTTATCTGAAGGAGAAATTCTTTTATACAAGTCTGTGTAATAAATTCCATAAACAGTCAAAATACCCATTCGAACGGTATTATAACAATATGTGTATAACGAATGCGTAATAAATACACATCTATTAACTACAACTCTAACTCTAAATGCATACTATTCGTTTAGGATAAGTAGGAAAGTGTGTGTGTATGCGCGCGCAATTTCCACCACAGATTTTGTTGATATCTTCCAATAATGGAAGGTTTTGTAGGCTTCCTGCGCGCGCTATTTCGGCTGCTAAAGCAGGAGTTGGTAAAATGAAAACGTATAAAATGCTGGTGAACATATATTTTGTTTTCTTCGTTGTATTCTGTACTTTGTTCCCACTTCAAAGTGAGATTAAAGAAATTTGAGCAGTTATTTGGAGAAACACAACATTTGGAAAAAAAAAAATAGTTTCTTAGAGCCATTAACAAATGTTTTCCTGTATTAAACATATGATTGTATACAGCAAAATAATTTAACATTGTCTTAAATTAACCACACTATTTTTGCCTTCGGTTTCTGAGAAGAAGGTTTTTTTCAAACTTTTTTAAATTCTTGCAGCTTCAACTACTTCTAACTGATGTACAGTAATGTAGCTTAGTTTCAAAAGACGTACATTGTTTATTGGAGAAGAATTTGATACAGCACTTTCATAATACTCTGTCAGTATTTTTTAACAAATAAAATAAATCTACAGTAAGGTTATTTCAGTAATGGACCGCCTTTTTTACTGGGTAAGTGTAACCGGCGCAACCGGACAAAGGGTGATAAGAGTTGCCGGGAATAAAATTAATACTTTTATTTTAGTATTAACATTTTGACTGAAACCACAAAAAGTTGCTGTGGTTAAGACTGGTGACAATAATAAGCACTAACCTGTGCTATAGGAGATGTTGAAATCTTGGGTCAATACAATGCCTGCATTTGCGTTGGAATTTTCTGTATTTCATCTAACTTTTCTTTAAGAACACCTGATCTGGAGCACACTTCTTGTCATTGAGAGACCTATCTCTCGCAACTTTTGAACAATTTGGCGAACAGTTTCTCTACCTGGAACGCGATTACCAAAAGCTTTTTTTGAGAATCACCTTAGCACATCTCTGCTAGATCAGGTTTAATATGTGCATCGTACATAAATTCCCGTTTTTTAAGAGTATGTTTTGTGTAGTAGCATAAGTAATGAAGAATAATTTACACACAATGAAAACAACGAGTAACACATGAACGCATGCCACTTGCTGACAAATCTCCTCTCAAATTAACGGAAATCTTCTACCTGCACATGCATTACACGGCCTTAACAACTGACTTATCGTAGTGCGCAGCCATGCTCTACCTGTTCATAGGTGAAATAACTTCCCGGTGCTATTAAACGAGAACATTTATTTAAGCAGTATTTATTGAAATAAACTCATTTTTAGTCACAATGCATGCAAAAGATATGTTGATTCATTATTACGAGCAAATTTGAAATTGTATGATTATATTTTTCTCCACATTAAGGTATTGCAGAGTAACTAACTTTTACAGTAATCGCCATATTTCTCAAGACTTGCAATTTGAATAATAGATAAAAAGTGAATTTATTCATAAAATACACATAAAAGGATATAAAAGCTGTTTCTGTAGTTTTCATTTACTGTAATTTAAGAGAGCTAAATATCTTAAAGAAAATGGGATTAGCCCAAATCAATGCCAAGAATCTTTCCTTTGGTAAAAATAACAGTAAATACAAGAGTGTATTGAGTTTGAATCACAAACTCAAAGTCGGAAGCAAGCAAAATTGACTTTGAGCCAACTTACTAAGAAGTGAGAACAAATAAAATGTCAGAAATAGTTGTTTGAGTAATTTATATGAATTTTCATACATACTTTGGGATATTTATAGGTGCCTTTGCTAGGTAACTTACTGCGAACTTTAAATTGTAGGTAATATAAAGACAAAGTAAGTAAATAAAACTAAACTATTTTCCATTAATGTGCATTACCAGCAATCAGCTAGCTGGATAGGAGAAACTAGCAAATATTTTGGTAACAAACACCAACTGGTGTTCAAAAATGACGTGATATATATATATATACTTGAAGCAGATTGGAGTAAACGACATACGGAACAGTGATTTCTTTCACTTACCCAGGAAGAGGGAGAAGGTATTTCTAACTTGTGAAATATTAATATATAATGCAATTTCAGCATATTTAGCGAAGGTATTTTCCTAATGAAGCCATTACCTATAAATAAATTAATAATGTCCAAAGCATAATTCCAATTTAATAATCACTAAACATCTGGATTCAAACTTCTCAAGCAGAAAAGTTGGAAAAGTAATTTACTTGTCGTGCATATTATATGTGTTATATACAGGATTTCTCACCTCCGATAGCATTTTGCAAATGTTGTATTTCTCCTATTTAATTCTCTAAATTATTTCATCGCACTGCGAATTAGGAACAAGCAACGTATAGAATACAGCAAAGAAAACAAAATAACGAGCCGCCTTGAGCATAGCTGTTTACTGGGAATGTGCAACCGCCGCAACCGAAAAAGAGTTATAAGTTTTAACTGTTGTTGCTACACACAATGGTGCAAAAATAGTTTAATTATATCGTAACTGAAACAATCTTATTGCAGATTTATTTTGTTTGTTTGTTAACTATTCTGACAGAGAGGTATGAAAGTGGACATTTTTTTAGTTTCTTAATGACAATAAAATCAGTTGTTTAAACCAGGAGAATAATTAAACATCGTTTGTAAGACATGAAATTTAAACACATTTTGAAACAGTGATAGTTAAATATTTTACTATGGCAGTGTAACATATGCAGGAGGTGCCATTTAAGTAACATAAGTAAAAATGTTGTGTAAAATCCTTGACATCATTTAACACCGTGAGATGTTGAAGAGCGTCTCCGTAAATATACCAAATCAACCACTGTTGTGCACGCTCCTTCACTAATGGACACACTCCTGTCATTGTTGTTGCAGCGGCAGCATATCTTTCTTCTTCTGCTGTAGCTAGATCTTGTTGGTGCACTGCATTTTGAAACGTGGCGTTTATGCAGATATAACATCATTGACGCAAATTCAGTAATACCCTTCCAACAACATTATTAAGAATCGCCTCAAGAAATGCCTGTACATTTTCTCATCCAGTTTACCATAAATGACGTATGGCTGATGGTACTGCACTACATTGACGCTCCACTGAAGTTGATATTCAAACCTGACGAAACCACTGTGCGTTTCTGTTGCCCAGAAATGGTTCTTATGTAAGTTTACGTTTCCAAGAGTTGTGAAGATATCTCATCGGTAAACAGTATGCTCCTTATAAAATCATGGCCTTGTTGCAAAGTTCACTGTAGCATTTCAGACGATTTTGAAAGTCATTGCCTGCAGCTCTTGATCGAGTGACGTATGAGTGGTAATTATAAAATGAGCAGTGCACTTGGTCTGCTAATCCTAATTCTTGCGATTCGAGAGAATTTACATGAACGTTTATTGCAACAGCTGCAAGAACCGCTACTTCTGCTGCTTCGTTTGTTTCATTCTTGCTATGTACCAGCTTTCGTGGAGACAAACTGCTAGTTTATCGGAGTTTGAGGGCAGCATTAGTGAGGATAAAACGCTCTGGATGATATTTTTTCAATACCGTTTAACGCTCATTTTTAGCACTGAGGTAACACAGGTGGTAAACACTGATGATATATGAGATGAAATGATATATTCGAAAAGGATTTTTTTAAGGAAGGGAACGTTCCAGACCTAAATTTAGGGTACCTCTCCGGCATTTTTCATTTATGAGGACTGAGGGAAACCTGGAAAAAACCTCAGTCATGGAAGCCGGTCCTGGTGGGCTTCAAACCCCAGACCTTCCGCTCATGAGTCCGCGCCTTAACCATTCGGCCACCCTGGCAGTGAGGCTGGATGATATCGATCAAAAACTTAACATGTATTTATTCTGTTCTTGTGGTATTTTTAATAAATTCCCCAAAAATTAATAACCCTGGAACATTTCATAGTTTGTGAAAGCCATTTCAGCTGCCTATGGACAATGAATGAATCAATGAATTCTACGTTTATATAAATTGTTTTTATACCAGAAAAGTTAGATTAAGTTATCTCCAGTCAAACCTGGTGTTTAAAGACACACCCTATATATCTTAATTTATAGTTCAAAATCAATCCGATGTCCTGCATAGAAATAACGAAATAAGGGTTGTGCTAGTGAACTATAGAAAGGGAAGTAATGCATCAGAAATTTTTTTATATTTACTCTGCCTGCAATGAGATTCAATCAGTCAATAAACTAGTGTGTTTGCAGTCTTTTCAGATTCTGAAGTGAAGGCCTGAAGTTTGATCAGGTTGTGGATTGTAGAGTGCAGTATTCTAAGCTTGCTTGCCGTAATGGTTGTAATAATTACTCTGGCTCTTTGATGCTTCTCATTAATCGCAAAGCTTACTTCAGAGAATGATGTAAATATTTGCGGCACATCGAAGAATTAGACCATCATCACGTTGAATATTATTCTTTCGCACTATTTGTGTGTAGGAAATAGGTTGCAAATGAAGAATTTTTCAAGTCTAATTCATTTCCAACTAGAGCACTAGTTTCGATGAATTGTCTCTTGAATTCTTCTTAAAGTGCATTCAACTTTTTCTTCCAAACTTCAGGCAAGGCGAGAACTCGAGCTGCAACAACACAAACACAATCAAGTAGAGCAACTATAATATTTAGTCTTGTGTATTTAAAATGTGCCAAGACAACTGTAATTAAGGCGAATACCTCAAATTGAAATTTGTGGTTTCTCTTGCAGGTTTTGCTATATTACCTTGCAAGCTATTGGGCCAGCACATATATAAGTAAGACATTTTGTAGCTCTCGTTCTAAACTATGAAATGTTACTATAGGATTTTATGTACCGCCCATGAAGTTTGAAAACGTTTATTTTTCTGTCAAAACGAAAAAAGAAAGAAAATCATTTATTTTTTTCTGTCAATTTTTTAACAAAATATAAAAGAAAACTTTAAAAAATGTGCTAAAGAAACAAAATGAGTGTAAAAAGGTACACATTTGATAATGTCACGGCAAGGTGCAAAAAGATGCAACATAATGTCTCTATTTCACTTTATTTAATCTCCTAAAATACAAACTTCAAGAGATCGGCGTGAAAAGAGCTATATTTTGAAAAGGTACTCCACCTTAAAATCCATTCCTTGTTATAACACAGGTTAGTGCGTATTATTATCAGCTTTGAGCACAATATCACGTTACGTTTTCAGTAAAGTATAAATACAAAAATAAAAATTCTATCTGTGCGCGCGGCGAGTGTATTTCCCTTTTTCCGTTTGCTGCGACTGCACTTTTCCAGTAAGTAGCTACCGCGATCAGGCGGTCAGTAATTCAGACAACCTCGCCGCATTACGTTTGAATTGCAAATAATTTACTCGGCGTATATCTTTTAATGTGAATAAGATTAAACGCTTACTTGTATCTGTCAACGAAGTAGATGCTACCTGACAGTAATTTTGGTTTTGGACTCGAGTGTTTTGATGCTGTTCACTCACGATTTATGTCTCAATTTATATTTCCAGGATTTAATTACATTATTTTATCGTTATACACATATAAATTAATAAGTATTTTCGAGTTACCAGTCATGCCAAATTTATAAAACCCGAGTTTTCGGTCATTCTATACTCTGTGGTCGAATGCTAATGGTTTATAAATTTGACGCGGTGTGTAAACCGAGAAACCTTAAAAAGTAAACGACATTAAAGCTTCAGGTCACACATAATTTTATTAATATTTGAAGAATGAATAATCATTTTGTACCATTGATAAAATGGCTATATGTATATGAAAATAGAAATTTAAATTTAAAAAGTTTCAATCTGTTCAGTGAGTTTAATTTTTGACTTTATTTTAATGTCTAATTGTAGAATACAAAACAAAAAGCGTTAAAAGGTAAACACACACTTGATACCGCGCTTGTTCACTCATGGTACAAAGCTTTTGCATTATCTGTCTTATACAGAAAAGTATATAAAATAAAGATAGCGAGCTGTATTTGTAGGAAAATTTTCATCAGGTCTTGGTTTATGATTTTTTTATTGTACCTTTGACTTTAAAGTATGTGATACTATAACAAAAACTACGCAATGAGCAATTTTTATGCATCAAGGTTTTATGACCCTTTCCCATTTTTTAATAATCAGAACATTTAACAGAAATCACGCGCACTTTACAGAGCCCCTTGATGTATAAAGAAATCAACCATGCCATAAAGCGTATCGCATTTATTTAGAGGCTTTCTGAAACGAAGTTCTTACAATAGCCCTGAGCTTAATTTCGCTCTGCGGCTATAAAAAGCGAAAGCCATAAAACACGGAACCGGTAGAGGGTTCACTGGCAAACGCTTGCTGTAACCGTAAGCCATAAATGATAAAAATAATCTATTAGCTGTACTACTTTGTTGGGTGCATTTTAGAACAAACAAAGGAAATTTGTCTCTTTCCAACACGTTCTTCGAGAATGTTACATGTTACTTGACCAATTAGCTGAATGTCTAACCACAGAGCGTTGTGCTAATAAAACGTTTTTGCAAACCCTCTTGAAAAACAATTGCCACAATATATACCCTATGACAACCCTTTTGTGCTTATAATATTGGTTGGCGAAGTGTGGGTGGAATATATTGTATGCACAGTTGCAACAATAATTCTCACACACATATTTAAACATAAATTTCAATGGATTTCTAGACTCTTGGTCGCTTAGGGAATCGTCTCAGATTTTTTTTATTATTTGTTTATTTTTTCGAAAATAAGCACATGTCCTACACTTTCTTAAGGCTTAAGAAGAAGGTGGCGGGGAAAATTTTCTGTTTTTCATCACCAGTGTAACAGCCAACAAATCCACAGGATTTACTGAATAATGTTCAAGGCGAATGCTAACTATGAAATAAGGAAACTTGCGAGAGTGAACGAACTTAGTTCAGGCAACGAGTCTATCGCATTGGGCAAATTTTAAAAATATTGATTATTAGGGTTAAGAGAAGCAGGTTAAGAAGGTAAAATATTTTTCTAAGCGAAATTGTTTATTGGTTTTACTTAAGATATTGTATATTTTATGATTTTATAAAGGTTTTTAATTAAATTTATAGTTTCAATAACAATTGCTACATTCTATGGGATTTTTGAGATTAATTAAAATAGTTGTAATATATTCAGCATTTGGGAAACATTTTTCTCACAAAATATTACATTTTTTTAAGAGGCATAGTCAATTACCAGTCTTGGTTTTTTGCACTGGGTTGGCTAAGTTAAGGGGAGTCGAAATTAATGGGAAATTTAATACTTGTTAAATATATCGTAATACTCGTAGTTTCATAATGTTTTATTAAATGTTTGCTTATCCAAATTTATGGCATTGGAATTGTCAATATTGCAAGCAATAATTAAATTAAGTGTTCCATGACACACCGTTAATTCTGTATATGAACTCAATCCTCAGGTACTTTTTGTGTGCATATGTATCAGTTACTCTAGAAATGAATTTTAGGTGTATCAGTGGATATTTACCGTCACTTTCAGTATTGCCCTAGTAAGATGTCATACAGTTCCGCTACAGTTGAAAATTACGTAAATTAATTATAAATGGCCGGACTGAAGCAATCAACTCATAATTCAGTTCCATGAATTAAAATATGATTGAACGAATTCAGGAATTAGTTTTGAAAATAAGAAGT